>CM031241.1:670621234-670705670 GCA_018340775.1 Taxus wallichiana var. yunnanensis | reverse complement strand
GCAAATGGTGGGTCATGATACTGAATTGAATGCACCGAAATGTCCTGGATGGCCTGTGTGAATGCTAAAGGAGGTGTCATTTTGGTCTGCAAAAAACATCTTTGCTTGTGGCTACTTCGTTCGGGCATTGTCCCTTAAGAGCCCCCGAAATCAAAACATTGTTCAACTTTGACGGTGACTACTAGGACTCCGTGGTAGCTAGAGACATCTCATCGATCCTACACCTCATCATGGGGACCCTCTATAATATCTTGTCTCGGTTGTTTCCTTCTCCAATTGGTACTCTCAACTGTCTATTGTTTCCAAACGCGTAAAATAGTGCATTTTGAGCCAGTGTAAGGCTGTCAAACGCTATATTTTACAAATGGTGGGTCGTGGCACCGAACCAACTATGTCGACACGTTTGGGTGGATAGGTGAATGCTAGAGGAGGTTTCATTTCAATGTGCGAAACGTCTTTGCTTCAGGGATACTTCATTCGGGCGTAGTCCCTTAAGAGCCCTGAGACCAAAGAACCGTTCAACTTCGATGGGTGACTACTCGGACTTCGTGGCACCTAGAGACATCTCATTAGATCCTACACCTTGGTGTGAGGACCCTCTACAATAGCTTGTCTTAGTTTTTTCCATCTCCAATCGGTACTCTCGCTGCCCTATTGTTTCCAAACGCGTGAAATAGTGCAGTTTGAGCCAGTGTAAGGCTATCAAACGCTATATTTTGCAAATAGTGGGTTGGGGCATCGAGACCAACTTTGAACATGCATAGGGATGGTCTTTTAAACACTTGAGGATGCATTTTTTGGGTTATCAAATCTCCTAGTGCTTCGGGGCTACCTCCTCGGAACCAATAACCCCCTCTATAGTACATAAATTTTTGTTTTAATGGATTCACTTTTCTTGTAAAACAATGAAAGCTTCTCTTAACTTTGAGAATATAAAATTCTCTACTAACAATGCCAACCACATGAAGGTGTAAGTTTTTTTGGCACCACTAACTGCGTAAAAGTGTTAGTCATAGAAATTTAAGTTTCAAATCAAAACCATACTAGATATATACAAAATACACAAATTTAATAAAATATATGAACTTGAATCTAGAACTAACAAATTTAAACAATTCAAATAAAAATTACATATCAGAAAATCTCGGAGTAAATTCATTCCAATGTTCACCATCAAGATGTGAAAGTGTCCAAGATTTTTCAAGCACCACTAACTTGCATAAAAATGAACTAGTCAAAGAATTTTAAGTTGAATCAAAACTCGTATACTAGATATATGCAAAATACAAAAAAATATACAATTATTATATAAAATACTAGATATATAGAAAATACACAAATCATAGATGGTTGAAAAATTAAAAAAATCAAAGAAATTATATATACCATACATGAGCATGTAAATTCATTCCAATGAACCATCAAGATCGATCTACTCGAATAAAGCAAATGTGATTGCTTCATGATCGACTCTTAAACCTTCCAAAGAATCTTGTTATTAGGTCTTCTTCAATATTTATACAGCTAAATATTTGTCGCTAGAACTAGATGCGAATATAAGAGTATTTTCTTGTGTGTCTCAAAGTATTCAAACACCCAAATAGAGGAGTTTTTTAATGGATACCATCGAAGCCAAGTTCTAGTAACTACCACTAACCTTGTAGGGTACTCAATATCTTCACCATCTATAACAAGAGAATTCAACTTCTTTCTTTCCTCGATGCAACGACATAAGAAACATCTATTCCTTCTTCATTGTCTTGTCACAATAAATGTAAACACATGTCCTGTAAAAAAATAAAGGTTTTAACTCAAATTTAAATTACATATTAAAATTTCAATGATCATAACTCAATACAAAAATTTTAAATAACCATTTACCTTGTTGCACTAAAATTGAAATTTTGTCAAAGTCCTTGGATGTTGCAACTTCATCCGTAGAAAGAAGTCATAATGCTTGTGGAGATTGATAAGCGGGAAGTGGAGTTAGAGGCCTACAAATCCATCCATCCACCCATTCTTGTGAATCACACCCAACAATGAAAAATTCGACATAAGATGTACAAAAACATGCCAACATTCTTGTCCATGTGGCCCATGGAGTAGCATCTCGAGCTACAAAATGAGTGCATATTATTGTTCTCTCAATTTTCCCCACCCTTTCAAATCCAATTTCGTGAAAATTGGAACCCTACCATGAAAGAAATTCATGGTTTAAACTCCTCGGATGCTCATTTTCATTTCCCATGATGTTTTTAATCAAAATTCCCTTAGTCTGCTACTATTAAAATGTTTTACCAATTTGCAACAGACGGAAAATGATTTTAGTTCTTTTTATACATTTAGAATGCGTGGGACCTTGCATGATTTTTTAAAACCTTTTTTAGAGAAAGAAATTCTTCATCGGGAGTAAAATGGCATTTTCCCGTTTCCTACAACTTCCTATGTTCTTTTCCCCGTCAAATTCTTGCTAAAGGTGAAGCTATGCGTTTGTTTCCCATTGGATGTGTCGGTGGGTTCCTTTTTGAACTTATCACTTTTGGTGATTTTGGAACAAATGTCAGATTTTCCCTACATCCCCGCCGGTCCCTGATTAGTTGGAGCAGTTTTGGCGGAAGTTTGGGGTGACGGATCCATTTTATTCTCTAAGGCATTATGGTGAAAGGGAAAAAAGTTCTAAAATGACCCGTGGCCCCACCCAAGCAAAAGGATAAATTCGAGTTGAAATCTGCAAGCAAATCAGAAAGGGACATGTGTTCATGTTGAAAAGTCAATGGCGGAGGCATGGACTTTTGGGGAAAGGTTGGAATTTTCCCTTTTCAAAAAAAAAAAAGCGAAGCATGTCCCTACAACCAATCAGGCAATGTCATGTGTTGAAGAATCAGAAAGGGACACGTGGCCATTTTTTAGTTCACAGTGCTTTGGTGGACCGGCGGAGGACTTTGGGAATTTTAGCCTTATTTCCACAAAGGGTGAAAAGTTCTAAAATGGCCCATGGCCCCGCTCATGTGAAGGGAAAATTTCTAAGTTAAGGCCTGCAGAAAATTAGAAAGGGACACATGGCCTATATTGAAAATTCAATGGCGGAGGCACGGACTTTCGAGGAAAAGTTGGAATTTTTCCCCTTTTCAAAAATAGATAAAGTATAAAACTGAAGCGCATTCCCGCACCTAGTCAGGTGATGCCACGTGTTGAAGGATGAAATCAGAACAGCGGGCCTACGGGGGAAATTGAGAATTTGAGCCTTTTTCACCAAAAGGTTAAAATGTTACAAATTGAGTCGCGACCCCTTTTTCCAATCATGGTGTGCCACGCGTTCACATTGAAAAGTCAAAGCGGGCCGGCGGAGGTTTTTGAGAATTTGAGCTTTTTGTTAAAAAGAGTTTAAATGGAAGATTTGAACCGCATTTCCTCAACCACTCAGATGGCGCCACGTTTCGGCTTTTGACAGAGCTGCGAAAGGGGCGAGCAAAATGATAAATTGTTCTTTTTCTCCCAAATGTCATGAAATGCAGATTTCTTCCCAGGGTCGTCATTGCTTGGATCTTGCCATGTGTAGGGTCCAAATTTGAAGGTAAAAGGGGGAAAAGATATCCAAATGTACTCATCTGGTTTTTAATGCCATTAACAAACCAGAGCTCTTCAAAACACAAAAATGGATCATTCTTCATTCTTTTTCTCTGTATCCTTGTCATTTCTCCATGAGATGATTTTTTGGTTTATTATGGAGCCAAATCGATAAGTTTAAAGGGATGGAAAGTTTGGTTATCAGAGAACAGAGTTTATCGGGCATACGCGATAAAAAGGGAGAAAACTTACCAACAAGCACTTGAGTGCTATGAAAGTGGTTAAAAAGTGGGAATGGTAGGACCACATGGAGAAGAAAATCATGAGACACCCCCTACTAAAATAATCATGCTCGAACTAACGAAATATTCACCTTTTTGAACCTTCAATTTTCATGAGTGCGTTTGTTTCATGTCACTTTCCAAAAGTAGATCTGCAACAAACATTATTCCTTTCGATATTATTTTCTTGGGGACAAAGTATGGATGTACACGAATTGTTATAAGAACATGGTTTTGGCCATGGAAAAAGGGGATTCTGGTTTTCTGGGAAGGTTGTAAATTCTGAAGTAATTCAATATAGAAGTTCTTTCTTTCTTTTCTTATTTTCCTTTGTTATATCTTTCTCTCTCCTTTCTCGATTCAATGGATCTTTTGTTTTACATTCAATAGAAAATCTGTGTTCTGCATTCGTGTGAATCTTTAGACGTTGTGTCTCTGCAGATTTTTGCCGGTGGTGAGGTAATTGATCCTTTTCTATATTTTCTTGGTTCAATGTAAGTAGGGAGATACTCTTCTATCTATATTTCCCAAAAGCATTTTTGTTTTCTTCCTTCTCCCATCTCCATATTCTTCTATTCCTTCTTATTGATAATCTTTTAAGTATGAAAACATTCCAGTATATCAGGGTCCAAACATTGAGAGTTATATATCTATACATTTTTTTCCTACTTTCAATAAGGGAACCTCTCCCATTAAAGAGGAGGGACTTGTTGTCCCCTGAATATGGTTTCAACCCATGTTTCATTATGAAACCCAACAATTTTTGGTGACTCTGCTGGGAATTCATTGCAAGTGGATTCCAGTTTTTGAATAACAACTTCTTGATCATCTCTGATCTGGCAACTCCAAGATACACTCGGGGTAGAAGAACCCTTGGGGAAGAAGACCCTCATTTCCAACTTTTGGATCATCAAGGTTTCTCTCTCCCTTCATCAACAAGAAAAATAAGAGGAACAAGATCTGCAAGCACTCCTCTTGCTAGAGACAAAACTTCTGGGAGTGACATCCCTTAAGATCAAATCAGTCCTAATTTGCATGTTTTGATTCTCGCTAGTGTTTCAGTTCCTCTCCAAAAATATTTCCAAGGATGGCAGCTCCTCTACCTTGGGGCCAAAGGGTTGGGCCTCTTGCTCTTCCCCAACCATTGCATGAATTTCCTAGAGGTAATAGAAAGAATTTCCCTAAATTTAGAGGTGATGGGAAGGTTCATCCAGATGAACATATTACAGCCTTCATTGTTGCTTGTGGTGTTCTTAGAGTTGAACATGAGGATATCTCTGTTAGACTTTTGTGGAGACATTGCAAGATAATGCTACTAATTGGTTCTATCATCTTCTTGCTGGATCCATCACCAATTGGAACACCATGACAACCCAGTTTGAGTAGCACTTCAAACCTGCTGAGGATGTACATGCCCTCTTGGCCCAAATTTCTCAAATCAAGAAAGAGTCACATGATCCCATGAGGGAATTTGTGGCCAAATTCAACAGGTTGGTTAACAAGATCCCACAAAACACACGCCATATGGATCAGATTCAAATGTTTCTTCCTTAATGCCCAACTACCTAAAGTGATCTATGCACTTAGAAGAGCTAATCTTGCCACTTTAGATGCTGATAAGAGATTTGTTGTCAGTGTTGAAGATGATCGATCATGTTTGACAAGCTAAGGAGAGAATCATCCAAATCCAAATCATCTCCTTCTTCCACATCTTCTCCTAGAGCTAATGCATATCAGTTGGTACAAAAACTTGCTAATGATCTCATTGCTCTCAAGAATCAGTTAGCCCAACATGCTCCTTATCAGGATGTTCCTAGGAAGAACTTTCAGCCCAAAATCGATTTCCCTCTACTCAAACCAGACTAGCAATTAAAGGACCACCTATTAAAGTTACATTCAATGCAATATGTGAAGTGCTGGATCCTGATGATGAGGAGGAGGAAAAACCTATGAAGAACACGAAGAAGAAGCTGATGAAGAATTATAAGAGTTGAGTGGATCTCATGTCCATTTTCTCACCACTGAAGGTATAGATGAAGAGGATGATTATGAAGAAAGAGTTACAGAGATGAACAATGAATCATATGTTGTCATGACTCATGAGCAAGCCAACAAGAAGGAGAAAGTGGTGTAGCCTACTAAAAGATCTAAGGATCCTCCTATGGTCATTCCAGTGATTGCAAGGAGAGGAAATCCTATTCCAACTTATTCCACACCCAAGGTAGGTTCTGTTATTCCTTCCTCCTCTGCTTTCTGCTCCTAAAACTTCTTTCCCTTCAAATGATAGAGTTGATAAGTCAAAAGTTTCATCTACTCCTATTAATTATGCTCCATCTACCTCTAGTTATTTTGACATTATTGACCATCTCAAGAAAACTAAGGTCCAAATCTCGAAGTCGAATTCTACCAAACCCATCCCAAGGCCTTTGCTAAGATGGTAAACTTTGTAAACTCCAAATCCAAGCCTTCATCCCCTAGTTCTAAAGGTCTCTTGCCTACTCCTTCTCCTTCATCTCAACCAAGCCTCGTGGTAAAGTCACTTCATCCGATGGGAAGATTGAACCATTTTATGTCACTCTCCTCATAGTGGCTAGAAACTTGGTAATTGTGTTATTGATTTTGGTTCTTCGAGATAGTGTGATGCCTACTAAGGTAGCTCATGCCCTAGGATTAACCCTAACCCACGCTTTTGGCTCATGTTACTCAATGGAAAGTAGAGAAGTGCCATTGGTTGGGAGGATCAAGGATGCATAAGTAGCCTTTCTTTTTGCTTGCTAGAGAAGCAAGTTTTAGCCACCATTTTGGTAGCCAATATTCCCCCTTCCTACGACATGCTGCTGAGTAGAAATTTTTGCAAAAATGTTGGAGGAGAAATCATGATGGATTGGTCACATGCTCTTATTCTAGTGAATGGGAAAATGAAGAAGCTATTGCCTGAGAAACAAACTAAATATATTGTGCAAAAATAGATGACCCAAAGGCACAAATACTTTATGAGGACATTGGTCATGGTAACTACATGATCATGTCACAAGATGAGGCTAACCATCATAAGGAAGTGTTTCTTGATCCTAATGGCATTTGGATTTTGGAATTTGATGGGAGTGCTCCTCGGCTAGTTCGGAGCTGGTGTGGTGCTTATTTCTCCTGAAGGGAAAATTCATCCTTTCTCCTTCAAGCTCCAATTTGAAAATACAAATAATACAATGAGTATGAGGATCTCATCCTCGGTTTAAGCATGGAAAAAGAGATGGGGATCAAGAATCTCCTTGCTCGTGGAGATGCAAAGATGATTGTAAAACAGGTCAGAGATCTTTTTCAAGTGAAGAATAGAAGGTTGAAACATTACAGGAATCTAGTTTGGGATTCCATTGAGTTCCTTGATGCCTTTTCAATTGAATCCATGCCAAGGGAAAGAAACACTAGGTTGATTCCTTGGCTATCTCGGGTCTCTACTGATCCCTCATCCAAATTTCTCCCAAGATAAATTCACCATTGAGATGATTCATAGGCCTAGTGTGCCTAACAATGCAAACAATTGATAGGTCTTTAATGATGATCAACACTTTCTTTCCTTCCTTGAACTCAGAGATAATTTTGACCAACTTGTACTTTGAAGGAAGTGGAAATCTTCCTAGAGAGTGTGTGCCCCAAAATGAAGAAGATAATAAAGAAGAAATGGATCATGATGGCTGCATAAAACTAAAAGGTAATAAGATACCTAAAGGGCTGGTAAGTTTGGAAGAGTTATTTGATAAACATGATAGGTACATCAAGTCCAAAACTTCCAAAGGAGCTCAGTAGTCTATTGACTATGAAAAGATAAACATTAGGAGTCTTAATGAACCCATGCTGGTAAACATTGGAAAGTGCTGCACACAAGAGGAGAGGAAGAAAGTAGTGAATCTGTTGAAAAGGTATGTTGATGTTCTTTCCTATTCTTATGATGACCTCAAGGCTTTTCAGCCAAAAGATATGTAACATTTCATTCCTCTAAAACCTGGGATCAAGCCCTTCCAAAAAAAGTAGAGGCAGTATAACCCTAAAATTTCGATACAATCTTTCAAGAGATCCAAAATTTATTGAAGGCTAAGATCATTTTCCCCATTCACCATTCAATGTGGATTGCTAATATTGTTCTTGCTAGGAAGAAGAATGGTGAGATATGGATTTGTGTTGATTTTAGGAATTTGAATCAAGCCTCTTTAAAGGATAATTATCCTCTCCCGTAATGGATCAAGTGTTGCAGGTTGTTACAAGTTTAGAAATGTTGTCCATGCTTGATGGATTCTCAGGATATAATCAAGTAGAAGTAAGTGTTGCAGATCAACATAAGACTACCTTTACCACTCCTTGGGGCACCTTTTCTTACAGGAGAATGCCTTTTGGCCTCATCAATGTTGGTGCCACCTTTCAGAGGGAAATGGACCTAGCCTTTGGCAGCCTCAAGGGAAAATGCATAGTTGTATACCTTGATGATCTGACTATGTTTTCAAAAAATAGAGCTGATCATTTCCAACACCTTGAAACTATCCTCCAAAAGTGTAGAGAGCATGGCATCTCCTTGAATCCCAAGAAATCTGTCTTTTGTGTCACCGAGGGAAAATTATTGGGACACATTGTCTCCAAGGAGGGAATCAAGATTGATCCAGAAAGAGTCCAGATGATTCAGCAGATCCCTCTCCCCACAAGCAAGAAGGGTGTGCACTCTTTCTTTGGCAAGATCAACTTCTTAAGAAGATTCATACCTGATTTTGTTGAACTTACTTTGAACATAGCCCACATGATGAAAGGGAAGTAGAATTTTGGTTGGTCCTCTAAAGGAAAGGTTACATTTGAAGACATCAAGAGAGCTATAGCAAAGAATCCAATCTTGGCATGCCCGATTATAGAAAAGACTTCATTATCTATTGCTATGCTACTGAAATTACTCTAGCTACTTGTGTTAACCTAGGAGAATGCTGAAGGTCATGAACTCCCCATAGCATTCATGAGTTATATTTTGAAATCCCATGAGCTGAAGTACACCATGATGGAGAAACATGCTTTTGCAGTGGTCAAAGCTATGAAGCAGTTTCATTTTTACATCCTCAACTCTCATTCTATTGTGCTTGTGCCTGATACAACTATTAAATCCATTCTTACACAACAAGAATTTGGAACCAAGAGAGGAAATTGGGTAGCCAAAGTTTAGGAGTATGATCTTGACATCAAACCCACCAAGCTAGTTTGAGGAAAGGGCTTATGTGAACTCATTGCTGAAGGAGTTGATGCCAAATTGTCCAAGGAGGAAGTTGATATCCCTGTTGTTCTTTTCCTTAGCTCAACTGATGAATGGTATGCTGACATTGCACACTTTCTTACTTATGGAGAATGTCCATCTCATTTGAGTGCCAAGGATAAGAGAGCCATCAAATTAAGGTTTGCGTAATATGTGTTGTGGGAAAATGCATTGTTCAAATGAGGGATAGATGGAAGGTTTTTGAAATGTGTTGACAAAGAGCAAAGTAAAATAAATTGTTCTCAGCCTTTCATGACTAGGCCTATGGAGGTCATTTCTCTTTTGCTATCATGGCCCACAAAATCCTCCATGCTAGATATTATTGGCCTACCCTGTTCAAAGATGCATCAAAGTGGGTAGGCAAGTGTGAAGCATGTCAAACCTTTTTGGACAGGTTTCTAGGTTGATCATTTGGCATCCAGTGTGATTGCATAACATTGAATCCTTTCTCCAAGTGTGGGACTTGAAAAATGAGAAAGGATTCTCCAGAGAAGGCTGGTTCCTATTCCTCTGTTCAGATGCACACGAAATATGCAGAGGGTTTTCTCAAAACCTAATCTAATCTGCCAAGGAGACAAGGTAAGAAGATGCATAAAATAAATCTAAGCTAATAGAGGTGATGCACCGAGGAATGAAGAACACCTATTTTTCCAGTAAACACAGACCATTTGAATGTGATATAAGATCATGCACAGATGACAAAACCTGCAGTGAAAGACCAGGAGGATGCAAAAAGAACACAGAGAGGGCTGAGAATCATCCACAGACATGCATTATTTGCTCCAAAGATTGATACAATACACTACAGAATGCCATGAGGTAGAATAGTATTACAGTTCAAATGAGAGGTTCGAATTCCACAAATTCACCTGAGGAGAAGAAGGGAGAGGCAAAACAGAAAAATGTTCGACCTTGAAAAGAAGCTCCTCTTTACAATATATAGAAAGAATGAGAGAGGAAAGAGAGAAGGGAAACCAAATCTACCCCAACCACCTCCAAGTTGCATTCAATTCATCTCATCATGGCAGAAGCGGCGGATCCTGGCAAAATGGCGGGCTGCCTAACAGAAGCGGCGAACTGTCTGCTGCATTAAAGTTGTTTGTTGAAGCATTACTTCTGCTTGTTATTTCACGCCAGAGGTGTTTCTTGATTTTCTCTCTCCAAACTGAACCAAGATGTAAGATTGACCCTGGAATCGTGTAGAGAATCTCACAAGCTTTCCGTTGATATAAGGAACGTGCAAATCCGAGCTCTGGATCAAAAGATATGACGATCTAAAGATTTAGGGCACGAAACAGACCAAGACGGATTTTGAAATATTTTCCCACGCTTCGCCACCTGGACGACACGTGGTAGGCTCTGATTCGCTGAGCAACTCTCTCTCCTCCACCTCTTGGCGGGCTATCTTTTGAAATTTCCTTGTGGGCCCTAGCTGGGACACGTGGCACTATCCCATTGGTTCGGATCAGTGCTCGAAAACTCGCCTTTGACTTTTTGGACCTTTCTCTTGTGAGGACACGTGGCAGCTTCTCATTGGTTTTCGGCCCTGCCAGCTCTTTCGCGCCCTTCGCATTTTTATGTCCCGGATGTCCCAAACCGTTTGGGACATAAACCTCCGATCCGCCGGAATGGGCTTCCTTGTCCCTCATTCGGCCGATGACACGTGGCGCTGCTTGATTGGCTTTCGGCTCCTTCGGCGATCCGCGTCCCGCGCGTCCCTTTGTCCCGGATGTCCCAGTGCTCCTTGTGCTGATTTCGCCAACCGGCCGGTTCGCGTCCATTTGTCCCAAATGTCCCAAACTGTTTCGGGCTGCCTTGACCTTTTTCGCCTGTTCGGCCGGTTCGCGTACTCGCGGCCCAAATGTCCCATTTGCTTAGCGGGCTGTTTGTGCTTATTTCGGCCGATCCGGCCGGTTCGGGTCTATTTGTTCCAACTGTCCCAGAAACAGTTCGATTTTCCTTTCCTTCGGCCGAACCGCCTTTCCGCATCCCACGCGTCCCGACGTCCCCCAATCGCTTTGACTATTTTTTCTCATTTCGCCGATTCGCCGTTCGCATTTCACGTGCATTTGCCCCGAACTGTCCCGCTTAGCAGTTAGTCATTTTTCTTCCTCTTTCGGCCGGATCGGCTTCTCGCGCCCGCCACGTACTTCTGTCCCAGATGTCCCTATTGCTTCCGGACTGCCTAGAGGCTTTTCGGCCGATCCGCGCCTTTCTGTCCCACACGTCCCTATTGCTTTCAAGGACTAGGACTTAGCCGATTTTCACAATTTTTTCTGGGTCAACCTACTTGCCTGGAACTGCAAAACTCTGATGCATGTTATCGAAATTTACCCGGGGGTGAAATTTTGACAATGATTTTGACAAATCAATGGGTCACCGCCCGCTAGGTAGAAGATCAGTGGCCTTTTAGCGATCCATTGGGCATAGAGTCATAAGCAATGACCTGAAACGAGCTCGACATCGCAACTTCTTCTCCAAAGAACACTGAATCAAAAAAAAAACAACCCGAGAGCAAGAAACTCGTGCCAAAGCACTTAGGGAAATAGAAACCTAACTACCACAGGACAATGTGCATACGCACTTAGAGGAATTAAGAAAAATCTAAACTAATATTTACAAGGGAAAACCCCTTCTTTTTAGTAAAGAATGTTTAAGATAGATTCCGTTAACGGAATCGGAAGTTCCTTTCCATCCAATGCGCATAATGGAAGGCATTACTATTTTTGCATCCCGTGACCATGTAGGGACCACTCCAGATGGCATCAAACTTGGAATGCCTTCCCGGTTTTGCCCGATCTCGCATCCCATTTCGTAACTAGGTCCCCTTCCCGGAAGGTCCTTGCTCTTGCTCTCTTATCAAACCATCTTTTTACTAAGGCCTGATCCTTTTCAATCGTCCGAATCGCCTGTTTTCCGATTTCTTCTAATTCCATCAACCCCGCATACCCGACTTCCATTGGTTCGAACTCGATAACTCAAATCGCTTCATGAGCTCCAAGGCCGGCAATTCTAATGATATAGGCACATCGCTCCTTCCCATAGACCAACTTGTAGGGAGAATTACCTGTAGACCTCTTTGGTGTTATCCTGTCAGCCCATAACGCTGATTTTAGCCTTGTATGCCATGTTCTTTGATTTTCATCCAGAGTCCTTCTGATGATTTTTAGCAAATTCTTGTTTGTGGACTCTGCCTGTCCATTACCCTGCGGGTAATAATTTGAAGAGGTGCTCAAATAGATTCCATTCTTGACAGCCCATTCTGTAATTTTTGAACCTATGAATGCTAATGCATTATCTGATATGATGGTGGCCGGCACACCGAACCTGGTTGCTATTTCTTCATAAAAGTCTAGTATGTTAGACTCACTTGCCTCTTTGAGCGCTACTGCTTCGGTCCACTTGGTGAAATAGTCTGTCGCTGTAAGAATCCACTTGTGGCCTTGACTCGAATTGGGATTGATGACTCCAATGAAGTCCAATCCCCATTGCATGAATGGATGATCTACTGAAATTGGACGAAGGGGCAGTGCTGCTAACCTTCCTTTCCCTGTGAATAATGCACATTTCTCGCATTTCTTAACCCATGAGTAGCAATCATTGAATACAGTAGGCCAATAGTAACCAGCTTTCATGATTTTGAGAGCTGTTACTCGTGGGGTGAAATGGCCTCCTGCCTCCCCGTCATGGAACTCGTGTAAGATCCTCTCAACCTGACCTGTCCCAATGCATCTTAATAGAACACCGTTGATGTCTTTTTTAAACAAAATACCATCAACAAGCACATATGGAATTGCTTGTAATCAAGTACCTTCTTTGCTTTGCTTTGCTCATTTCTCGGAGGGCACATGCCCGCCTCAGTAGGAAATGTATCATATTCGAGTCCAACAGGAGTGGACACATCATCATTTTCCGTTTTTGATCATCTTGTAATAAGCAGGACAACGTCTTCTTCATCTTTCGGGTTGTCTGGTTGTTTGAAGCGAGCTGCTCACACAAACCTTTGCCTCTTACCAGCCTTGGTGATCTTGATCTCAATGTCATACTCCATGACACGGGTGATCCATCCCGCCCTTTTCTCATTCAAATCCTTGTTGAGGAGGAAGTCCTTAACCCCAGCATGTGAGACCAATAACTGGACCTTGTTGTTTGAGACTAAATGCTTGAATTTCTTCAAGCTTCTGATTACTGCAAGCACATGCTTTTCTATAAAAGAGTACCTTACTTCGCAGTCATCAAGGCTCTGGCTGAAGAAGGCAATCGGCTGTTCATCATTATCTTTGTTCTCATTGCACTGTAATGGCGTAAATAGTGTCATCACCTCCAAATGCATAGAGGATGAAATCCTTGGAAAAGTCTGGGTTGATGAGAGTGGGTGCCTGGGAGATGGCTTCTTTGATTGCTTCAAAACTCTCCTTGCCTTCTGCCGTCCATTTGAAAGCCATGCTTTTCTTTAACATTTTGGTGATGGGCTTGACAAGGGCTGCAAAATCTGGGACAAACCTCCGAACAAAGTTTATCCTTCCCAGGAAACTCTGAAGGGATTTCTTGTGGCTAGGCAATGGTAGAGCTCTTATGGCTTCAACCCTCTCTGGATCAATTGCTAATCCTTCCTTGGAGACAATATGGCCAAGGAGCTTCCCTTCATGTGCAAGAAAGATGCACTTCTTAGGATTTAAGGACACTCGAACTTTCTACACCTTTGAAACACTTGCCTAAGGTGAAAGAGATGGTCTGCAGCATTCTTTGAGAAGACAGTGATATCATCTAGGTATACCAACACTATCTTGTTGATCAAGCCTTTGAATGCCATATCCATAGCTTGCTGGAATGTTGCTCCGCATTCGACAAATCCAAATGGCATCTTCTTGTAAGCATATGTGCCCCATTTGGTTGTGAAGGCTATCTTGAACTGGTCTTCCTCCTTTACCATAATCTGATTGAAGCCTGAGTAACCATCAAGTAGTGAAAACCTTTCTGAACCAGCTATGACCTGCAATATTTGCTCCATGGAAGGGAGTGGATAATGGTCCTTGAGAGAGGCTCTATTCAGATCTCTGAAGTCAACACATAGTCTGATCTCTCCACTCTTCTTTCTGACTGGAACTAAGTTGGCAACCCAACTAGAATGCTTGATTGGGAATATGATTCTTGACTCAATCAGCTTGTCCAATTCTTTCCTCATGAGAGGCTCCATGTGTGGATTGACTGGTCTCTGTTTCTGCCTGACAGGCTTAGTATTTGGATCCAATTCAATGGTATGCTGAGCTAAGTTGGGATTGAAACCTTTCAAGTCTTCATAGCTCCAAGCAAACACGTCAGGGAATTCTTGACATAGCTGTATGAACTCACACCTTTCTTGCTCAGTTGTCATCTTTCCAATTTGCAATGGCTTGTTCTCTTCTACCAAGATGGATACCGAATCTTCTCTCTTGACCTGAATGTTTGCTTTCTCCTTTCTAAACTGATCATTGGGGTTGAAAATGGACTCCAAAGTGATAAGTCCTTGGCAGCTTGTCGGTTCTCACCAGATCACTGGTCACCATATTGTTGTTCCAACTTTTCTTGATTCTTAACTGAGAACTCAGCTTCTTCTTGCAAGAAGTGGATGATTTGCTGGTCATTCTCAAATACCTGCCAACTGACATTGTTATCCGGCACTGAAGGCCTCACAATCACGTGGATGTTTGGTCGTACATCTTTGTCTTGTTGAATGTTTTCTACAATGTCAAAGGCTGCCCCCTCATCGCGCAAGCCTCGCAAGCCACTTGATTCTCTTTCCTAGGGATGGATTTGATGCCAAAGCCCTCAAAATCTTCACATGAGGTCCCACACCCTATTCTTGTAGCACCCGAGTAGATCATTTTTGGCAAGATGTTGTCCCTTGACCTGATTTACAATTAATTCACCGTCCCCAAAACTTGCAAGTTCTTTATTTTTTTTTTGATTGCCCAATGCATCCTCGCACCAAGGCTTCATATTCAGCAGTGTTATTGGAGCATGTAAATTGAAATCTGAAAGCCGAATAGTACCTTACTCCGAGGTGAAATAAGCACGGCTCCACCTCCCGCACCTTGTCTACTCCTTGATCCATCAAAAACGGTTGCCACACCTCATTGTCATCCTTGTGGTTTGGCTTTGATGCTGACTTTCTAGGAATAGGTTGACTTTCTATTCGATAAGGATCAAAAGCATAGACTGCCCATTCTAGCTCCAAATGTGGAAGATCTTTGCAAATGCCGAGCATAGGTATTCGATTTGGAGTATAGGGCTCAATGGAAGTTTGCACAGTTCCGACCTAATAGCCTTAGTTCCATACCTCGCTCAACAAAGCATGTGTGACCAATCGGCGGACAAATATCCCCCAATTTTGGCGCAAAGAAGTCCCTTGATAAACATAGGGCAAAGAGTGGTGGAAGGTCTATGACTGATATATCTTGTAAGACAACAACATTTGGACATGCATGCAAGGTAAGACTCAAATTTCTAATCACTCCCAATGCTATTGCTATCCCATCAAATTGCACTACTCCCTTAGATGTTATTTCATACTGGAGCCCTAACCGATCAGCCTATCTGTTTAGGCATTATTGAGCTACTTGCCCCGAATCTATCATGTAATTATGCACTAGCTGATTTCCAATGATTAACGAAACATAAAAAGGGGGAGGCTTCAGCATTCTACCTTGTTGTGCTCCATGATTTCCTTCAGGCTGGGCAACATTTGTGAGTACCTTCTCTTGCATTTGGACCTGCTGATTTGAAGTTGGCCAATCCTTCATGGCAGCTTGCAGCAGATTTCTTTGGCCTGGGATGGATAGGGATTCCCACATAGATATATTGACATTTTTCTTCTTCATCTGATCAATGATATTGAATGGTGATGAAGGATCTCTCTCGCTGTCCTTTGGTTTGCACATTTATTCCTTGTATGGGCAGCAACAATGGCATTTGAGTTGGCCTAGGGGCTGTTCTTGGCTGCCCTTGTGCATTTGAAATTGGGTTTTGCTTGCCAATCATTTGTGGAGCTGTGGAAGGTTGTGGATTGGTGGGGATAATGGCTGTTCTTCACCCAAATTTCTCCTTTTGAGCTTGTGTTGGCTGTAACACCTTGAGAAACTACCGATTCATGCCACGTAAATCCTCCGCGCCAATTTACCAATGTGGTGTCATTTGGGGCTGATTGCTGTTGGAATGTTTCTTGTTGTTGGTTGTTTTTCGATCGCTCTCACCCTCCACACCAAAGAGTTGTTACCATTAAAGCTTGAGTCAAAGCACCATCAGTAGCACATGGATTAATTATGAGGTTCATTACATGGAAAACACCAATCATACCCGGGAAATGTTGTTTTGTGCTGGTACTAATGCCTTAGAGGCAGATATGGCATTTGGATTATAAATGGAATGGTCTATTGGCGGAGGCCTTGCTTGATTCTCGATTTGCAGCTGGATTGGGTGGCCTTTGAGGCTGATATAGCTACCTATTAGGTTGAGCTTGAGGCGATACGAAGGTCTAAAACCTTGAGCTTCATTGTCTCTTGAGTGTGACCAGCTCATTACCTAAATTTTGCAAAGTTGCTTCATGACTTCTTGAAGCTCATTTGGGGCACTTGGAGATGAAGTGGAAGCTTCATTTGAACTCGATTTCTAGGAGTGGGAGAAGGAGCTAGGACAGTGCTTGACTAGTACTGGGCTCTCTAAACTTGGATATAATGGCATTGGAGGCCAGGAGCTAGCTTCACGGCTTGAATCGACAATTTTCAGCTCTAATGGCAATACTATAAGCAGCAGGGATAGTTGTGCCTCCCATAGATTGAACCAACATAGAAATATCATAATTTAAAGCTTTAAGGTAATATAGAAAAGCACCTTTTTGTTGGCTGGCCCGATCACATCGGGAATTCGTCCCAAGACCTTTGAAATCTGAAGTTGAAGTCATTAGCCTGCTCATGAAAGCTCTCTTGATGGTTGTCACCTGCTCCAAAAGAGACAAGTTGTCTCCTTCTCTCCAAATTGATCATGAAGTGCAACACGGTGATTCCAGCTTGTGATAGAGCCACTTCAAGGCTCCTAAACCATCGCAATGCTTTCCCTGAATGAAGATGCCAAAGCAATTTGACAATACTACTGCATCTCATCAATCTCATGGATTGCACAAATGTTAGCAATGTCCTTGACATGATCACCAGGAGTGGTCTGATTTTCTCCAGTGAAGTACGGAATGTTCTTCAATGCTGCAACTGGGATTGGATTTTGTGCATTGAGAGCAAGTGGGCTGCTGCCTGTGAAGTTGACATAGGGGTTCAGTGGTTGCGCCATTCTGATTGGTCGAAGAACTCTTGAATACTGAATGAAAGGCCGATCAGGTGGAGGAGTTGAGAGAGTTCTGTTTGGTGGAGATGGAGACCTTTGAATCCTCCTTCCTCTTTTCCTTCGTCTTGGAGATAATTACAGGTATTCAAACAGCACTTCCTCTTCTCCAACTCTTGACCTTGTGATTCTTCTCATAAGCTTTCAGGCCTGCGCTGCTGAAACCAGTTGATTTTCCTCTCGGAGTCGCCAGATATGCAAACAATAGCTCTTTTCAAGCAAGAAAATTGCAGCAGATGCATATCAACTTTGCTGCAATAAAAATGAGACCTCTAGCTCCCACCGCCGTGCAAACCGTTGATGCAAAATCACAGCACCCCTGGATGCAGATCAGGTTTCTAGGTTGATTATTTTGGCATCCAGTGTGATTGCATAACATTGAATCCTTTCTCCAAGTGTGGGACTTGAAAAATGAGAAAGGATTCTCCAGAGAAGGCTGGTTCCTATTCCTCTGTTCAGATGCACACGAAATATGCAGAGGGTTTTCTCAAAACCTAATCTAATCTGCCAAGGAGACAAGGTAAGAAGATGCATAAAAATAAATCTAAGCTAATAGAGGTGATGCACCGAGGAATGAAGAACACCTATTTTGCAAAAAAACAGACCATTTGAATGTGATATAAGATCATGCATGATGACAAAACCTGCAAAGTGAAAGACCAGGAGGATGCAAAAAGAACACAGAGAGGGCTGAGAATCATCCACAGACATGCATTATTTGCTCCAAAGATTGATACAATACACTACAGAATGCCATGAGGCAGAATAGTATTACAGTTCAAATGAGAGGTTCGAAATCCAAAAATTTGCCAAGAGGTGGAGGAGAGAGAGTTGCTCAGCGAATCAGAGCCTGCCACGTGTCGTCCAGGTGGCGAAGCGTGGGAAAATATTTCAAAATCCGTCTTGGTCTGTTCCGTGCCCTAAATCTTCAGATCGTCATATCTTTTGATCCAGAGCTCAGATTTGCACGTTCCTTATATCAACGGAAAGCTTGTGAGATTCTCTACATGATTCCAGGGTCAATCTTGCATCTTGGTTCAGTTTGGAGAGAGAAAATCAAGAAACACCTCTGGCGCGAAATAACAAGCAGAAGTAATGCTTCAACAAACAACTTTAATGCAGCAGAGACAGCTTGGGCCGCTTCGTTCATTGGCGGCCGCCATTTTGCCAGGATCCGCCGCTTCTGCCATGATGAGATGAATTGAATGCAACCTGGAGGTGGTTGGGGTAGATTTGGTTTTCCCTTCTCTCTTTCCTCTCTCATTCTTTCTATATATTGTAAAGAGGAGCTTCTTTTCAAGGTCGAACATTTTTCTGTTTTGCCTCTCCCTTCTCTCTTCAGGTGAATTTGTGGAATTCGAACCTCTCATTTGAACTGTAATACTATTCTGCCTCATGGCATTCTGTAGTGTATTGTATCAATCTTTGGAGCAAATAATGCATGTCTGTGGATGATTCTCAGCCCTCTCTGTGTTCTTTTTGCATCCTCCTGGTCTTTCACCTGCAGGTTTTGTCATCATGCATGATCTTATATCACATTCAAATGGTCTCGTGTTTACTTGGCAAAATAGGTGTTCTTCATTCCTCGGTGCATCACCTCTATTAGCTTAGATTTATTTTTATGCATCTTCTTACCTTGTCTCCTTGGCAGATTAGATTAGGTTTTGAGAAAAACCTCTACATATTTCGTGTGCATCTGAACAGAGGAATAGGAACCAGCCTTCTCTGGAGAATCCTTTCTCATTTTTCAAGTCCCACACTTGGAGAAAGGATTCAATGTTATGCAATCACACTGCTTGGATGCCAAATAATCAACCTAGAAACCCGATCTCGCATCCGAGGGTCTTTGATTTTGCATCAATAGGAACCTTTTCAACAATGGGGTTTAGAATTCATTGGGACACTCAATCCACCTTCAAGTGTAAGGCATTCTCATGTTTTGACTACCACTGATTATTTCACCAAGTGGGTGGAAGCCATTCCATTAAAAGTACTAATTCAAGTAGTATGTAACTTCATCAAGGAGCACATCTTAATAAGGTTTGGGATACCAAATAAGATTGTCACTGAAAATGCTTCCAATTTTTCTTCTATTAAGATGATGGATTTCTGCTATGGATATGGTATTTCCCTTGCACACTCTTTGATTACTATCCCCAAAGGAATGGACAAGAAGAATCAACTAATAAGAACTTGGTCACCATTTTTGGAAGCTTGTTAATTACTCTTAGAGGAATTGGCATAAGAAACTATATGATGATTTATGGCCGATATGATTACACCTAAGAGATCCATTGGAATGTCTCATTTCAAGTGGTATATGGAGTTGAAGCTCACCGCTGCCGGCGACTTTAGAACTGTCGACCTTGCATTTGATGGAGGCCATTGAGGATGCCATCTTTACTAATTCATTGGATAAAAGAATTATGTACCTCCGTAAGTTGAATGAAGAGATATTGCAAGTGGTTGTGAATATCATCTCATCAAATCAAGGTAAAAGCTTTGTTTGAAAAAAGGTTAAACCCGAACTTTTCAAGTGGGAGACAATGTTCTTCTTTGGGACAAAATGCACGAACCTCGAGGCAGCCATAGTAATTTTTATTCCCTTTGGTTTGGTCCTTTTAAAATTAAAATTTTTCTTGTGAGAACTCTTTTTACATGGATTACATGCATGGTTCTCCTCTCCCACTTCCTTATAGTGGGTAATTTTTGAAGTTGTTTGGAACCTAGGAGTTTTGGCGGTCCCTTTGTAAAATTTTGTATAGTGTTTTTCTTTCCTTGTTTTTGTTTTTATTGGTTTCATTTCTTTGTTCTCAACTATGTTGGTATTGCTTATTTTTCACTGCTTCCCATTGGCTAAAACACCGATTTGATTTGATTACCTAGAATTATCTAAGGTTCTTGATTTTGCCTTCTTTCCTCTAACAAATCATCCCCTGCAGAAGGAGCCATCTGTTGTCCTCTCAATTTTCCCCACCCTTTTGAATCTAATTTCATGAAAATTGGAGCCCTGCCATGGAAGAAATTCATGTTTTAAACTCCTCAGATGCTCATTTTCATTTCCCACGATGTTTTTAATCAAAATTCCCTCAAATTTCTTTGCCGTTAAAACATTTTACCTATTTTCAATGGATGGGAAATGATTTTAGTTCTTCTTTTATGCATTTGGAATGTGTGGGACCTTGCATATTTTGTTTTTAACCTTTTTGTAGAGAAAGAAATTCTTCATCGGGAGAAAAAATGGCGTTTTCCCATTTCCTGCAACTTCCTACGTTCTTTTCCCCATCAAATTCTTGCTCGGAAAGGTGAAGCTACATGTTTGTTTCCCATTGGTTGTGGCTGGGTGGGTCCCTTTTAAACTTATCACTTTTGGTGATTTTGGAACAAATGTCAGATTTGCCCGCATCCCCACCGGTCCCTGATTGGTTAGAGCAGTTTTGGTGGAAGTTTGGGGTGACGGATCCATTTTATTCTCTAAGGCATTACGGTGGAAAGGAGAAAAGTTCTAAAATGACCCACAGCCCGCCCAAGCAAAAGGATAAATTTTATTTGAAATCGCAACAAATCGAGAAAGGGACACGTGTTCATGTTGAAAAGTCAATGGCGGAGGCATGGAATTTCGGGGGAAAGGTTGGAATTTTTCCTTTTCAAAATAGATAAAAAGTGAAGCACATCCCGCAACCAATTAGGTGATGCCATGTGTTGAAGAATTAGAAAGGGACACGTGGCCGTTTTTTTAGTTCATAGGCATTTTGGCAACAGACGGAGGGATACGTGGCCATTTTTAGTTTACAGCATTTTGGCAGATCGGAGGACTTTGGGAATTTTATCCTTGTTTCCACAAAGGGTGGAAAGTTCTAGAATGATTTGACGACCCCACTCATGTGAAGGGAAAATTTCTAATTTAAGGCCCACAAAAAATTAGAAAGGGACACTGGCCTACATTTAAAATTCAATAGCGGTGGCACAAACTGTCGAGGGAAAAGTTGGAATTTTTCCCCTTTTCAAAAATAGATAATCTATAGAATTGAGGTGCGTTCCCACACCTAGTCAGGTGATGCCATGTGTTGAAGGATGAAATTAGAACAATGGGCCTATGGGGGAAATTGATAATTTGAGCCTTTTTCACCAAAAGGTTAAAATGTTGCAAATTGAGCCGCGACCCCTTTTTCCAATCGTGGTGTGCCACATGTTCATGTTGAAAATTCAAAGCGGGCCGGCAAAGGTTTTGAGAATTTGAGATTTTTGTTAAAAAGAGTTTAAATGGCAGATTTGAACCGCATTTCCTCAGCCACTCAGATGGCGCCACGTGTCTGGATTTTGGCGGAGCTATGGAGGGCGGAGCAAAATGAGAAATTGTGCTTTTTCTCCCAAATGTCAAGAAATGTAGATTTCTTCCCCAGGGCCGTCGTTGCTTAGATCTTGCCATGTGTAGGGTCCAAATTTGAAGGTAAAAGGGGAAAAGATAGCCAAATGCACTCATCTAGTTTTTAATGCCATTAACGAACCAAAGCTCTACAAAACGCAAAAATGGATCATTCTTCATTCTTTTTCTCCGTATCCTTGTCGTTTCTCCATGAGATGCTTTTTGGTTTATTATGGAGCCAAATTGATAAGTTTAAAGGGATGGAAATTTTGGTTATCAAAGAACAGATTTTATCAGGCATACACGATAAAAAAGGGAGAAAACTTACTAGCAAAACACTTGAGTGCTATGAAAATGATTAAAAGGTGGGAATGGCGGGACCACATGGAGAAGAAAATCATGAGATACCCCTTGCTAAAATAATCATGCTCAAACTAATGAAATATTCACCTTTTTGAACCTCTGGTTTTCATGAGTGCATTTGTTTCATGTCACTTTCCAAAAGTGGATCTGCAACAAACATTATTCCTTCCGGATATTCTTTTCTTGGGGAAAAAGTATGGATGTACACAATTGGTATAAGAACATGGTTTTGGCCATGGAAAAATGGAATTACGGTTTTTCGGGAAGGTTGTAAATTTTGAAGTAATTCAATACGTGAAGTTATTTCTTTCTTTTCTTATTTTCCTCTGTTATATCTTTCTCTCTCCTTGCTCGATTCAAAGGTGGATTTTTTTTTGCATTCAATAGAAACTTTGTGTTGTAGTCGTGTGAATCTTTAGAACTTTATGTCTCTGCATTTGCATTGGTGGTGAAGTAATTGATCCTTTTCTATATTTTCTTGGTTTAATGTAAGTAGGAGATACTTTTTTATCTATATTTCCCAAAAGCATTGTTTTTTTCTTCCTTCTCCCATCTCCATATTCTTTGATTCCTTATAATTGATAATATTTTAAGTATGCAAACATTCCAGGTATATCGAGGTCCAAACATTGAGAGTTTTATATTTGTACATTTTTTCCTACTTTAAATAAGGGAATTGTTAGTGCAAATCTAAATGACCTTCAAATTTGTAGTCCCTGATTGGGTCATTTAGTGTGATTGCACAACATTGAGTTTTCTCCAAGGTGTGGGACCTTGCAAGTGAGAAAAATCTCTAAATCCTACTCTAGATTCCAAGGAGACAGAGTTGAAGATGCAAAAAAAGGGAAACAAAACTAAGCTAAAATGGTGATACACCAAAGGAGTGATGAACTTATATTTTTGAAAATAAACACAGATCATAAGAATGTAACACAAAACATGCACAAATTTCCAAGATATAATGAAGGATCAAGAAGACAATAATAACACATGAAAGGATTGAAAAATCATTCACAGAGCATGCATTATCATTCCCAGTTTTTAATATGATGCATTACAATGGAAAGGAGGAAAAATATGTGTTGCAGCCTGTATGAGAGGTCTAAAACTCCACGAATCCACTTGCTAAGGAGAAAAGGGGAGCCTGCAAGAGAAAAATGTCCAACAAAACAAAGGATTGAATCCTTTCCATTTATAACTAAAGCAAAGAGAGAGAAAGTAGAAGAGGGAGAAAATCAGATCATTTAACTCAACCATCCACCATTAATCCCTTTCAAATCAGCCTGTAAACCCATCAAATCGATTCCTCTATTTTTGTTTTGTGTGTTGGAAGAAAAATGATGAATTTTAGCAAAACACATCTCTCAAAGCAATCTGATCTTGGATTAATGGTGTGAGAAGACATTTTAGGGTTTTTCCCATCAAATCGAGTTGATTCTTCATCCTTGGCATGTGGGAGAAGGCAACCATGGTGGATTGAGCAAAAAATGACTCATTGAAGCAATCTGGTTTGCATTAAAGGCATGAAAGATGTTTCTATATTTTTCTTCCTCAAAACCCTAAAAAAATGATGTTTTTATGCCTCAATGCATAGAGGAGATCAAGATCTTTCCAATGAGTCTAATTTTTCCCAAATCTGATCTCTGGATCGAAAGATATGCCCATCTAAAGATTTAGGGAAAAATCAGGGCATAAATTTGGGCACAAATTTCAAGGCATGAATTAGGTCAAAAATGGGGAAATCAGATTTGAAAATGGGTCCATGGGCCCAAATTTTACTTTTTGCACTTTTGAAAAATTTCCCAAAACACTCTGCATCTCCGCACTTCCGCTGAGTTACATGGTGGCACTTTATTATTGGGGTCGGCGGAGTCAGGCTCTTTTTTTTTTTTCCACTTTTGGATAAAAAAAAAAATTTTCAATTTTACCTCCGAATCCCCCATGTCCACTGTTAGCATTGACACGTATGCCACCTCATCACTTAATTCCTCGGGGCCATGGGTCACTTCTTTTTTTAAGCCTTTTTTTGACAAAAATGGAAAATTTTCACTTTTACCTCCGAGTCCCCACAAGTCCGCTCCTAGTTTAGGCACCTGCACCATGTCGATTCTATGGGTTCCTCCTAGATGATGGTTTCAAATTTTGGACTTTAGAAACTTTTTTTGGCAAAAAAAGTTCAAAGTCCCCATAATCCTCCTCCCACCCGCCTTAGCCATTACATGAAATGATTTTTTGTGTCCTTTTGGGACTTAGGCATTTTCCATTTCTTGTTTCTTTCTGGGTGGGCTTACAGTGGGAGTGCAAATGCATTTTTCACTTTTAACCCAAAAAGCTGCTAAGTGCTCAAATTTCTTCCCCACTCCGCCACCCACCTCCAGAGATTCCTTGGCAAAAATCTCTTCAAGCTCATGCAAGGGCCCTCCACCTTGGGAAAATTTTCCTCCAAACTCCGTTGAGCCATAACTCAAAAATACAAGGAGTTAGGAGGACTTCTTTACCTTTACGGAAAGGGGAGAAATTCTCTATCGATGGAAGCCATCTCCTAAAATTTTGAGTGCTTTAAAATTGTAAAAAAATTTGACTAAAAAGGAAAAAAGGAAGTAAGTTAACCCAAAATAAGAGGGAGCTTATTTTGGATAACAATTTTGGTGACTCACAGGGGTCATCTGCCTGCTAGATGAAGTGACCAGCTGCCTGGAACAATCCATTGGGCATGGAGTCATGAACTCAACTACTTGTTACTCTCAATTCATTAGAAAATCTCTAAGATGAAGATTGTGAGAGTAGAAAAATTACTTTGACCTGGAACATGATCTGCAAAAGATGCATCCTTGGGGCAACAAAACCTGTGCCAAAGCACTTAGGGAAATGTAAATCTAAGCTACAACAAAAAACAATGTGCATAAGCACTTGGAGGAATGAAAAAAATCTAAGCTAATATGTACAAGGTGAGAAGTTTCCCTTCTAGTAGCAATGCTTTAGATGGATTCCATTAACTGGAATCTGCAGTTCCTCACCATCCAATGTAGACAATTGGAAGGCATTGTTGTTTTTGCATTTTGTGACCATGTAGGGGCCACTCCAAATGGCATCAAATTTTGAATGCCTTCTGGCTTTTCTCGGTCTGCATCCCATTTCAACACTAAATCTCCAACTTGGAAAGTTCTAGCCTTAGCTTTCTATCAAAGCTTCTCTTGATCAATGCTTGGTCCTTTTCCATTGTTTGGGCTGCATGCTCTCTGGATTTCTTGGAGTTCCATCAATTCTGCATATCTAACCTCCATGGGCTCACACTCCAACAATTCCAATTGCTTCATGAGTTCCAATGTTGGCAACTCAAGTGATATAGGCAAGACTGCCTCTTTCCCATAAACAAGTCTGAATGGAGAGTTACCTGTGGATCTCTTGGGAGTTATCCTATCAGCCCATAGAGCTGATTTGAGCTTAGTGTGCCAAGTCCTCTGATTTTTTCATCAAGTCCTCTTGATGATCCTTAATAGATTCTTGTTTGTGGACTCAGCTTGGCCATTACCTTGAGGGTAATAATTTGATGAAGTGCTCAAATAGATCCCATTTCTAACAACCCATTCAGTTACCTTTGATCCTATGAATGCCAACACATTATCTGATATTATAGTGGTAGGTATACCAAATCTGGTTGTTATCCCCTCATAGAAGTCTAGAATGCTAGATTCATTTGCCTCTTTGAGTGCCACCGCCTCAGTCCATTTGGTGAAGTAGTCTGTTGCTGTTAGAATCCATTTGTGCCCTTGGCTTGAGTTTGGATTAATGACTCCAATGAAGTCCAAACCCCATTGCATGAATGGCTGGTCAACTGAGATTGGGTGCAATGGAAGTGTTGTTAACCTCTCTTTGCTGTGAAGAATGCACAATTCTTGCACCTCTTGATCCATGCATAACAATCACTAAACACTTTGGGCCAATAATAACCAGCCTTCATGATCTTGAGAGCTATCACTCTTGGAGAAAAATGACCCCAACTGATCCATTATGGAACTCTTCTAACATTTTCTCAATCTGATTTGTCCCAATGCACCTCAGCAACACTCCATTGATATCTTTTTTGAACAAGATGCCATCAACAAGTACATATGGAATAGCCTACAATCTGAAGTGTCTTCTTTTGGCTTTGTTCATCTCTGGAGGGCATAGGCCTATTTGTAAGAAGTGCATTATGTCTTGGGTCCAGCAAGGAGTGAGCACACCACCATTTTCTTCTTGAACATCTCTTTGTTCTTGGCTGTCTTGCAACACCAAAACAACATTCTTCTCTTTGCTTGCTTCAATTGGTTGACTCAAGGCCAATTTCTCACACAATCCCTTTCCTCAGACCAGCTTGGTGACTTTGATCTCAATGTCATACTCCATGACATGAGTAATCCACCCTGCACATTTTTCATTTAGATCTTTGTTGAGGAGGAAGTCTTTAACTCCCACATGAGAAACCAGCAGTTGAACCTTGTTGTTTGAAACTAGATGCTTAAATTTCTTTAAGCTCCTAATCACTACAAGAACATGCTTCTCAATGAAGGAATACCTTACTTCATAGTCCTCCAAGCTTTGGCTAAAGAAGGCAATTGGCTGCTCTGCATTTTCTTCATTCTATGTTGTACTAAAATTGTAGAAATTGTATCACCACCACCAAATGCATAAAGGATGAAGTCTTTGGAGAAATATGGGTTAATGAGAGTTGGAGCCCATGAGATAGCTTCTTTGATTGCCTCAAAACTTTCCTTACCTTCAGCTATCCATTTGAATGCCACACTTTTCTTCAACATCATAGTTATTGGCTTGACAAGGGCTGCAAAGTTTGGAACAAACCTTCGAACAAAATTGATTCTTCCCAAGAAACTTTGAAGAGCCTTCTTATGACTTGGCAATGGTAGTGCTCTTATTGCTTCAACCCTCTCTGGATCAATTGCTAACCCTTCTTTGGAAACAATGTGGCCTAGGAGCTTGCCTTCATGAGCTAGGAATATGCATTTTTTGGGATTCAAGGATACCCCAAATCTTCTACATCTTTGGAACACTTGTCTCAAATGAAAGAGATGGTCTGCACTTTTAGAAAATACAGTAATATCATCTAGGTATATCAGCACTATTTTGTTGATCAATCCCTTGAATGCCATATCCATTGCCCTTTGGAAAGTAGCTCCAGTGTTAGACAACCCAAATGGCATTTTTCTATATGCATAGGTTCCCCATTTGGTGGTGAAGGTTGTTTTGAACTGATCATCTTCCTTTACCATGATCTGATTATACCCTGAATAACCATCTAGTAATGAAAACCTCTCGAGCAAAGCAACAACTTGCAAAATCTGCTCCATAGAAGGAAGTGGGTAGTGATCCTTGAGGGATGCTCTGTTCAAATCTCTAAAGTCTACACACAACCTGATTTCTCCACTCTTCTTTCTAACTGGAACCAAGTTTGCAACCCAACTTGAATGCTTGATGGGGAATATGATACTTGCCTCTATTAACTTATTCAATTCCTTCTTCATGAGAGGCTCAATGTGTGGATTGACCGGTCTCTATTTTTTCCTGATGGGCTTAGCACTTGGATCTAGTTCAATTGTGTGTTGAGCTAGCTTGGGATTGAAACCTCTCAAGTCTTCATAGCTCCAAGAAAATACATCGGGAACTCTTGGAAAAGTTGCATGAATTCATACCTTTCTTGCTCGGTTGCCACTTTACCAATTTGAAGTGACTTGCCTTCTCCAACTGAGATGGGCTCTGAATCCTCTCCCTTGACTTGGATGTTTGCTTTCTCCTTCCTAAATTGATCATTAGGATTGAAGATAGACTCTAAAGTCACAAGTCCTTTTGGTAGTTTGTTGGTTCTCAGCTATACCACTTGATCACCATACTGTTGTCCCAACTTTTCTTGATTTTTGGCTGAGAACTCAGCTTCCTCTTGCAAGAAATTGATGATTTGTTGGTCACTCTCAAACACTTGCCAACTTGCATTATTGTCTAGCACTGATGGCCTCACAATCACATGGATGTTTGGCTGCATTTTATCTCTTTTGATACTCTCCACAACATCAAAATTTTCTCCAACTGTTGCTGCAAGCCTATCAACAACTTGGTTCTCTTTCCTAGGGATGGAGTTGATGCCAAAGCCCTCAAAATCCTCAATGAGATCCCACACCCTATTCTTATAACTTTTGAGTAGGTCATTCTTGGCAGCATGTTGTCCTTTAACTTGATTAACAATCAGCTCACTATCACCAAAGACTTGTAAGTTTTTGATGCCTCTCTTCCTTGACCAATGCAATCCATGTATCAAAGCTTCATATTCAGCAGTGTTGTTAGAACATGCAAACTGAAATCTAAAAGTTGAATAATACTTAATGCCTTGAGGTGAAACAAGCATAGCTCCTCCTCCTACACCTTGTCTACTTCTTGATCCATCAAAGAACAACTGCCATACCTCATTGTCATCTCTATGGTCTGGCTTGGTGATGCTAGGAAGAGGCTGATTTTCTTCATGCATGTAATAGACTCCTAGTTCAGATTCCTCTATTTCCTTGTAGGGATCAAAAGCATGTACCTTGCTTGCCCATTCATCAAGAGTCAAATCTAGAATGCTTCCAACTTTGGTGTCAGCTTCATGTGTGCTTGGATAATCCTCTTGATCAAACGTTGAACAGTTGGCATTGATTGGGCTTGGAGTATGAGGCTCAATGTGAAAGTTTGCAATAGGTTCAGACCTGATTGTGGCCTTGGCTCCATACCTTGTCCTAAACAACATGTGTGACCAATCAGTAGATAGGTAGCCTCAATTCTAGCTATGAAATCCCTTGACAAACATATGGCAAAGAGTGGTGGCAAATCTATCACCGACACATCTTAAAAAATAGTGACATTGGGGCATGCATGCAAAGTAAGGCTCAAATATTTAATTACCCCAACTATTGCTACTGTTGTCCCATCTAATTGCACCACCCCCTTGGATATGACTTCATATTGAAGGCCCAGTTGATCAGCTATTTTCTTGGGCATCATGGAACTACTTGCCCTAGAATCAATCATACAATTATGTACTAGTTTATCCCCAATGATCAATGAAACATAGAATGGAGGGGGCTTCAAAATTTTACCTTGTTGTCCTCCATGATTCCCCTCAGGATGAGTAGCATTTGTGAGTACCTTCTCTTGCATATGAGCTAGCTGATTTGAGGTTGACCAATTCTTCATGGCAGCTTGTAATAGATCCCTTTGTCTGGGATGGATAGTGACTCCCACATAGATATGTTCACATTGGTCTTCTTCATTTGTTCAATGATGTTAAATGGGGATGAACCATCTCTTTTCTTCCCTTTAGTCTGCACATTATTTTCTTGTACATGGGCTACAATAGCTGGCATTTGAGCTGGTCTAGAAGGTGGCTTGGGCTGTCCTTGCACATTTGGAATTACATTTTGCTTGCCAACACCTTGTGGAGTGATGGAAGGTTGTGAATCACTTGGATCTAATGACTGCCCTTCACCAATATTCCTCTTCTTTGACCATGTGTTAGCTGCTACACTCTGAGAAGGTGTTTGATTCATACCACAAAAATCTTCAGCCTGCCAATTCACAAGTGTAGTCTCATTTGGAGTTGTATCTTGTTGAGATGTCCCTTGTTGTTGGTTTGTTTCTCGACTCACTTCACTCTCTACACCAGTTTTTGTCACCATCAAGGCTTGGTTCAAAGCACCATTGAAGCACATAGATTGGTTGTGAGGTTCATTGCATGGGAAACACCAAGTCATACTCTTGAGCTATATTATTTTACACTGGCACTAAGGCTTTAGAGGTAGATGCAACATTGGGGTTATAGGGCTGAAATGGTCTATTGGTAGGAGGCCTTACTTGATTTTGATTTGCAGCTGGGTTGGGTGGCCTATTAGGCTGATATGGTTGTCTATTAGGCTGAGTTTGAGGCTGATAAGAAGGCCTAAAACTTTGAGCTTGTTGTCTCTTGAGTGTAACCAGCTCATTGCCCAAATTTTGCAATTGTTTCATAACTTCTTGAAGCTCATTTGAGGCACTAGAGGATGAAGTAGAAGTTTCATTTGAACTCTGGTTTCTAGGGGTGGGAATAGGAGCTAAAGTAGGTGCTTGACTAGTACTTGGGCTTCCCAACTCTGGATATAAGGGCATAGGAGGCCTAGGTGCAAGTTTACCAGCTTGGATCAAACAATTCTCAGCCCTAATGGTGATGTTGTAAGTTATAGGTAGAGTTGCACCTCCCATGGATTGGATCAACATAGAAATGTCAGAATTTAAAGCCTTGAGAAAGTATAAGAAAGCACCTTGAGTTGTTGGCCTCACTGCCAATGGGATTCTATTCCATGTTCTTTGAAATCTGAAATTGAAGTCTGTTAGCTGCTCATTGGGAGCTCTCTTGATAGTTGTCAGTTGCTCCAATAGAGACAAGTTGTCCCCTTTCTCTCCAAATTGGTTATGGAGGGTTATGCACAACTGGTTCCAATTTTGGATAGAGCTGCCTCAAGGCTCCTAAACCATTGCAAGGATTTCCCTTTGAATGAAGATGCCAACAATTTGACAGCAATTTCCATCTCAACAATCTCATGGATTACACAAACATTAGCAATGTCTTTGACATGATCACCAGGAGTGGTCTGATTTTCTCCAGTAAAGTATGGGATGTTCTTCAATGCTGCAATTGGAACTAGGTTTTGTGCATTGAGAGAAAGTGGGCTGCTGCTAGTAAAGTTGACATAAGGATTGGGTTGTGCCATTCTGATTGGCCTGAGAACCCTTGTTGATTGGATGAAAGGTCTACCAGGTGGAGGAGTTGATAGAGTTTTCTATTTGGTGGAGATGGAGACCTTTGAATCCTTCTTCCTCTTTCTCCTTTCGGGGATAATTGTAGATAGTTAAACAATCCCTCTTCTCTGGTCCTTGACCTTGTTTGGATCCTTCTCATGAATCTTCAAGCTTGGACTGCTGAAACCAGTTGATTCTATCCTTTTGGAGTCACTAGATGTGCAAATCAAGGCTCTTTCAAGCAAGAAACTTACAACAATTACACATCAACTTTTTGTTGTAATGAAGATGAAGACCTCTAAGGTCCCATGGGGTGCCATGCAAAACTATTAGTGCAAATCTACAACACCCCCTAAATGACCTTCAGATCTGTAGTCAGAATTGGGTCATTTAGTGTGATTGCACAACATTGAGTTTTCTCCAAGGTGTGGGACCTTGCAAGGTGAGAAAACTCTCCAGAGAAAGTTGGTTCTTACTCCTCTGTTTAGGTGTATGCATGAATTTGTAGAGGTTCAATGCTAAATCCTACTCTAGATTCCAAGGAGACAGAGTTGAAGATGCAAAAGGGGAAACAAAACTAAGCTAAAATGGTGATACACCAAAGGAGTGATGAACTTTTATTTTGTAAATAAACATAGATCATAAGAATGTAACACAGAACATGCACAAATTGCCAAGATATAATGAAGGATCAGAAGACAATAATAACACATGAAAGGATTGAAAAATCATTCACAGAGCATGCATTATCATTCCTAGTTTTTAATATGATGCATTACAATGGCAAGGAGGAAAAAATATGTGTTGCAACCTGTATGAGAGGTCTGAAACTCCATGAATCCACTTGCTAAGGAGAAAAGGGGAGCTGCAAGAGAAAAATGTCCAACAAAACAAAGGATCGAATCCTTTCCATTTATAACTAAAGCAAGAAGAGAGAAAATAGAGGAGGAGAAAATCAGATCTTCTAATTCAACAATCCACCATTAATCCCTTTCAAATCGGCCTACAAACCCATCAAATCGATTCCTCTATTCTATTTTGTGTGTTGGAGGAAGAAAAATGATGAATTTTAGCAAAAACGCATCTCTCAAAGCAATCTGATCTTGGTTTAATGGTGTGAGAAGACATTTTAGGGTTTTTCCTCATCAAATTGAGTTGATTCTTCATCCTTGGCATGTGGGAGAAGGCAACCATGGTGGATTGAGCAAAAAATGACTCATTCAAAGCAATCTGGTTCGCATTAAAGGCATGAAAGATGTTTCTAGATTTTTCTTCCTCGAAACCTAAAAAATGATGTTTTTATGCCTCCAATGCATAGAGGAGATCAAGATCTTTCCAATGAGTCTAATTTTTCCCAAATCTGATCTCTGGATCGAAAGATATGCCCATCTGAAGATTTAGGGAAAAATCAGGGCATAAATTCAGGCACAAATTTCAAGGCATGAATTAGGTCAAAAATGGTGGTGAATCAGATTTGAAAATGGGTCCATGGGCCCAAATTTTACTTTTTTGCACTTTTGCAAAAATTTCCCAAAACACTCTCGCATCTTCGCACTTCCGTTGGTTACGTGGCACCTATTGGGGTCGGCGGAGGCAGGGCTCCTTTTTTTATTTTTCCACTTTTGGATAAAAGGAAAAATTTTATTTTACCTCTAAATCCCCGCATGTCCACTACAGACATTTGTATGCCACCTCATCACTTAATTCCTCGGGGCCATGGGTCACTTCTTGTTTTTAAGCCTTTTGACAAAAATGGAAAATTTTCACTTTTACCTCCGAGTCCCCGCAGGTCCGCTCCTAGTTTAGGCCTACCACGTGTTGATTCTGGGTTCCTCCAGAGATGCGTTCAAATTTTGGACTTAGAAATTTTTTTGGAAAAAAGTTAAAGTCCCCATAATCCTCCGCCAACCCACCTTAGTGCCATTGCACGAAATGATGCCATGTGTCCCTTTCGGGACTTAGGCATTTTCCACTCTTGTTCCCTTTGGTGGGCTTGTGGGAGCATGCATTTTTTTGCACTTTTAACCCAATAAGTGCTAAGTGCTCAAATTCTTCCCCACTCTGCTGGCCCGAGATTCCTTGGCAAAAATCTCTCCCAAGCTTGTAGGTCCACCTTGGGAAAATTTTCCCTCCTAACTCCATGAGCCATAACTCAAAAATACAAGGAGTTAGAAGGACTTCTTACCTTTTTGGAAAGGGGGAGAAATTCTCTATCGATGGAGCAATTCTAGAAATCCTTGAGTGCCTAAAATGTGTAAAAATTTTGCACAAATTTATTAGAATGAGTACGATCATTAGTGATATAAAAGTGGTACTCTCTTAAAAAGAATTATCATTCTTTGTAGTTTCAGGAGAATGTATAAATGCTATATGCACAAAAATGGCATCTTGTACTAAGTTGTAACATTACGATTGAACCTCTATTTGTGGTTGCAATGTGTAATTCTCTACAAAATCAACCACTGAAACAATAGTACCAATATGAAATGTTTCTTACATATCTTGAATCTGTTTCATCCAAATATTGAGCTATGTGTGTATGCTTAGCATACTCATAAACAATTTCATCCTTAAATTTTCTCATAAATTGAAAAACAGGCATATGTTTCAGAACTATCTCACACCATTTAGAATCATTTCCATCTTTCAACCGGTATGGTAGTGATTTATATTTATCAAACTCAACTAAATTATGTCATATTGCACCTTCAATTTTCTCATGAATGTAACTTTCTAATTTAGGTAAGTCGCCGCATGTACCATAACTTCCATCTAAATAATCTTGATTATAAAATTTTTTCCAACTTCTCTTTCAAAAATATCGTAGGTATGAAATCCCTAGAAGATATTGGTGGAAAATGAACACCATATTCGATAACATAGTTTCGTAATGAAAATTAGAATGAATACATAAAAATGTAGCATAATGCATAGAAAATTTAACATGTTGCCTACAATAAGTGGTGTGAGCGTGGTTGATTTTCACATATAATGGTTTCAAAACATCAAAAAATGGTTGACTATTTTAATTTCTAGATGCTCTTGTTCAAACTTATGAAAAAATTGAGTTTGAGTCATATCTAAGAAATGCTTTGGATGTGGTTCGCAATTAGTAGAACCAATTCTCTATTTTACAACATCTCTTGTATTAAGTAATTGAATAATAACTTAGATCTTATAAAGATCAGATTTATCTTTGTCCTTACACGGTGCTCTAGTAGAAAATACCTAAAAATCGGTGTTATTGAGTGATGAAGGATATTATGTCTTTCAATTGCTTTCATTAGAGTTTTTCGATTAACTTTCAACATTCGACTTGTTTGCGTAATCAACCACTATTTTTTATTGATTCACTTACAACACTAGTAGAAAGTACACGACACACAATATTATTACTATCCCTAGTGCGCCTCTTGACACCAACAATGTGGTATGCATCATGAAGGTTTTCAACAATTGTAGAGGTTTGACCACGTATATTAGATGTCATTAATCCTAAGGTGTTTAATGTAGGTCTCATTTTAATCAATTTCATCAAACTAACCAACAATGACATCTTTGGGAAATCATTTAAAATTTCAAAATGATTATCCCAAATTTCAAAGTGGCTTTTCTTCGATTTTCTATTTAGAAAGTTTGTCGACATTGGTTTCAAAATGTTTCCATCAATTTCAATAAAATAATTAGGTTTCTTACGTAAAATCCTAGGAGGTGTTTTTGTCCAATTTTTCTTGTCTACGTTTTAACTGAATTTCCTTACTCACATTTTCATTGTCTCCTTCAATTTCAACATTATTTACATCATGAGTATTTAATTATTCTTCAACATTGACGGTAAAAAAATCTTCATCACGAGTATTTAATTCAACTTCAACATTGATAGTAGAAACATTACCCGGTTCCTCATTGCTTACAATAGTAGGGGTTGAAGATGAAGCTCTTCTTGATTCATGAAGATTCCGCATTCGCTCAACATTTTGAAATTTGTTTACCTCTAATTCGCCCTGGCATTTTTTACTTAATGACTTCCTTTTTTGACTTCGTTTCTTATCTCCCATGATGTTTTGCTTTCGATAATAATAAAAACATGTAGAAAGTGACAGAACTTTACAAGTAATTCATATGGCAAGGTCAAATAGTAAAAATCACATGATAATTCAAACATTGGGATGTGTCTAAATATTATTTAAGAAATGCAATCATGCTTTATAAAGCACGATAATGGTTTATAAAGCGCAATCACGGTGCTTGTTGTTATTAAACCGTGATCACGGTTTACAAACCGTGATCGTAGTTCTATCTGTATCATCAAATCCAACCCTAAGGCTTGGGAAATCTTTGTTTTTCCTCAACCAAAGCTATAGGAGGTCATTATGGCATGTAAAAGGTCAAAAATTAAAATTTGTTATTTCGCAGACTTGAACCATGCTAAAAACTAAACCATTTCACAAAATTGGTGTCATCACGTAGGGGAGACTGTTAGCTTCTTATAAATATTGATTTTAAAGTGAATAGAATAAGATAAATATCATTTTATAATTTTTACTAACAATAGGTCTTTAACACATTTTTTCCCCTGTGAATGTTCATGTCTACATTTAAGATCGCAACTTTTTTCTCATTGATCAAAATGTGATAAAACTTATACCATCCCAAGCATGGAGAAATTATATACACGTTAAAAAAATATTTGATTTCGATATAGTTATGGCAGGAAAACAGAAAGTGTTCCGCTTTCTAAAATTTTTCAGACTACTTTAATGGAAAACATCATTAAGAAAAATATTGCTAAAAAATACAAAATAAAATCCATCCCAAGATAGACAATGACATCTAACTTTTCACCAAATGAAAAAAACAAGATTTGGTCATCCAAATCATGGGAAAACAAACTACAATCTTATAGGTTTTTTCAAAAAAAAAAACCAAGTCATATAATTTTGAGTGTTTAATATAGCTAAACTTGTCCGTTTTTAAAAAAATTAGTAGTTTAGAAACTAGATTCTGATGCTACGATTCATATATATATATAATTTTTTCTAATTTTGAGTACACATATTGCTAATAATCCCTACAAGTTGAGATTTTTCTATTTTTTGCAATATAACATCCACTTATGACCCCTTTTTGGTCCCCCAACTTGCTGCTGTTATCCAATTTTATGCACATGAAAAAATTGGAAAACGGGCTTTATTACGATCAAATCACGACATTGGTCCTAAGGACCCACTTCTAGTCATCAAGGAGATAAAACAATTTAAAAATTAATAAATTGATAAGTGATCTCACCTAGCCCAACTCAAGCTTAACTCGTGCCACTTGACGTAGCCCAGTGCCAACTCAGTGCAGAGCTCAATGGGGAGTTCGGTCCATGGTCAGTTCAAAAGGCTCAAAGCTCAAAATTGAGTGCAATGGAAAACATGGAATATAGCTCGGTACAAGTGACTTGGGGTCAAAGGATCAGAGTTATTCATAGTGGGCTCAATCCACGCATAAAGAGATTAGTGCATAGCATTAAGACATCAACTCGGCATGATATGGGCCTAAGTGTTGAAAGATGAAGCAAGGGGATAGACTAGTTTATATTTCATATAGCTCGATCGAGCTAAATGGTTATGCAAATCAGTGTGAGATCACAATTTTTTTTGGTATGTGAGCCATCGACGAGTTCAATAAGATTATCTCACCCTAGTCGAGCTTATAGAGGATGAGCATGTAGAGAATGAACCAAGCTCGTGGAAAACGGAACTCGAAAAGGATAAAACTAACTAATGGAGCTCGGTGACTTCTTGGGAAGCTCACATATGTTTCATGAAAGGAAAGGTGGAATGCATAAATGGCCTCGAGTTAACCAAGGAAAATGATAAGAATTGAGTTTGATAGCTCACCATTCGAAGGAATCAATGCAAAAGAGCTCGATTGCCAAGGCAAGGAAAGAGTTGGTGTGGGGTTCAAAATCGAGTGCAACACCGAGTTAGAGGATTCGAAACTCACCAAGTTGGGCTATGTGCAGACTCTATCACATGGACCCCCTCCTCTTCAAGTCAAACAAGTCAACAGGGGGTCCTAAAATTATGTTAATTAATTTAATATTTTAACTAAAATATTTTAATAATAATATTTATTATTATTATTATTTAAATATTTTATTTTAATATTCTTTTAATTAATTGAGAAGACTAGGTCATCAGCAATTAATGACCCATGATGGAACCTTCTCATGTGGTTCAACTAATTGTAATAAATACATCATGGGCCTTCAATTTAGGAATGTAATTATGACATTTCCGCTTCTTTCTCACATATTCTTCTATAAATGTAAGTTGGAATCTCATTTCAAAGGGTTCTAATAGTTGACAAGTTGGATAGTTAGATATCTTAGGTGAGTGTATGCTTTTCAAGAGTCCTCTCTTCTCGCAAGTTGTTCTTGTGTGTTGAGAGAACTTTCAATCTTCCTCTTCAAGACCAGTAATGGCAACTATTACCTCTTCACGATGAATGTATGATGCATCAGGTGCATGTTATCAAGCGATAAAAGTGTGTGTTTTGTGACTAATATTGGTCCTTTCATCCTTCTGTGATTTGTTGTGCCTTTCGTACTTGCAGTACACTATGCAAGTTTAATTTTCCATCGCATATTCTCAAGTCTCGTGCTTATCGAGTGGTGGAGTATTACATGCGGTTGAGTTGCAGGGTGTCTGTTTCACCCTCGCTTGAGTTCATCCTTCATCACTAGGAAATTGGTATATTTCTCGGTCCGATAAAGTTTAACAAAGGGAATGCATGTCTCTTAGTTTGTGGTATCATGTACCCTCTCTAAATTGCAGTAAGTGAAGTTGACCTTTGGTGCACACACCCTCTTCATATTAAACCTTCTTGAGTCCGGAAATGCCCTTCATTTGGTGCATCACCATCCCTAGTATTGTTTCATTTCCATAAATCTCTTTCCCTAAAACCCCATGAAGATGTTAGCATAGGATTAGATAAGATCATTTTTTTACACTAGGAGTAGTACAACACCTAGTTTAGGAAGAGGAATCCGACCTTCTCCGTGAGGTTCGGTTTGAGCCCAAGTCCAATAGCTTCGAGAGGTGATCCCATGTGTCCCAATCACACCGAATGTCCTATTCACATTGTGACCATTTTGAGGGTGCAAAGTGATTTGGTGACAATAGTTTTTAGAATGCCCTGTGGGATAGAGTTGGTACTTCTCTTCTCACTTACACAAGTTAAAGTACTGCGACTCTATATCTCTTGATTCCTAATCTCGGTGTGGTAACTTATGCGAAGAATTTAGATAAGAGCTTCTTTAAAGAAAGGAAATTATCAACATATCAAACTTTCCTTGTCTCCTCCAAAGAGAAGAAGAAGAGGCATTTCCACATCCCCGCCATGCATTTACCTAATAGGGGTCATTTGACTCCTCCTTACTGTAAGGTTTCTCCACCCAGAACAATCAACCTTTCATTGCTATGGTGAGGAACCAAGTTTTCCCCCTTTCAATGTAAGCAGTCCTCTTATGTTGGCTCAATGTGACTCGATACCTATTGTCTGCTCTCAAAAGTTTACCCTTCTACACTGGGAAACTCACGTTACTCTAGTGGAACATATCTTTGATGTAGCCAACATCTACGCAGACATAATATCATAGAAGACAATGTTACAGCTTAGACTTCTTGCTACCTCTTTCAAGGAAAAGCACTTCAATGGTTTCGCAAAGTTAGGTGTTGGCACTATAACCACTTGGGACGAGTTGGGAGAAAATCTATGTAAACAGTTTGAAGACAAAAGTGTTCACCTATCACTTTTGGAACAAATCACTACTATGAAGAGAGATTCTCAAGAATACATGAGTGATTTCAACTTCCGATTCCATAGACTTGGAATAGGATTCCAGCACTTGTAAAGCCTTCTCGCACATAATGCATTCTTGTACTATTTGCAAGCCTTGAATAGTGATGTAGCAGCTTATGATCCATTCCATGGGAGGGACTACACTTCTTGATACTTACAAAGTTTCCATAAGTGCAGATAATTCTTTGATTCAAAGTGGAAAGATAGCTTTATGACCACCAATGCCATTTTTCTAGATATTTCAAATCATCACTTATCATTGCTCATATTCTAGTAGAATCCAAGTAACCATCTCAATCTTCCCTTGCCTCTTCAAATGACCTATTTGAAGTCAATTCGCCTCTTGCAAAATTTTGGAAATAATCTGTTACACTCAAAAGGAAACAATTTCAATACAATCATCCGTATCGGCCACAAAATCAATAAGATCAAGTTAACCGTCCTCCTTTTCAAGGAAACAATCAGCCTCAAAACCAAACTACAAGTCAATTTGCAAATTTTAGGCCCTTGAACTTTTAAAACCCTCTTGCAGCTAGCTCATTTAGAGCTATAGTACATGTTCGTAATAATCTAGTTCAAGACTATGAATGGTGCTATCCTTGTTCTCAACCCCACAATCAAAATCTTTGTCCCAATGGAGTTCTTGGCAGGCCCTCATGGTTCAAAGTGTATCTGCGCCCTTCAAAGTTAACATAAAATTCATCTATGCAAGAAGCAATAGATCAACTGCAGCACCTGAAGAATCCACTTTGCTAAACTGGAAAGAAAAATATTTTTACGGGTTGAATACAGATTCCTCATTAGTGGAAAAAAACACTCATTCCAAAAAGAGAGCAATGGAGCCTCAAACTCCCGAAGCTGATCTAGTGTCCACTTCTAAACCTCGGGTTACATATGGCAGTTGATAAAAATGTGTGGGAAAGAAATCACCGAAACACCGGCTAGCCATGCGCCGCAGTGGAAAGATGGTTCTCTGCATCACGGTACCCAACAAACATTTTCCAAAGAAGGACCCCAATGCCCAAAAAAGTGTCATCAAAGTAGGATTGATTCCCTTTAGCATAGTAGAACAAATGAAGAAAACCAATCTGAGCGTTACCATGTGGGATGCACTCTCGATCCCTTCTCAAAGAAACTTGTTGCGAGAAGCTCTGAATAGTTTTGGTACAACTAGCGGATCATCAGGCCATGGAGTGACAACTGCTACAAGTTTGTGTCAACCAGAAGGGAAAATTATTCCTACGAAAAACAAACCATTTCCATTTTACATTTCCTTGATAATTGGAAACCACCGTACATAATTGCATGATCGATTGGTGCAATAGCTTTGTCATGCCTAAAAAATTATAGATGTACTAGGCATACAATATGCACCAGTTGCAAGAGGGGTTGTTCAGCTAGATGGCACAACTATTAAGACTATTGGGGTTATCAAAGGACTTCAACTTACCATTCATGCATGCCCAAGTTTGTCATTCACCCAAGACATATCGGTCATTGATCTCCCTTCCCTCTTTGCCATTTGCCTATCACGGGATTTCACCGCCAAGATGGATGGTTACCTATCGGATGATTGGTCGCATATGATTCTTAGGACTCGATATGAAACCAAAGTAACTATAAGGGTAGAACCAATCTGCCATAATCATGTATAACCCTACACTACTAGTCCCATTAATGAAAATTACACCATCGGTTATCCGAAGAGGAAGATGCCGATCATGAACCAACCACCCTTGTTGAAGAAGTCCCTGATACTTTGCTAGATGAAGTAAGTAGAGATCATCAATATGATCCCTATGCTGATGTATTGGTAGAAGAAGAAGTTGGTTTGCTGGTCTTGGAAGAAATAAGATTAGGTACTTACTGTATCCATGAAGAAGATACGATCATACCACAACTTGTCAAAACACCAAGTGATTCTAAAGGACTGTGGAAATTGTTCTTCGATGGCTCAAGAAGTAAGAATGGATCCAAGTGCTAGTGTTATGTTAATTTCTCTAGAGGGAGATAAATACTTCTCATCTTTCCGGTTGCATTTCATTACACTAACAATGTTGTTGAATACGAGGCTCTTGTGCAAGGAATTCAGCTAGCCCAAAGGAAGGGAATCAAGGCCCTGACTATTTTGGAGACAATGAGTTAGTTGTTCATCAAGTTTTGGCATGTAGTGCATCCAAAAATGATCTTTTAAGATCATACAAGAACCAAGTCTGGAACTTGATTGAAGATTTTGAAGCTTTTGGGATCCATGCAGTTCCTAGAAATCAAAATCAAGATGCGGATAAGCTACAGCTACAATTGCTTCGTAATAAAACATACCATTTGATAACATGAAAGAAGGGCAGAAATTTGTTAAAATGGTGGTTCCACCGTAGTCCCTGATAATGTGAGTAGTTGGAAAGTGTTCGATAGTGATAAAAATTGTCCTCTTCCTACAAGAAGAGGCGGAGTTTGCTACAAAAATCAAGATAAGTTGCAGGAGTCATATGGTGAGAAAATTATCCAATTGAAAAGAAACAAGTTACCAAAAGGTTTAGTAACTTTGGAATCCATTTTCAATTCAAATGACCAAGCCAAAAGACAAAACCCTAACATGGTGGTCAAAGAAGAATATTTTGAGGAAGTCGAAGTATCAAATGCAAAGTTTCTCAAGATTGGAAAAGTGTGTACTCCTGAGGAGAAAGAAGCTTTCATCAAACTTTTTCAAGAGTATCATGACATATTTGCATGGAGCTATAAATATCTACGTGGTTTTGATCCAGGTCTAGCACAACATGCTATCGAACCTGGATCCAAATTCTAAGCCGCTTTATCGAAACAAAGACCAATTAATCCCAAAATTGAGCCACTAAAGGGAAAGGAGCTAACCAAGCTCATCGAGGCCTGTATAATTTTTCCCATCAAGCACTCCTCATGGGTAGCCAATTTGGTGCCCATGAGGAAGAAGAACGGAGAGATCCGGTTATGCGTAGATTTCAAGGATTTGAATCACGCGTCATTAAAAGACCATTATCCTCTTCCATCGATGGAGCGGATCCTTCAAATGGCGGCGGAGATCAAATATTTTCTTTGCTTGATGGATATTCGGGTTACAATCACATCCTAGTCTAAGAATCGACCAATTCAAAATGGCTTTCACTACCAAGTGGGGCATGTATGCCTACAAAAAAATGCCATTCGATTGTCCAATGCCGGGCTACTTTCAAAGAGCCATGGACATGGAATTTAAGGGACTAATCAATGATATTATCTTGGTTTACCTTGATGATATAACTATATACTCTAAGCATGTAGAAGATCACATCACACATCTAAGGAAAGTTTTTGAAGGTGTAGGGAATTTGGGGTTTCACTTAACCCCAATAAATGTATTTTTGCTAAATGGGCGAGGGGAAAATTGTTGGGGCATGTTGTTTCAGCGGAAGGATCATCAATCGATCTAACCAGGATTCATTTGATTATGTCCTTATCTCTCCCAAGTCACAGAAGGTCCTCAGAGTTTTCGGGAACCATAAATTTTGTGCGAAGATTCATCCCTCAATTCGCGACATTGGCTAAATCACGACATCCATGATGAAGAAAAACATGCCATTCTCATGGACAAAGGAAGGATGAGAAAGCTTGAAGCCATCAAAACAACCATTTCTCAAGCTCCCATGCTTTGGTGAACCCTGAGTTTGATAAAGATTCTATCCTTTATGCTTTTTGCAGTCAAGAGACCATTTCAAGGATCCTCACCCAACAAAAACAACCTCGATGGAGTAACAAATTTCTTTCTTCAGTCAATCCCTCAAAGACTATGAGTTCAAATACTCATTCATCGAAAAGCATGTCTTTGTAGTTATTCAAGCTTTGAAGAAATTCAAGCACATGTTGTCCAACAACAAGGTTCATTTGATGGTGTCTCATCCAGTGTCGAGAAGTTTTTTGAATAAAGAAATGAATGAGAAATGTGTTGGATGGATCAAAAAGTAATGGAGTATGACGTACACATCAAAGTCACTAAACTTGTTAGAGGTAAGGGTTTGTGTTAGCAACTTGCTGCAGACATGGAATCAAAAAGTAATGAGGACGTGACACTTCTAAATACCGATGAGGATGTTGATCAAGCCGATCTGGTTATCTAAAATAAAGAATTTACTCTTCTCGGGAGCATACCCAAAGAAACATGGATAAAACCAAAGATGAACTTTCCATCTTCAATCTATCCCATATGTTTTGGTAGATAGCATTCTCTTTCGAAAAGATTTGAATGGCATTCTCCTTTAGTGCGTAGACCCGAACAGTCAAGTAAGATACTAAAATATTTTCATAATGGCCTATCCGGAGGACATTATTCCGCAGCTTTCGAACAATAATTTTTACCAAGATCATGCGAGAATTTGGATACTATTGGCTAGATTTATTCAAGCATGCCCAACTTTGGGTAAGGAAATGTAAGGAATTTTCCCTTTTCACTGGGTAAGCGAAGTTGGCAGATCTTCCGTTGCATCCAATTCAATTGGATCAACCCTTTGTTCAATGGGGTTGGACTTCATTGGAATGATTAATCCTCCATCCAGATGATGACGTACATAAATGGGTCCTTACCGCAATGCATCTATTTTACTCGATGGATAGAGGTGGTAACATTAAAAGAGAGCAATGAAAAGGTAGTTCTCAATGTTTTTGAGGGTATAATGATGAGGTTCGGTGTTCCATTTACGGTCATTTTAGACAACACGCTAGCTTTTCTTGGTATGAAATTGAGTGAATGGGTTGTTAAAAATGGGGTATACCTCAAAACTTCATCTAATTACTATATGTAAGGAAACGGATTGGCTAATTCTAGCAACAACAACCTCATAAGGATTATTAAGCACATAATGGAGACTTACAAGAGGACTTGGCATACACACCTTAAGATCGGATCACACCTAAAAGGGCCATCAAAAATTCTCCTTTCTTTTTGTATATGGAAGAGAGGAAAAACTTCCACTCTCATTGGAGTTACCTTCTTTGGAGTTAGCTCATCAACTTGAAGAGAGAGAGTGATCCTCTGATAAAGAAGGTTTTTCGAACTCATGGAGTTAGAGGAAGTACGAGATAAGGCTATGAAAACTTTGGAGCAACATCGAGCTCAAGTTAAGAAATTTTTTGACAAGAAGGCGTCCACAGAATTTTTAAGAGGGAGATTTAGTTCTCAAATGGGATGAAGACATGGCCAAACCAAGCGGGCATGCCAAATTTGACGCTCTCTAGAGTGGGCCATACATCATCACAAGTGCAAAGAGGCAAATTCATTTCATCTATCTAGGCTCAATGGAGAAGAACTTCCCATTCATGTGAATGGGATACATCTCAAAGCTTGTTTTTGAGCGTTCCACCCCTTGTATAGTTTATTTAGGTGTTTTCCTCCAAGTTCTTATGCACATTGTTGTGTGTTGTTGTTTTGCTTTCCTTGTTGTTGTGTTTTGTGTTGTTTTGCATTGTTTCATCATTGGAAGGTGTTAGGAGAAGGAAGGTTCAAAGATTCTATAAGAGTTTTAAAATCTACTTCATTCAAAATTCTGCAAAGATTATTCCATGGATTTCATGCATTCAACAATTTCAAGATACTTCATGCTTAGCATTCCAGGGAGGTCCAGGATATCGGTAATGCTAAAGGAGATTCGAATGTGTCAATGAAAATTATACTACTTTAAGGATTCCAAATACTGGACTCCATGCCCAATGGATAACTTAAGGCTAACTGGAATCATGCTTGTAAGAGCAATCATCCCTAAGAGGTTGCCAAAAATTTTATCCAATTTTTAGGCAGATGAAAAAATTGGAAAGCGGGATTTATTACAATCAAATCATGACATTGGTCCTAAGGACCCACTTCAGTCATCGGGAGATAAAACAATTTTAAAAATTAATAAATTGATAAGTGATCTCACCTAACCCAACTTGGGCTCAACTTGGTGCCAGCACTTGATGCATAGCCCAGTCTGCTAACTCAGTGCAGAGCTCAATGGGGAGTTCGGTCCATGGTCAGTTCGGAATGAGCTCAAAATTGAGTCGTAGTGGAAAACTCGGAATATAGCTCGATGTGAGTGACTCGGGGTCAAAGGATCAGGTTATTCATAGTGGGCTCAATCCATGCATAAAGAAATTAGTGCATAAAGCGTTAAGAGGTCAACTTGACATGATATGGGCCCGAGTGTTGAAAGATGAAGTGAGGTGATAGATTAGTTTATATTTCATATAGCTTGATCGAGCTAAATGGTTATGCAAATCATGTGAGATCACTCATTTTTTTGGTATGTGAGCCATCGAGGAGTTTAATAAGCTTATCTTTCCTGGTCGAGCTTATAGAGGATGAGCATGTAGAGAATGAACCAAGGTTGTGGAAAAATGGAACTCGGAAAGGATAAAACTAACCAATGGAGTTTGGTGACTTTATGGGGAAGCTCACATATGTTTCACGAAAGGCAAGGTGGAATGCATAAATGGCCTCGAGTTAACCAAGGAAAATGATAAGAATCGAGTTTGATAGCTCACCATTTAAAGGAATCAATGCAAAAGAGCTCAATTGCCAAGGCAAGGAAAGAGTTGGTGTGGGGTTCATAATCGAGTGCAACACCGAGTTAGAGGATTCAAAACTCACCAAGTTGGGCTATGTAGACTCTATCCACATGGACCCCCTCCTCGTCAAGTCAAACGGGCCAATGGGGGTCTCGACATTATGTTAATTAATTTAATATTTTAACTAAAATATTTTAATAATAATATTTATTATTATTATTTAAATATTTTATTTTAATATTCTTTTAATTAATTGAGAAGACTAGGTCATCAAGAAATTAATGACCCATGATGGAACCTTCTCAGTGTGGTTCAACTAAGCGTAATAAATACATCATGGACCTTCAATTTAGGAATGTAATTATGACCTTTCCTCTTCTTTGTCACATATTCTTCTATAAATGTAAGTTGGAAGCTCATTTCAAAGGGTTCCGCACTCGGACAAGTTGGATAGTTAGATATCTCGGGTGAGTGTATGCTTTTCAAGAGTCCTCTCTCTTCGCAAGTTGTTCTTGTGTGTTGAGAGAACTTTCAATCTTCCTCTTCAAGACTGTAATGGAGACTATTGCCTCTTCAATGTATGATGCATTGTGCATGTTATTGAAAGCAATAAAGTGTGTGTTTGTGACTAATCTTGGTCCTTTCATCATTCCGTGCTTTGTTGTGCCTTTCTCGTACTTGCAAGTACACTATGCAAGTTTAAGTTTCCATTGCATATTCTTGAAGTTGCCGTGCTTATCGAGTAGTGGAGTATTGCATGCAATTGAGTTGTGGTGTCTGCTCACCCTTCTTGAGTTCATCCTTCTTCACTTGGAAACCGGTATATTTCTTGGTCTGATAAAGTTTAACAAAGGGAATGCATGTCTCTTAGTTTGTGGTATCATGTACCCTCTCTAAGTTACTGATGGTGAATTTGACCTATGGTGCACATACCCTCTTCAAATTAACCCTTCCTAAGTCTAGAAACACCCTTCATTTGGTGCATCACCATCCCTAGTATAGTTTCATTTCTTTAAATATCTTTCCGTAAAACCCATGAAGATGTTAGCATAGATTAGATAATCATTTTTGTTACACTAGGAGTAGTACAACACTTAATTTAGGAAGAGGAAGCCGCCTTCTTCGGAGGTTCACTTCGAGCCCAAGACCCACATCTTGGAGAGGTGATCCCTTGTGTCCCAATCACATCGAACACCATATTCACATCCACGGCCATTCAAAGGGTGTAGTGATTTGGTGACAATAGCTGCATTTACCCATAATGGATTCATTCTTGTATGAGTATTTATTGGGTGTCTTATCTTTCTTATTTTATAGTATGAATGTTTTTTTCTTTATTAGTTTATCTATACAATTAATTCATATCAACATGCCAAACATGATGTAGACTAGGACTCTCTCACACCTCATGTGAGCATGCTAAGGTTTCCTACCTTAGTGTGATATGATATATTAGGGAGATAAGATAACTTTGTGCACACCAAGGAAATGAAGAATTGCATGCATTTTAGCATGATTTCTGGTGAGATCGTGACACATAACATTTTGGTTCCATTTGGGGACCCATCATTATTGAGATGCTTTATAGTGAAGTGGTGGAAAGGTGTTTTTCCGACACAAGAGAATATTAAAATTTGATAATATAGAATTAGAGAGGATTTTGCACTGTAGAGACATCCCAATCGTATTAATTTTTCTTCAAATTTCCTTCCAAATACTTGGTTGGAAAATAATCTGTATGATGAACTCTCAAAAAAATTCATGAAACATTTGGTGAACCTATATGCTTGGTTGGTGGCCTATTGTTTGGGTAAGAATTTAAATTTTGGAAATAAATACACTTGGACTATAGAGAAAATAAGAATACTATCATGACACAAATCAACTTGGACATTCACTATAGATCATTAGTGGAAAGGTATTATTCACAACTACATTCTCAAGTAAGTAGTGCCGATTGTTTCTTGCATAGATGAAGCCTAGTTCAATTTCTTTCACGATGATTATAGATTGTATTTGAGGAAATTCCATTAGAAAAAAATAAGCTTATGGTAGATCTAGGATTTGATAAATTCATCATGGAAAAATTATTTTACCGCACACATGAGTAGATAAAAGATAAGAGAAAGGAAGAGAAAAAAATACTACAACATGGATTTTGTAGATGAGAACATGTTGAGAAGGTTTTTATATGAAGAAGCTAATTTGGAAGGTGATGACTAAAAGGGAAATAATTTTAAGGGAAAATTCGACCTTAGGAATTACCATGGAGAAACTATAGAATTAGTTTAGGTAGGAGGAGAAAGGAGCGATGAAGAGTAGAACAATATATGTGATAAGAAACTCAAGAGTATGATGAAGTATAGTATAATGCCTATGAAATACTTTCTCAACCTATCGTGCTTACTCATGTCATAAAGTCTCACAATATAGAAGAAAAAAATACTTATTCAAAAGAATTCAGAAGATAGTGATGAGGAATTAATTAATACAAAAATGAAAAAAGTTATAGATAGTAGTTTTCTATTAATTTTACAACATATTACACAAACAACAAAGAGAATATAATTCAATCCAAACAAACCCAAAGCACATAGATTTTGGATGATGAGTAGTACTCAAACAACTCGAGCACCAAGAGGTATGCAAGGAGGAGTTCTAGAAAGTATTTTTCTAATATGATAAGCTGAAATTATTACTATGAAAATAAATAGTGGCAAAAGCAAGTGGCTCCATTGAGTATGGAGTCTTCTCTTTCCCCGCAAAGAAGAGGACTCTCTAAGATATGTTCGGGGATGAAGTAAATGAATATTCCCATGTTTCAGCCATGAAATTATGTCTTCTCTCTTCATGAGGAGGATGCATCATGTGAGTATTTCCACACCAAAGATGAACTAGTATGTGCAGAAAGGAATCATGTACAAAAATAAATGAATGATAAAATAGGAGAATCGATGAATGAGGAGTGAGTCAACTTATTCTCATCACTTTCAAATTCCATGCTATTTCTATAAATAAATTCAAGCTGGAAATTTCACCCAAGTATGATGACTGCTTTCATGTTGAAAGTAGAGATTACATTTTTGAAAACATGGAAGAATGGCTTCTTATGGTCAAAAGATATCATACAGAGACTATAGAGATAAAACATTTGTTCGTGCTCAATAATTTATGACCCAAAACCCAACCAATAAACCGCCAAATTTGGGATAATTTTTTTAAATAAAATTGTTTAATTATTGAAGGATTAAGGGCTCTTTTAAGTCCTCTTTCCAAACAATTTAAATATTGTAAGGAATATAATCATGGTTCCAACGTGTAAAGTGTAAAGGTAATTTATGATTAGCAATTCCACTCCAAAGGCTTGGTTAAAAGAGATTGGTGGAATAGATCATACTAACTTGTGTGAGATTTAGGCTAATAAGAGATACACCAGTCCACCTTAATAATAATTTTTCCATTTTTATCATTTAAGTTTTAACTTTCACTTCACATCACTTGAAGGTGCTAGTAGTACTCATGAAAAAATTTATATTTTACTTGTCATTTAGGTTCAATAAAATTGATCAAGGACATACCAATATAGTCATACATACATTTATGCATCTTGAGGCTCTATTTGAATCACCATAAGGTAACTATGGTTTTTTATTATCTAATGATAGTAAATGATCCAAGAAGTAAACATAGACAAGGTAAAAGTTGTGCTATTTAAGGTTAGCTATGTTTAATCCAAATTTTCCTCCTCTAAGGAAATTATTCAGTAATAGAGTGGGAATTGAATCTATTTCTATACTATTCTATATAATGTGAAAAAACACCTATTACTTAGATCAAAATGAATTTTAATTAATATTTCCCAAGTAACAATTTTACCGAATAAGTAAGAGGAAAAATTTAATCTGTTAAGCCAAACACTAAAATCAAGGGATCCTACACCATGTTAAAGTTTAAAATTCAATTGTAGTTAATTTATTTCCACCAAATAAATTAGATAGTGGAAAATATATAGGTAATAATCTCCCTCAAAGTATTTCCTACTCAAATGACAAAACATAGGGTTAATCGAAGGCCCTGTATCTAATCTATCTCGCCAGTTGATCCTCTCAATCCCTAATTTCCCATATACTTTCTATTTCATTTCCTTCCTTTCACTTTTTTAGTAGGGGAAGGTAGAAGCATCCATGGAGACCAGAGGGGAGTGTAATGGAGGCACAAGGGTCTAAAAGTTTATTTTTCCATTTATTTTCATCCTATTCTCAAAATCAAAATTTAGGGTAAGTGAATAATATATCTTATATGCAGGTTTATATGAATCTACATTTCTCTAAACCTAATACATCAATGGTGAGAATAAGTGTGTGTGTGTGTGTGTGTGTGTGTGTGTGTGTGTGTGTGTGCAACTGGTAAATGGCCTTTTAGGAAAAAAGGTGACACCTAGGCTATGGATCAAATGGTTTTAGAAGTATGAAGTCATACGTGAATTAGATAAGATGAAGGCCACACAAGGGTTTTAAGGGTATGCAAAGAGGTTTGAGCCCTATTACCTAGAACTAGAGATAATGTGAATTGGGGTTGTGACCCCACCGGAGGTATTTCTTTGCTTTAAGTATTATTTACATTTAAATAGACATTCAAACTATATATATATATATATATATATATATATATATATATATATATATATATATATATAAAGGAATTAACCTCAAGGTTAATCATTTATATCTATCTTTAACAAACACATTCTCAGGTAAATGGCCAGGAAAGAACAAAGGAAACTCCTAGGTTGTGGTCCAAATGGTCTTAACAATGTGAATTCATATGTAATCGATAAGATGAAGGCCACAAGAGGTTTTAAAGGTATGCAAAGAAGAGTGAGCCCTATTACCAGGTAACCGCAGAGATAACGTAAATTGGGTCTCCCATTTGAAAGCCATGGCCCCTCGGGTATTTCTTGTTTTAAATTTTATTTACATTCAAATAGACATTCAAACTATATATAAAGGCATTAACCTCGGGGTTAATCTCTGATATATATCTATAACATTTAAAAAAAATAAATACATTTTCTAAAATGGTATGCCTATATAGTATACAAAGGAATATAACCTTTTCGCTTGTAAACATCCTCTTCTTCCATAAGGAAAAAAATGGGCCAAAAGTTTATACACACACACACACACACACACACACACCCTCATATAAGTGTTAATGTATGTTATTTGATATTGTAAACATCCTAAAAATACATGTTTGTTTTAGCCTATTCTTGGATTATTCATATCCTATTTGCATCCCTTCAGAGTTAATTAAGTTAATTTCATCCCTTTAGAATTAATTAAATTATCATACCCTTTAGAATTAATTAAATTAATTATATTATACTTTTGGAATTAATTAAATTAATTCCTACACCCTTTAGCTAATTTAATTAAACATTTATTTAATTAAATGGTTAATTTTTCTCTCACACCTCATAGCTAATTAAATTAGTTATTTAAAATATAAATAAATATATTTTCCTATTCATCCTCCACTTAGACTCCACTTCACTATCCTAGTCACTCCACTTCTAGAATCCTACAAAGGTGGAAGCAACAAATTTGCACGTATATCTACGTTCTCGGATATGCAAACTTATTGCACAAAGATAAATTCGCTTATACGCTTATGAATAATGAATTAATTCAAACCTCATCCAATGTTATGTTAAGAATATACATTGATGACTTCATTAATAATTTGAAACCACTCCATAACATCTATAAAAAAAATAGTCCATATCCTTTGCAATTATCCATGAAGGCTTTGCAAAAACTACAATTTGCTATTTGATATCTACATATTGAAAAGCCTTCCCGTGTCAAAAATTTTTCATAGTATTTTCACCTCTTTGTTTGGAGAATAGTTTAGAGCACCCAAAATCCAACCATTTAAATATTCTACAAGTGTAATACTTCAGCAATCTTATCATTGAGGTTTGAAAGGAGAGCTTGGAGAAAGGTTTGTTGTGTTTATATTTTTATCTTTCATTTTAGCTAAGTTTTTCATTTCTCGCATCCTGGCATGCCTAGTGGGACTAACCCACACTCCATTACTCTCAATTTTATAATTTATTATTATTTCTTAGTGTATATTTTTATCTGTATTAACCCTTGTAAAATTTGGCATTATCTAGTTAACATTTGTGTTGTGAGAAGTTATGTTGTTTTATAGTATTTGTGCAAGTTGTAAGTATTTAATCTCCAAATATGGCTAGCTATGGATAAAATTATAGATGTTATTATTTGGTGGATTTTGAGTTCTACCAATGTTGCCAGTTCCCTCCTTGATTTACCTCCAACTTGGCAAGTCATCATCCCCTACATTGAGCTACACCTGTGTACTTCCTTCTTACATCCTCTAGTGACCTCCTGCCTCTTGATGGAGCTCACCAATATCAACCCCTGAGCTCCTACTCCACCGAGCTCACCGTGCCTTTCTCACCCCATTGATCCCTTCAAGTTCAGAGGTCGAGCCACCTTAGGCTCGGTCTTCCTCCCACTCTTATCATACTCACCCCCGGCTCTCTTTCTTCCCCACCTAATATCTCTCCCCATCCCATAAAGTTATCCACCCTATCGGTTGATCCGCATCCAACCCTCCTACTAATTTTCATCCCACACGTCAACATGAGAAGATCCGACCTATGACCTTGACTAATTTTTAAGGCATTGTAATCATCCTACCGAGCTAAGGGTGATTCCCTTGCCTCTTGCAAATGATTTCACAAAACACATCGGGTCATTTCATAAGTAGTCAAGCATATCCTTCCTCAACCAAGTGACTGTCAAGCACAAAACAAAATGGTGGATCCAAAATGTGAGTTACCAAGCCATTCAACACCCACGCCCTATCATTTGATCCCGATTAAACCCTCTCGTACCCTACCTCGACCCCATGACCTTGCTTCCCTTCCATAAACCATTCAAACATCTAAACTCGTACTAAGTTACATGCATTTTCCTAGCTAACCTAGTGAGCCACTCCTCGATCCATACATACCAGTAACTAACATACAAATCTAAGATAATTCATTGTGTAAAGCTTTCTAAAAACTTGAAAATCAGCCAAACCGAGCCTAAGCCTAAGCCTTTACCCCTCCCTCACTCATCATTATGATTTTATGGTTTTCCCTTCTTTCCTTTGACCCTTTAAAGATTTAATATTTATTTTAAATTTAAAATTAGGTTAAATTTATTTAATTTCCTCTATTCTAGTTTTTAATTTCCTTTTTGTATTAAATTAATTAGATTTTTAATTAATTAAGGTTTATTTAGTAATTAGGTCCTAGTTTAAATTTTTGTTCATCAAATTAGACTAAATAAGACAATTGGGAAACTCTAACTTAGGGGTTATTGGACGTTTCTTTACCCTTAACTTATTTTGGAGGATATTGTGAAAGTATTAAGATTTTTAGGGTGCTTTTATTGTGTTTTAAGAGGTTAATTTTGTGAATCTAATCTAGGTAAGCTCAGAATATAATCTTTTCTCACACTTCTATAAGTGATCTTGAAAATCAGAAACATGAATTTTTTTATGTTTTTTCTCATGTGTTTACCTCAAGAATTTTCTTAACTCATTACTTGTATGACCATCTCTACGAGGGTTTCTTTTAAATCAAAATTACTAATGCAAGTTTCCTTTTCATTGACTCAAGAAAACTCTATCACTTTCTTTTCTTGAAAGTTATAAAAACCCTCTTTAATTACATTTTTCAAAGAAGGGTTTATTCACCCCCTCTGATTGTAATTATGCAAAGTAAATGGACGGGGACATAAAATATTTATTGAGGAGCACTATAGGAACCCTAAAGAAGTTCTGAAACCTTGAGTGAACTTGTTGACCTTAAGCCTCTACAAGAACGTGTTGGTTAAATAGTTTATCCTTTCACTAAGTATGTCGTACTCAGAACGATATTTAGATTTATAAGATAAAATGGAAAGAACGTAATTAAAGAAAATGAACATTACATAATGCATCAACCATATTTCTTTATATATTCATAATAAAAATTACATCAATATTTCACATCCATCTCACACACTCTCATTACACATCAACCTTCATACGTCCTCATATTTGTTTTCTATCATACCCTATTTTCTATCTTCCTTTATCTTATCTTACACACTCTTCATATATATCTCATTACCTACTCTACATATCTATAATTATTGTTGAATTGTGGAGCTCAATTACTTTATTTTAGCATGTTATATTAAACTTGATGGAAAATATAGTAAACCGATATCATTTATAAAGGAACCAGGCATCGCTTATGAAGGGAACGACATCGAGTCACCTATGACCGACATTGGTTAGGTAAGTAGGAACCGAAATTGTAGTTAGGGCTAACCAAAGACGCTCGATTACTTGTGTGAGTGTTTATTTAACTCATGGGAATTATATCTAATTTTAATATTAAAGAAAATCTATTGATTGTAATTGCATGGCTAAGTGCCCTAAGTTTTTATATGCCTATATAAGCATGAAAGATAGGGTTTAGTAAGGTGGGGATTGAGAGAGTTAATGATTATTGTGAAAATAATTTTGAGATAGAGCATTCTTGGAGAAGAAGGAAAATCTTGAGAGAAAGAAAGTATCAGTACATTGTGAGAGGTGTGGAAGATTGTGAATCTTCATTGTATATTTTCTAAAATATTTGGATAATAGATTGGATTGTTTTAGTGGAGTGGATGCAAGCCACCTTTGGGTGAATCACATTAAACGGTGTTGATTTATACCTCTTTTTTATATATTTCTTCGTAGAATTTTTGTTTTTATTGCATGTAAGCTTAAATCTTATATATTATCTATGCAACCTTGTGATTACCCCAACAACCTGGTATCAAATCAAGGTTTGAGGGTTTTATGTGTTGATGATTTACTCACGGAGGGTTTTTACGATTGAGTGGGAGCTACAAAAAATGTGAAGAAAACAAATACAAGGTAGAGAAGTTTGACGTTGAAATTATCCATTATGGAAGATGCAGATTGAGGATTATTTGTATCAAAGATATTTGTATTCACCATTGGATGAGAATTATAGACCTATGAGAAGATGAGGATGAAGAATGGAATATTCTTGTGTAAAGGCTTTGGGATCTATAATATTGAGCCTAGAAACATCTGTGGCTTCCAATATTACAAAAGCGACTTCTATGGTAGGGTTAATGAAATCTCTTACTAATTTATATGAAAAACCTAGTATTTCAAATAAAGTTTATTTGATGAAGAAACTATTTAGTTTTAAGATGCATGAAGGTGGATTTGCATCTAGTCATTTGAATTATTTTCGATCTATTGTAAATCAGTTAAAATTGGTTGATATTTTGTTTGATGATGAAGTGAAAGCACTTTTATTCTTATGTTATTTTCTGATAGTTGGGATAACTTGGTAATGGCTATTAGTAATACAACATCTGCTAATAATATTTTGAAGTTTGATGATGTGGTTAGTATAATCTTGAATGAAGAAATTCATAGGAAAAGTACAAAGGAATCATCATCTAGAAATGCTTTGAATGTAGAAAGTAGAGGTAGGTAGACGAGAAGGAGAGATCCAAGAGTAAGAGTAATGGGAAATCAAATTCAAGGAATGAAAATCTAAATCCCAGAGGAAGGAAATTACCTATTGGAATTGTGGAAAGAAAGGACATACAAAGAAATATTGTTGTCAAAGGATAAAGAGAACTAACATCCAGACAAAGGTAAAGAGACAAATATTGCAACCGATGTATTATAAGATGATCTTATTCTTTCTTTGGATAATAAAATAGAATCATGGGTTTTAGATTCATGAGCTTCTTTCCATCATGCAACCCCTAATAGGGTTATTTTAGAAATTATGTCGAGGGAAATTTTAGGAATGTTTATTGGGTGATGATGAACCTTGCGAGTACATCTTGGCAAAGGGGGAGTTCATCTAAAATTGAAGAATATAAATACATGAGTATTGAAATATATGAGGCATGTGCTAAGCCTCAAGAGTAATCTTATTTCTGGAGGACAACTAGATGAAGTTATTGCATGGTTACATTCAAATAGATTCTTGAAAGTCACCAAGGTGCCTTTGTTGTGGCAAGAGACAATAAGGTAGGAACGTTATATTTATCTACCTATATTATTGATTCCTTTTTGGTGTTATCTAATTCAGATTAGATGCATGCATGTGGCATAATTGGTTAGGCCATATGAGTCAAAAAAGGAATATAGATCTTAAAAGCTAAGGGTAAGTTATCGATTTGAAAGATTTAGATATTGATTTTCAGAGCATTGTGTCTTTGGAAAGAAAAAGTAAAATTTCTCAAATTTGGGGAAACTAAGAAGGAATAGAAATTGGATCTTGTACACTCGGATGTATGGGGACCATCCCGGGGTAGCTTCTCATGGAGGATTCAAAGATTATGTTACTTTCATTGATAATGCTACAAGAAAGGTATGGGTTTACTATATTAAATATAAATCGATGTTTTTGAGGAAAGATGGAAATATTTTGTTGAGAATGAATCAAATTCAAGTTTAAAGTGTCTTATGTTGGGGTTAACACAAGGATGTATGGATAATATATCAGATCTAAAGATACATGCAATGAAAGTGGATATTCTACCAAGAATTATACAAAAAAGAGATATAAATCAACACCAAATTTAACGTGGTTCACCCAAAGTGTGGGCTACATCCACCAAGAAGAAATCCAATATATTATCCAAAGCTTTGACAAGATATAGAATTGAATATTTACAATCTTCCATACCTCTTAGATGTATAGTATCATATTTCACCCAATCTTTTTCTTCTTCTTTAATAATTCTCTCTCTCACAAATATTCTCACAATAATCATCAAATTTTGCAATTTATTCTTAATTGTTACTTCTAAACCCTAGCTTAACTGGTTATCCCTAGCCGATGTCGGTTCCTTTGTGCCTTGACCGATGTCTGGTCATATGTGAGTGATACTAGTCCCTCCATAACTAATGATGGTTCTTGTATTTTCCAAAAGTTTCATACTTCATGCTAATCTGGGAAGTAATTGAGCTCCACAACTCAACAATCTCCCACTTAGAGATTAATTACCGCACCATACCTATACAATGTCATTCTTGGATCCTTAGAGTTTTTTCTTCCTGTTCAAGTCTCAAACTTGAAGACCAACAAGTGGAGTGTAACTCCAATTTCTCCTTTACTAATGGCTTCGTTAACATATCCATAGGGTTCTCACTTGTATGAATCTTTTCCATATTCAACTACCCATCCTCCAATACCGTCGTATGAAGTGATACCTCAATAGAATGTGTTTTGTTCTTAAATGAAACATTGAGTTCTTTTCCAAATGACCCGCACTCGACTATCGATGAACAATTTTTAATCATATTTCTCCTTTCCAAACTCTTTCATGAACCTACTCATCCATATCATCTCCTTGTTAGCCTCTCGTAGCTACAACATACTATGCCTCTATAGTAGACAAAGCTACAACCTTCTCGCAATCTTGAAATCTAGCTAATCGTCAGTCCCACCTACTATGAACATATATCTAGTAGTACTCCTACCATCTAGATCTCCAGCCATATCTCGAATCAACATATCCACATAATGAAATATCTGAACCTCCATAGCATAACTACATTATAGATGTCCCTTTCAAATACCCGAGTATCTATTGGACTCATTTCCAATGCTCTTTACCTGGATTAACCATATATCTACTCACAACTCCCACTACCTATGTAATGTATGGTTTGGTACAAATGATAACATACATGAGACTCCCAACTAATGAAGCATATGACACTCGTGTCATGTATTTAAACTCCTCATGTAATGAAGGACACCGATATTTTCTCAATTTGAAGTGTCCAACCATAAGTGTACTAACAAGTTTTTCATTACGCATCTTGAACCTTTCTAACACCCTATGAATATAATCCTCCTAAGACAAATACAATTTCGTGTTCTTCTTGTCTATATGTATTTGCATGCCAAGGATTCTTTTTGCAGCTCCTAAATCCTTCATAGAAAATGTGTGATCTAGCTTTCTCTTAAGATCACCAATGTCCGAATATTAGATCCGTAATAAGCATATCATCCACATACGAAGAACAAAATAATATAGCTCTCATTTTCACACTTCTTAAAATAAACACAATGGTCATATTCACATCTGAAGTAACCATGCTCATGCATAAAACTATCAAACCTCATGTACCATTGCATTGGAGCTTACTTGAGCCCATATAGGCTCTTTTTCAACCTACACACTAATTTCTCCTTACCCTTGACTTCATACCCAAGTGGTTGCTACATATAAATTTCTTCATCCAAATAACCATTAAGAAAATACGTCTTCATATAATTTCTCTAAATAAAAAACATGTAATGTAACTAAACTCAATATAATACGAATAGAAGTCATCTTTACAACAAGAGAAAATATTTCACCAAAGTCAATACCGCTTTCTATATAAATTCCTTTACTACAAGTCTTACCTTGTACCTTTTCTGTCCACCCTCTTCTTCCTTGATCCTATAAACCCACTTGTTCAACAATTTCCTCTTACCTGCTGGTAACTTAATCAAATCCTAAGTTGATTTTGTTCCAAATATCCTCATCCATGCCATGCTCCCCTTTGGACGTGGGTCTTATCCTATGTTGCTTCTTCAAAACTCTCTCTGGTTCACCATTATCCATCAATAATAAATAAAATAGAGAAGGCATAAATATTTTGGAGGTTTACTTACCATTTTTGACCTTATCATAGGAGTTTGGGGTATCGAGAGGCTCATTCTCGACCTCTGGACATTTGTTTCCAATTCTTATAGTGACCAACGCCGGTCACCTATAACCAAAATCATTTTGCTAACATATGTCGGATTTGATATTCTGTAATCGATACCAGTTCAATTGATCGATGTCGTTCAGTGGATCAAATGACACCGATTCTTGTGTAACCCTATTAGTATTACTTTTAAATCCGAGAGTTCATTTTCATTTACAAAATTCTCAACCGGTTTGTCCTTGGGTACAAAAATTTAATCCCTTTACATTCTCTTTTCATTCCATTCAATATCACGACTCTAATCATTTTAGAATTTTCTAACTCTCAAAAATGGAATCCAAAATCACCATATCCATAACCAATGAAAGTGCATCTCTTGGATTTTGCATCCAAATTTTTCTTATCAATATGCACAAAAGCTTCGAACTAAAAAATTTAAGAAAAGAAAGATCTACCTCTTTTTTGGTCCAAGATTTCTCTGGTATTCCTCCATCTAGTAAACTTGAAGGCCTTTGGTTAATCAAATAAACTCGATGTATCAATTGCTACTACCCAAAACTACAAAGGTAATCCAAAATATATCTTCATACTTCTAACACGTTCCATGATTGTCCTGTTCATTCTTTCCACAACACCATTCTCCTATGGTATTCTTGGAACCATTCTTTCTCTACGTATCCCATTCACCTCGAACAATAATAATTGAAAGCCTTGATACAATATTCACCACCATTGTCGGATCTAAGGCACTTTAAATTTGAATTTGATTCATTCTCAATAAGGGCTTTCCATCTTTTAAAAGTCTCAAAAACATCATATTTACGTTTAATACAATAAACGCATACCTTTCTTGTAGCATCATCAATGAAAGTAACATAATAATGGGATCCTCCATGAGAAGCTACCTGAGCTGGTCCTCACACATCTAAGTGTACAAGCTCCAATTTCTGATCCTTCTTAGTTTCCCCAACTTTGAGAAATTTCACTCTCTTTTTCTTTCCAAAGACACAATGCTCATGATATCAAGATCTAAATCTTTCAAATCTGATAACTTACCCTTAGCCTTTAAGATATGCATTCCTTTTTTACTCATATGGCCCAACCAATTATGCCACATGCATGCATTTGAATCTGAAGTAGATAATGTAGAAAATGAATCAGTAACACAAGTAGATAAATATAACGTTCCTACCTTCTTACCTCTTGCCACAACAAAATCACCTTTGGTTACTTTCCAAGAGTCTCTGCTATGAATTTAACCATGCAACCAGATTCACCTAGTTGTCCCCTGTGAAATAAGATTCCTCTTGAGGCTTGACACATGCCTCACATATTTCAATATCCATGTATTTCCATTGTGTAATTTTAGATGAACTTCCCTTTACCAAAGTAATACTCGCAAGGTTCATCATCACCCAAATAAACATGTCCAAAATTGCCCTAGACATAATTTCTAAAACAACACTTATTAGGGGTTGTATGGAAAGAAGCTCTGAATGTAAAAACCATGATTCAATTCTATTATCTAAATAAATAATAAGAGTATCTGGCATTACTTTCTTTGCAGCAAGATTTTCTTCTTTACCTTTGGATCTGGTTGTTGGTTCTCTTTATCCTTTCACTAACAATATTTATTTACATGTCCTTTCTTTCCACATTTCCAAAAGGTAATTGCCTTACCTCTGGATTTATATTTGTTATCACTTGACTTTGATTTACCATTACTCTTACTCTTGGATCTCTCCTTCTACCTACCCATGCTTTCTACATTCAAAGAATTCATAGATGATGATTCCTCTATACTTTTCCTTAAAATTTATTCATTAAAGATTATACTAGCCATATCATCAAACTTCAAAATATTATTAGTAGATTTTTATTACTAATAACCATTACCAAGTTATCCAAACTATCAAGCAAATAACATAAAATTAAAGTTCTTTCACTTCATCATCAAATGGTATATCAACCGATTTTAAATGATTTACAATAGATCTGAAATCATTCAAATGACTAGATGTAGATCCACCTTCATGTATCTTAGAATTGAATAGTTTCTTCATCAAATAAACTTTATTTGAAGTACTAGGTTTTTCATATAAATTAGCAAGAGATTTTATTAACCCTACCGTAGAATTCACTTCTATAATATTGGAAGCCACGGATTGATGCCGCTGAGGCTCAATCTTATAGATCCCAAAGCCTTTTTGTCATAAATCTTCCATTCTTCATCACTCATCTTCATAGGTCTATACTTCTCATCCAATGGTAAATAAAATATCTTTAATACAAATAATCCTTAATCCACATCTTCCATGATTGATAATTTTGGGTCAAACTTCTCAACCTTGTATTTGTTTTCTTCTTGCCATTTTTGTAACTCCCACTCAATTAGAAAACTCTCGTGAGTAAATTTATCAATACATAAAACCCTCAAACCTCACTTTGATACAATTTTTGGGCTTAGCACAAGGTTGTATAGATAATATATCATATCTAAACATACATGCAATGAAAGCGGATATTCTCTTTCATAAGTATTATACAAAACAAGAGATATAAATCAACACCAGATTTAACATGGTTCACCTAGTATGGGCTACGTCCACCAAGAAACAAGCCAATCTATTATCCAAATCTTTGACAAGATATACAATTGAAGATTTACAATCTTCCACACCTCTCAGATGTATAGTACTGTCTTTCACCCAAGCTTTTGCTTCTTCTCCAAGAATTCTCTCTCTCACAATTATTCTCACAATAATCATCAAATTTTGTAAGTTATTCTTAATTCTTACTTATAAACCCTAGATTTCATGCTTATATAGGCATATACAAACTTAGGGCACTTAGCCATGTAATTACAATCAATAGATCTGCTTTAATACTAAAAATAGATCTAATTCTCGTGAGTTAATTAAAACACCCACACACAAGTAACCAACATCGGTTAGCCCTAACCGATGTTGGTTCCTCTCTGACGATGCTAGTCATAGGTGACCGATATGGTCCCTCTATAAGCGATGTCGATTTTGTATAATCTAGCAATTTTCATATTTTATGCTAATCCAAAGTAATTAAGCTCTATAACTCGACACCTTTAGATATGAAAATGGTGGTGAATAATGTAGCAAGGATTTCAATTATTATTGTTCATTGAATGGAATATAGAGAAAGGATTTTTCCAAGAACACCAAAAGAGAATGGTGTTGTAGAAATAATGAATAGGACAATCATGAAATGTGCTAGAAGTATGAGGATACATAGTGGATTTCCTTTCATTTTTTGAATAGTTAGTGTAAAATCACAACACCCCTAAATGAGTGGAAAATCTACTTTTTTAAGGCAGAGTCATTTGGTGTGATTCGCATAACATTGAGTTTTCTCCAAAGTGTGGGACTTTGCAAATGGGAAAACTCTCTAGATTAAAGGCTAGTTCCTATTCCTTTATTTAGGTGCATATATGGAAACTTGCAGAGGACATGTTCCTAAACCTAATCTAAGTTTTACCGAGAAGATAGGGATAAAAGGAATACAAGAAATCAAAACTAAGCTACAAGGTGATGCACCAAAGGAATGATGAACATTAGTTTTAATGATAGACAAAAACCAACAAAATACATACAATAATCAAGCACGATGTGATAACCAAATTTATAATGAAAGACTAGATGAGAGAAAAGGAGACAAGAAAGGATCTAAAATCGATCACAAACGTGTTTTATTACTCAGTATATTGATACAATGCATTACAAATGGCAAAAAGGAAGGAAACATATTGCAATTTAAATGGAATGTCTCGAACTCTATGAATTCCTTTTTGAAAAGAAAAGGGGAGCTGTAAAAACAAAAGAATGTCGACCATTTCAATGAGTCTCGACCTTGCTTTTATAGATCCAACACTGAAGAGCAGAGAAGAGAGAGAAGGAAAAAATAGTCTAAAGCTCAACCATTGCTATTAATGCCTCCCATAAAACTGATCCCAAATCTATCTGATTGTATCAATTTATTATTCAACACCTCAAAGAAGGAGGAAATAACGGATCAGATTGAAATCTGATCTGAGTTGTTGGAAAAAATAGATCTGCATTGATAGATAGCCCCAAGACGTTTATCCATTTTTCTTCCACCTAGCCTCCCAAACTCAAAGTCTCAGATCTCCATGGCATAAACGAGGCCAAAAAAATTTCAAACGGTTTTATATTTGCAATATTTTGAGCCACGAGTTGAAAGATATGCCCCTTCAAATTTTGTATTGGCACCGTATAAAAGGCGGGAAAACCGGTTTGAAAAAAGAGGCCCCTTTTCTATATGAGATACGTGGAGGGCTGGTGCTTGTTTAAGGGTGGCCTCTATATTTTTCTCTTGAAATGGCAAGGTTGACACGTGGCTTCCTCCACCGGCCTACTCAATTTATATGTTTTTGGCTAAGTCATTTTTTCATAGAGGTCATATTTCTTGACCGGGACATGCAGCGGAGATTTTGCTCTGCCTCTGAAAACCTTCTCTTTATTGACCCTTGAGTTAGCACCATTTTGACACTTGGCACCCTCCATTGGTTCTATCACAATACATTGACTATTCAACCTAACTCTGTCCCCTTTTTTTGAAATTAGACGTGTGGAGGCTCCATGCTTACTTAGAAACCCGCTTAGGATTTTACCTCTGGAGGAGCGTCAAGTTGACACTTGGAAGCCTTTGTAGGATCTTAGAATTTTCAACGACCTCCCTTTTACCTTTTCACATTACCATGCTACATGGAAAACTAGTGCTTATTTGAGCCTCCACCTTTGAATTTACTTTGGAGATGTATTATGAATAGCGTGTGGCGACATTCTCGGCGCTTTTATACTTAGCTTCTTTTTGAGCCCTCACCCTGTCTACCTTTTAAACTTTATTGACCATTTGCTACATGGAGGGTTGGTGCAAGTTTGAGCTTCCATTTTTTATTCAACTTTGGGGAAGTGTCGTGCCGACATGTGGCTTTATCTTCTTTCTCCTCCATTTTGGACTCGTTTTGAACCGTTTTGATCCCAAAGACTTCGGATCTTCATCATTTCTTCTTTCTCTTCTCGCTCCTGGCTCTTTTGACACCGCTCCTCTTTCTCTAACCCTATTGTTCCATTTTTTGAAAGCATGTAACCTGTTAAATAGATTTAAGACACGGATCCACTCGATAGAGTTGTCTCTTTTCTTTCTTCATGCATAGGGTCATTTGGTCCTTTGCAGGTCCCGCCACTCCATCATTGAGTCCTTCTGTGACCTATTTGCAAGATTTAACCATGTTTTCTCTGGTTCTTCCTATGTGGGGTCGTGGCTGATCCAATAATTTTCTCGGGGACGGAATATGGATAACAATTTGGTGACTCACAGGGGTATCTGCCTACTAGATGAAAATACCAATTGCCTAATGTCACATCTCAGTTTGGCATGGAGTCAAGGACAACGGTCTAATACCGATCCTACCTCGATTCATGAGCCCGACTGTTTGCACTCTCAATTTTCATAAGAAATATCGAAATGATGGTTTCTGAGAGTAGAAAATTGTTTTGACTCGGGGCTTCATCTGTTTACGAATGGGTTATGCAAGAGAAACAAAATAGCACTACTACAACTATATACAAAATTTGAAATCATTTATGCTCCAAAGTAGAACATGCAGGAGAGCATGTAAAGAACTTAGGAGAAAAAAACCTAAACTACAACAAGACAATGTGCATAAGCACTTAGAGGAATGAGAAAATAAACTAATATGTCTAAACTTTCCTTCTAGTAGTATTGTTTAAGATAGATTCCATTCACTGGAATATGTAACTCTTCACCATCAAATGTAGACAATTGGAAAGCAATTCTACTTTTACATTCTATGACCATGTAAGGGCCACTTTTAAATGGCATCAAACTTGGAATGCCTTCTGGTTTTCCCTATCTACATCCCATTTCAAAACTAGGTCTCCTTCCCCGAAAGGCCCTTGTTCTTGCCTTCTTATCAAAGCATCTCTTGATTGAGACCTGATCCTTCTCCATTGTTTTAAGTGCATGTTCTCTAGTTTCTTCCAAATCCATCAATTATGCATACCTTTCCTCCATTGGTACAAACTCAGACATCTCCAGCTACTTCATGAGTTCCAATGCCAAAAACTCAAGTGATATAGGCAACACTTCCTCTTTCCCATAGACAAGTTTGAATGGAGAGCTTCCTGTAGACCTCTTGGGTGTTGTTCTATCAGCCCATAAGGTTGATTTGAGTTTTGTATGCCAAGTTATCTAATTTTCATCCGAGTTCTTGACAATCCTTACGAGGTTCTTGTTTGTAGACTCGAGATTGGCCATTACCTTAAGGATAATAATTTGATGAAGTGGTCAAGTAAATCCCATTCCTAATGGACCATCCTATTATTTTGGAACCTATGAATTCCAATGTATCGATATAATGGTGGTGGCACTCCAAACCTAGCCACTATGCCTTCATAGAAATCTAGTATGCTTAGACTCATTAGCTTCTTTGAGAGCCACCGCCTCAATCCACTTGGTGAAATAGTCTGTTGCCATCGGAGAATCCATTTGTGGCCTTGGCTCAAATTTGGATTGATGACCCCGATGAAATCCAATCCCCATTGCATGAATGGTGGTCAACTAAAACTGCGTGTAATGGAAGTGTTGCTAGCCTTTCCTTGCCTTTGAAGAATGCACAATTTTGCACTTTTTGATCCATGCATAGCATTCACTAAACACCTGGGCTAATAATAACCTTCCTTCATGATCTTGAGTGCTATCACCTATGGAACAAAATGGCCTCTTTGCTTCATCATGGAACTCTTATAACAGCTTCCCAATCTTCTTTGTCATTCCAATGAATCTTAGCAAATGCCATTGATGTCCCTCCTAAACAAGATTCCATCAATAAGCACATATGGGATGGCATGTAGTCTGAAATGTCTCTATTTTTCTTTGCTCATTTCTAGAGGACACATGCTGTTTAAAGGAATTACACCATGCTTTGAGTTCAACAAGGAGTGGGTACATCATCATTTCTTCCTCTCGACTATCACGCAGGGATAAAAAGACTTCATTTTCAACACTTGCTTCATCTTGTTGACTTGAGGCTAGTTGTTCACACAATCCCTTCCCACGGACCAACTTAGTGACCTTGATCTCAATGTCATACTCCATGACACGAGTGATCCATCCTGCATGTTTTTCATTCATATCCTTGCTAAGAAGGAAGTCTTTAACTCCTACATGAGAGACTAACAATTAGATTTTATTGTTTGAAACCAAATGTTTAAAATTCTTTAACCCTCTCGATCACTACCAGGACTTGATTTTCAATGAAGGATTATTTCACTTCATAATCTTCTAGACCACAGTTGAAGAAGACAATTGGCTTCATTGTATCCTTTTTGTTCTATTATACTAGGATTGTAGAAATTGTGTCACCGCCGCCACTAAAGGCATATAATATGAAGTCCTTAGAAAATATGGATTCACAAGAGTTTGGGATTGTGATAAAGCTTCTTTATGGCCTCAAAACCTCCACCTATCCACCTAAATGTCAAACTCTTCTTCAACATCAACATTATTGGTTTGACAAGGGTAGAAAAAATTGGTACAAAGCTCATGGACAAAATTGATTTTTCCTAAGAATATTTAAAGAGATTTGTTATGGATTGGAAATGGCAAGGCTCTTATTGCCTCAAATCTCTCTGGGTCAATTTCCAAACCTTCCTTTCACACAATATGGCCCAAAATCCTACCCTTATGGGCCAAGAATATGAATTTTTAGGGTTTCAATGATACCCCAAATCTCCTACACCTTTGAAACACCTACCTTAGGTGAAAAAGGTGGTCTCATCGCATCTTTGGAGAACACAAAGTAATGTCATCCGGATAGATCATTACTATTTTGTTGATCAACCCTTTGAATGCCATATCCATTGCCCTTTGGAAAGTGGCTCTAGAATTAGACAATTCAAATGGCATTTTTACGTAGGCATAGGTGCCCCATTTGGTGGTGAAAGCTATTTTGGAGATAATATTCTTTCACCATTATCTGGTTATACCCGAGTAGCCATCTAGGAGAGAGAATCTCTTTGATCCAGACACCACTTACAAGATCTGCTTCATGGAGGGGAGTGGGTAGTGATCTTTGATCGAAACTCTATTGAAGTCTCGAAAATCTGCACACAACCTAATCTCTCCATTCTTCTTCCCGAATGGGACCAAGTTTATGACCAGCTTAAGTGTTTGATTGGAAATATGATACTTGATCTATCATCTTGTTTAGATCTTTCTTCATCGAGGTTCAATGTGTGGATTAACTAGTCTTTGCTTTTGCTTGATGGGCTTAACAACCTGGATCTAGTTCAATTATGTGTTGTGCCGAGCTTTGGATTGAACCCTCTTAGGTCTTCATAGATCCAAACCAATGCATCTAGAAACTCTTGGAAAAGTTGCAAGAATTCATACCTTTCTTCTTGGTGGCACTTTGCCAATTTGAAGTGTTTTGCCTTCTCAAACTAGAATTTACTCTGAATCTCCTCCTTTGATCTCGTATATTAGCCTTCTCTTTTTGGAAATGATCATTAGGATTGAAGATAGAATCCAATGTCACTAAGCCTTTGGGAAGCTTGTTTGTATGTAGCTGAACTACTTGATCTCCATATTTCTACTCTAACTGCTTTTGATTTCTAGATGAGAACTCAGCTTCCTCTTGCAAAAAAATTATGATCTGCTGATTATTCTAAAAACTTGCCAAAGATGTGTTATTATCTCGGCATTATTGGCCTTATAATCACATGGATATGTGGCTGTCCTTTTTCCCTCTTGATGCTATCAACCACATCAAATGTTGCTCCAAATACCGAAAGCCTATCAATAGCCGTTCTCCTTCATGGGTAAGGACACAATGTTGAAGGATTTGAAATCCTCAATGAGATCCCATACCCTATTCTCGTGGATTTTGAATAGGTCATTCTTGACATAATTTTCTCCTTTGACTTGATTGGCAACTAGTTCACTATCACTAAACACTTACAGTTCTTGATTCCTTCTCTTCTAGCCCAATGCAATCCATGAACCAAATCCTCATATTCTATAGTGTTATTTGAGTAGGTAAAATGGAAATAAAAGGTCAGGTAATACTTCATACCTTGGGTGACACAATCATAGCCCCACCTTTGGCTCCTTGCCTACTTATCGAGCCATAAAGAACAATTTCCGTACTTCGTTTTCATCCTTATATTATGGCTTGATGATGTCGGAAGAGGATGATTCTCTTCATACATGCAATAGACTCCTAGCTGGATTCTTCCATCTCCTTATAGGGATCAAAGCATGTCTTTTGACCGGCCATTCAATGTCGAGAGTCAAGTTCGGGATACACCCTACCTTGGTATGCCGCGAGAAGTGTTTAGGAGGTCTTCCTGATTAAGAGCTAAACAATTTGCATTGATTGGGCTAGGCACATAAGAATCAATGTGATAATTTTCATGGGCTCGAGATCGATTGTGGCCTTCAGCCCATACCTTCTTCTAAAGAGCATATGTGACCAAATCAGCAAGGAAAAATAGCCTCCAATTTTGTAGTGAAGTCCATGGACAAACACAATGCAAAATGTGGTGGCAAGTCTATGGACCGATATTTTTACAACACAGTCACATTAGGGCGGCATGTAGAGTGAGGCTCGAGATCCTTGATGATTTCAACAGTTGTCACTTTTGTCCCATCCAATTATACTACCCCTCTAGAGATGACTTCATATTGGATACCCGGTTGATCAGACTATTTGTTTAGGCATTATAGAACTACTTGACCCAAAATCAATCATGCAATTATGCACCAATTTATCCCCAATGATTAATGAAACATAGAATGGAGGAGGTCTTAGGTTCTTACCTTGTTACTCTTGATGGTTTCCCCAGGTTGAGCTATATTGGTCAACACTTTCTCTTGCTAGTTAGGGGGTTGACTTGAGCTTGACCAATTTTGATGGTAGTCTACAATAGATCCCTCTACCCTGGAATGGCAGTGACTCCCATAGTGAAATGTTCACACTTGTCCTCTTCATTTTCTCAATGATATTAAATGAGCTATCCTTCTGCTGCCCCTTCCCTAGCACATTTTTCTCTTACACATGGGTTGTTATAACCGGTGCTTGAGTAGATTTAGAAGGTGTCTTGGATTGGCTCTGCATACCGGGGTTTTATTTTGAATGTCAATACCTTGTGGAGTAATGGAGGATTGAGGGTCACTTGAGTTTGGTGAATGTCCTTCTCCAATATTTCTCTTCTTGGACTGTGTATTAGAAGTTATACTTTAAGAAAGAGCCGATTCATTACAATGAAGTCTTGACTTTCCAATTGAAAAACATAGTTTCACTTGGAGGTTCCTCTTATTAAGCTCCTCTTGCTACCAATTTTCTTCTTGGGTAGGTTCTTGTGACACACCAACGGTTTGTACCATCAAAGCTTGATTTAGTGCACCATTGAAGCACATCGATTAATTATGTGGTGATTACATGGGAAACACTAATCATATTCTTGTGCCATGTTATGTTGCTGGAACCAATTCCCTTGATGTTGAAACTGTGTTTGGATCATATGTCCTAAAAGGTCTAGCGAGCTTAAGGTTGCCCTTGGTGTTGAATTTGAGTTGTAACTGGGCTTGTGGTCTATTTACATGATATGGGGGTCTAGCCTGATACTAAGTTTGAGGTTGATATGGGCTAGAACTTTGAGCCTTCTATATTTTGATGGTTACTAGCTCATTCCCATGTTTTGAAGTTGTTTCAACTTCTAAAGCTCCTTTGAGGTGTTAAATGATGAGGTGGAGGTTTCAGCTGAACTTTGACTCCCGGGAGTAGGTATAGGATGTAATGTGGGTGTTTGGTTGGTACTTGGGTTTCCTAATTCAAGGTATAGGGGCATGGATGGCCTAGAAGCAAGTTTTCCACTGAATTATATGATTCTCGAGATCCTATGGAAAGGCTATAAGCTACGGAGTAAGGTTTTTCCCCCATTGACTCAATCATTAAAGTAATTTAGGAATTTAAATCTCTAAGAAAGTATAAGAAGGCACCTTCATTAGTGGGATTTACTACTGCTGGAATCATGTCTCAGTCTATTGAAATCTATCAATTTGCTCATTCGAGCTCTCTTTATTGTTGTCATTGCTCTAACAAGGATAAGTTATCTCCTTTTTCTCCAAATTGATCATGAAGGGCTATGCACGGATGGTCCCAAGTTTGAATAGAGCTTGCTTCTAGGCTCTTGAACCATTGTGAAGCTTTACCCTTGAGTGAAGAGGCTAGAAAATTGACTACAATTTCCATCTGATCTCATGGATTGTATAGACATTTACAATATCTTGAACATGGTCACGTCAGGAGAAGTATGGTTTTCCTAGTGAAATATGGGATGCTATTTAATGCTGCCAACGAGACTAGATTTTGTGCATTTAGAGTGAGTGGGCTTCTTCTAGTGAAATTGACATAAGGATTTGTCTATGCCATCCCTGATTGACCCGAGAACCCTTCTTGATTAAAAGAATGGCCTACTAGGAAGATGTGTTCATAAGGCTCTAAGTGGAGATAGAGACCTCAGATCTTCTTTTCTTCTCCTTTCGTCTGGAGACAATTTTAGGTGTACAAACTGTCCTTCTTCTCTTGTTCTTGACCTTTTTTATCCTTCTCATGAACTTGGGAACTCGAACTCTTGAGACCAACGGATTCTGTCCCTTTTGAGTAACCAGATGAGTAGTTATTAAAATATTCTTAAAATCTAGAGCCATAGCAAGTGCACATTGATCCTATTGTAATAAAGATGGAGACTTCTTTGTCCCAATGGGCATGCCAAAACTATTAGTGCAAAATCACATCACCCCCAAATGAGTGTCATATCTACTTTTCTAAGGCAGAGTCATCTCGGTGTGATTCACATAACATTGAGTTTTCCCAAAGTGTGGGACTTTGGAAATGGGAAAACTCTCTAGATTAAAGGCTAGTTCCTATTCCTCTGTTTAGGTGCATATGTGGAAACTTGCAGAGGACTTATTCCTAAACCTAATATAAGTTTTACCAAGGAGATAGGGATAAAAGGAATACAAGAAATCAAAACTAAGCTATAAGTGATGCACCAAAGGAATGATGAACATTAGGTTTTTTGATAGACACAAACCAAAAAAATATATTCAATAATCAAGCACAGATGTATAACCAAATTTATAATGAAAGACCAAATGAGAGAAAAGGAGACAAGAAAGGATCTAAAATTGATCACAAATGTGTTTTATTACTCAGAGATTGATACAATGCATTACAAATGGCCAAGGCATGGAAACATATAAAAATTTAAATGGAAGGTCTCAAATCCATGAATTCCTTTCACAAGAAAAGGGAGCCTGTAAGAACAAAAGAATGTCCAACCCTTTACAATGAGTCTCAACCTTGCTTTTATAGATCCAACATAGAGGGAGAGAAAGAGAGAGAAGTGGGAAAAATAGTATGAAGTTTAACCACCGTTATAAATGCCTCCCATAAAATCGTCTCTCAAATCTATCTTGATTTTATCAATTTCTTATTCGCACTTCAAGGAGGAAACGCATGATTAAATTGAAATCTGATCTGGTTGATGGGGCAAAAATAGATCCTGCATTGATGGCCCTGAAGATGTTTCTCCATTTTTCACCCACCTAGCCTCCCAAACTTAAAGTCTCATATCTCCTTGGTGTAGATGAGGTCAAGACCTTTCCAACGGTGTTAGATTTGTAATATTTCAATCCTTGAGTCGAAAGATATGCCCTTCAATTTTTTTATCGAACTGTACAAAAGGGTGGGAAAATCAGTTTGAAAAGGGGCCCCTTTTCTATATAGGACACGTGGAAGGATGGTACTTGTTCAAGGGCGGCCTCTATATTTTCTCTTGAAATGGTGTGGGGTTCGATACATGGCTTTTGTATGATGGAAAAGTGATAAGCGAGTGTGGGAATCTACAAGTAACTCTTCCTCACACCCGACCTCCCGAGGTCATGCCGAGATAGCCGGTGGGGATGGAATACGCATGGGATGCAGACAAACTAGTTAGGAAATCTTATGTCTTCGATGCACACTAGTGGAATCTATGAATCTAAGGCAAAGAAGGCCCTCCGACCTGAACTGGCATGATAGATCGATCGCGAGGATGAATGCTCGAAGGCTCCAATCAATATCGAGCTCTAGCGTGATTTGATCTATGGGTTGTGGGATACGTGGAAAATGACCTGGGATTGTTTCATGTATGTCTCCAGATAGGGTCATGAAAATGGATGATGGGTATAGTGGACTCTACGGTCGATTCTCTAGTCTAGTCCAGAAATCCTTAGATTCGTTAGCTGCTACGATCTAACAAGGATAACTGTGTGATGATGATAGGCGAAGTGGAGTGGATCTGAATACTAATGTGTGTAAGCCAACATCAACGTCGGATTGACCTGTGGACTCATTGGGTTGTGGGATTTGTGAATCACAACCGTAGATTCATGGTTGTTGTGGACCTGCTATGGTCATGTGTGGAATTAGTCCCTAATCCCTAGTATCCAATAGTCGTATGCCTTTTTAGCCTCTATGTTCAGAATTAACAGTTGTGCAATCTTTTCAGAGTATCTTACAGGTGTTCTTGCAACCTGAATTCTTAAACTAGTATCTATGTCTCGTGAGAGTGTCTCCTACGTGTCTGGCTGTGGGACCAAAGGATCACAACCAAACGTTTTCTCTCTTTCAAGCCCTTCCATAGTCATGTGGATATTTATCTAGTTTAACCTGTAGTCTGACTGGTTTGACCAAAACGTATACGCTTTGTCATCTTCTACGTTTAATCCTCTTAACTGTGAGCTGATTTGTTGTAAGTCTGTTGTTGTTTGGAAGACTTGGATTCTAAGGTTCTGATCTATATCAGTTATTGCCATAATAAGATTGGGTTGAGGCACGATTGGCTCGAATACGTATTCTCTGGGCTCTCTAGGTCCCGTGATTGTCATGCAAGAAGGAAATGATATAAATCTAACTAATGATAGAATAAATTAACTACGTAAGACGTATCTATGTATATTCCTAAATCTGATTTTATTGATAAGCTACTGAACAGAATTTAAAAGAGCAATTATCTAATATATCTGGCAATTGACAACTAAACTAATAACATAATTAAAATAGACAAAGCAACTGAGTATAGCTACTTGTCTGTGTAGTTTGTAGATCTACTCTAAATAAATAGATAACTGATCTACTCTATTTGAAAGACTCTCGATCCTACCTCAGAAGTGAGGAGTGAATCATAGTTTCTCAGAAACTATCAATCCCCACAGCTTCCCTAGCAATATCGCAGGTAAAATTAACTGAAATGAAATGATTGACTACTCTATTTGATATGTTTTAACTAGAACTTTGAAAGCTTGAACCTGGATTTTGCAGAATAGTGGCGAATCCGATGGTGTGTGGCCTTGTCCCCTCAGTGTGATCTCCTTGTTCTTTCGTGCTCACGTGGATCTAGAAAAGTGTGTAATGCTAGCATCAGCAGAAGTAGATATTGGGACAATGGCAGCTTAGGATGCAGGGTAGATCAATACAATGCGAGTAGGAGAGGGATAATGCAAGAGAACAAAGCTTGGCTTATGTAATTCCTAGCAGGATTTATTGCGAGTCATGTAACATAAAACGTCTAGAACCTGAAACTATCTTATTTGACGAGCAGAACCTACAACTTTAATGGCTTCCTACTGAAAATCAAACTATCCTACTTGCAATTGATTGGATGAAATAATAACATCACTTGCACAAGGAGAATATGTGGCTTTCTAATAGCTAAACAACACTAACCATGCATACAACAAATGAAACTATGAATGCTAAGCAAAATTGAAAGGCTAAGCTATTGAAATGAGAAATTCAGAGGCAAATTTGAGGGGCCATTTGCTTGAGCACAAGCCAACTATTTATAGAATCCCATTTACCCAAAGGTGAAAACCAAATTGATCTCTTAAACCATAAACAATGCCAAAACACTATTCTAGGGAACCAGAATCATAAATACAAGCAAAGGCAGTGAAAAAAGCTAGTAAACATTGAAAATTTACATGAGTCATGTTAAAAGAGCATTCTAGAAAATGTGTGAAGGATCGCGCGCATACCGAGCAAAGCAAGCGTTATAGGATCGCCACCCTACCTAGGAGGCGGTCACAAGACTACCACCTGTAGGGTAGCGGTTTCGTGTATTTGAAGATCAAAACAAAAAGAAAAGGAGGGGGAGAAGAGAAACAAAATCATGTAGGAGATAAGCGCGGGCATGCGGGATGTTAACGCATGCCGTAGACACCAAAGTCGTGTCTTACGACCCTCAGGACCCGCATCCCATTTCACAACCTAACCTCATTACCTAAACCTTACACAATTATTTATTAATTACCTCATAATTGATAAATCCACATCGCCTTACCGCCACCTCACTTGGCCACCTCACCATGACCTAGCCCTAACCCTAAACTAACCTAATTAGGACCCATGACTTGGTCTAGACTCACATCCATAACTAATGCCTCCTTACTCGCACCCAAAGCCGACCTTCTAGCCACTTGACCAAGCCCGCAACTGATCCCTCGGGAGAAAAACAGGGAAGGTGGGCTATTTTACTAAAAATAACCTACTTTTTCCTAACCGATGCCGGTTCTACTGACCGTCCGTTCACGTAACCGCCACTGGTTCCTCAAATGGGCTCCCAAACCAAAACAACAGATCGGAATTTCATTTTGGAGATCGGTGAAGGATTTCTGGATCAACGAGAGTATCATTGAGCGAGGAACAAAGTCCGGGGATCTTCACTTGACCAAGCAGAGACGCAGTGAAAATACTAGACGTGTTTACAAGAAAGGAGATCAAATTGCACCTTCGTAAAAACCAGAAGAGTTACATCTTGCATGTCCTCCATTATAACATTTCTTATGCTTTTGGAATTACTGGTCCTCCCAAATCCGCTTCTAAATCCATTATCCAACGTACCATTGCCTCTAAGCTGTCATTCTTTTGCTTCTAACCATCCCATTTCCTAATACTATCCAAAACCAATCATTACAAACACCACAACCAGCCCGGAAGATCCTAAAACCCACCATTTGCTATCGGTTTATCGAGAATCGGGCATCGGTTATAGGTAACCCAGACATCGGTTCCTTTGATCAAAACCAGAAAACAAATTTTTTCCCTACCCAGTTCATCCAAGCAATTCAATTGATATTTTACGATCTTTTGTGTTAATTCACGTTAGCGAGGAAACCACCACCTTCAAAGGAAGTCTTACATTTCTCAGGCCCAAGGCGCTCTCATTTATTGTTTAATCAAATCTTGTGGTCTTGTGTTCTTATTTGTAGGTAGTCCTTCCTGATAAAAAGGAGTTCTCCGCATCAACCCGATCTTTCTCTACTGACGCGCGCATCATCTCGTCATTCTACTGTGTATTCCTCCTAACCCTAACCTTATCTGCTTCTAAAAGGAACGAAGCATTTCCGTGTGAAACATTTTTGCACGACTTGGCCGGTGGGACCCATTTTGGGTTTATCTTTATTTCTTGCTTGCTTTCATATAGGGAGCATACTTGCTGTTTTCTTCTTCTAGAGATATTCACAAGGTATTTTATTATTCGGTAAAAGAACTTGCTTTGTTTTCACATCTTGCATTAGTAAAATTCATCTCTTTTTGCTTCATCGAATATCACTTTCGATTTGGGTTTTAAAACACATGCACGTATTCTATCTGTTGTTTTTCAATTCTAGTGAACATAGATTAAGTAATGTGTCGTATTAATACACGTGGGGGTGATATCCACTTGTATTGACAAGAAATTAATCTTACATTCACCGCACAACACATACCGAATCACTTCACAATTAACACAACTGTGACTCAAACATCCCCCTTTTTCCGCGGTATTCTCCGCCTGATTGAGAGTAACCTTATAAGCCAAAACAACTTGACATTTCCCCTAAGTCTCTTGTTTAGATTCGACATCATTCTACGCCTAAAGGCATAAGCCTCATTAATAATTAAAATTAACCCTAAGGTTAATCTCTTGATTCATGTGTGCATCTTGCTTGTTTGCTGTTCTCGCTTTTCTCTGCCATACTGCATCTTTTGTGATCAATAAGTTGATAAATATACTCAACGCGCTAAAAATCAAATTAGAGCCCTTGTATCTTCTTATCCTAGATTTTTGACACCGGCATTCGGTTAAGGGACCGACGCTGCGTTTCCCGGACCGATGACAATGTTAGTAAACCGATATTGGTTATCACTCTCCATCGCCCTCGACAAACCAAAGAATCTTGCCAAATTCATCATTCTCAAGTTGTTTTGTTCTTGATAGATTGAAACTTTACCGTGAATCGCCGGCTCCATGGTTGTTATCACCAAAACAAGCCGCCGCCATGGTTTCACACGCTTGCTCGCTTTTTGCCTCGAATCACCCCCTTCACCTTCTATGGGAATCTATTGATACTAAAGTGAGGTTCCAAAAATTCCTCGTGGGAGATAAGGACTTTGCAAGTTTCGGATGCTAATTCCAGCCACATTGCTGATACAATACTATTTGTCTCATACCCGACCGTACACCCGATGGTCACCTCCGTAGGTATGCCTATCAAGATAGCCTGCTCATTTAGCTCCCACTCCTCCCCGATAATACCGCCTTGCTTCCTACATCTCTAGCCCCGTCTCCCAATCCGATAGCCGCAGAGGTTCATACGACCCCCGATTAGCTTTCCTTTTGTTAATCTTGGACCCCATGCTTGCTACCACCAACCGCTTTACCTCATCTCTTTGGCAGATCGCTCCGCTCATGACTCGCTTTCTCGCCACCTATCCACACGAAGCTTTCCTTCTCAAGCTCCGCCTACCTTTTCATTCCCATACACGTATCCAGAACCTCAACACCTTATATGGGACATCCCTATTCGTGCACCATCATCTCATCCAACCACCGATTTCATCAAACAAATGATGGACAAAAATGCAAAATTGGAGGCTTTGGTTTCGGGAAGTCGTGAAGTGCCTCGACATACGAACAAGTTTGTCAGAGCCCATTCACCCTTCTCGTCCCCTCTTCATTCATATCCTCCTCAATGGGAGTTTCCAAATTTACTCGCTTTAATAGTAAAGAGGATCCTCAACAACACTTGTGATCATTTAGACATGCTTGTTATTTGATTGCCCATAATGATGCCTTGTTACTCGCACCTTCCCTATGTCCTTATCGGGGACCCGCCTGGAGTGGTACTGGTGCTTTAACCCAAACACTCGATCTTCTCTTTTAACCAACTAGCCCAATCTTTCGATCATTTCTCCATTAACATTCTAAGAAAGTATCTATCACCGACCTTTATGCCATCCGCAACACTGAGGACGAATCTATCGCAGATTTCGTTGGATGATGGCAAGGGGCCTTATCAACCAACTTACGTATGCCTTGCCTCAAACCGAACTTATCAGAACTCTTTACGCTGGCTCGCGCTAAGCACATCTCCCCTACCCTCCAAATCCAAACTTTCAGTACATCTCGACGTTTTTACTATGGCTCGAAAATTAGAAATTCGAGCCTTAGAGGAAGAGAAATTGCGGTTGCGCAACAAGAACTCCACTTTCCGAACTCCTGATTCTACCAATAAACCAAATACCACCACTCCTCACGCGTCCACCTCTTCTAAATCAAAAGGAGCTGTCCACGCGGTGATGGTCAAATCCCAACCACCGTCCAATACTCCACCAAAAACCACCTATAAATACAAAGCCGAACCCATCAACTACACTCCCTTGGGAGAAACCTATGGTGTCATCTTGGAAAAATTGCCAAAAGCAGGAGCCATTACCTTACCTCCTGTTAAACCTCATTCTGGGTTTGATTCCACTCGCGCCATACCCTCCTGGTACAAAGAAAATGACTTTTGTAACTTCCACCGCGTGAAGGGACACGGCCATGAAAATCGCAAGATGTTGAAAAACATAGTGCCAGAAATGGTTGATGTGGGATATAGCTCCTCGATAATCCTAACGCCCTGGCTTAACCGAAATTTGAAAATTTTCAACAAGCCATTCCCGAATCACTGGTCAACAAGAACGCCAACCAGATATCTTAGCCGAGGAGAGTGTTCATGGAGATCCATGCAGATTCGATACCTTACCAAAAGCCTCTATCGAGAAAATTTTGAATCAAGCCTCTTCACTAACACAGAGCCCGAACCTCCTTTACCACCATCAAGCCAAAGCGAAATCGCTCCTTTACCCATGAAGAGTTAATCGCCTGTGCTTCCTTCCCATCAATGAGTCTTCTTACACCACATCCCTACAAGATCGCGAGCGGATGTTGTCTAATTTATCTATTTCCCGAGACGTCTCCTTCTACCACTCTTCGCGCACAAGAGGAAGGTACGCCACTCCCTTTGACATCCTTAGACAAGAAATCTCTTGCACCGACATCACTAAATTCTTAGCCGTGATGCACCCTCTCCAACATGCCCTTCCGCCTATTAGTCCCTCATCACCTAAATCTTTTCACCCACTAACGATCGACCTCTTAACATCTATTGATACAAAGGCCTCATCTACCCCCGTATCACTCCCACAAAGTTGGACCTGGAATTACAACCCACCTTTCTTCCGTACCAAAATTACAAATCACACCTGAGGATCGTCATTCCACGTAAGATAGACAGCCCTATGGGAACGCTTGAGTACCCCTTTTTCTACTCAAATGCAAATGACCGATCCCGATGTCTCCACCATCTACCCGAAGTGCTTACGAAGCTTAAAATGCCCCTGCTCTCACCTTCACTACCCTCACCTCTACCAAATGCCCCGCCCACTTCTATCAACTTAACCAAATCTTCCCACGCTTGGGACCTCACCAATGCCCAGCCTAACACACCCACCTAAGCGACTCGATCTATCCAAAATAAATCCGCTCGCCACCTAGAGACGAACGCAATCCGGGTCTCTATCACAATTAAAACCCCCATCGTCCACACCCACCTTCCATACTGGGACCTCATCCCTCCACATTACACCAATATATCATACCTCCTTTGTTTTCTCGCAAAACGACCTACGCCTTCTACACCTATACTGAGTAGATCAAAGGGTATCACAACATCGTTTACCCCCGTATCTCGGTCCACCTATCAACCCTAAACCAATCCCATCATCAAAGGATTTATTTTCTGCTACTCCCTTTCTCCGTGGTCGCTTTCGCTACCACGCTATCTCGTAACCTCATCATCTAACCAGGCTCGAACGTAACTTCAGTGTCCAAGAAACCACGTTTAGTGAAAAACATGTGTCATTAGACCTGGCTAAACCACCACCTGCATTTTAACCAACCACGCCAAACATTACCAAACCCGCACAACCAATAGCTTCATCCGATTTGACCCCCCCAAAGGATCTTACGCCAAAATCTCTTGCTATGTTGGTGGAGAATGCGACCATTTCCTACCTCCACTTAGACCTTATGACCCGTCTAAACCCCGACCTATGGGTTACGATGAGTCTAAAATCTGCGCTTATCACCGCACACCTGGGGACATGATGTGGAGGGATGCAAAGCTCTAAAACCATCTTCGCTACCACCTCTCCTTGATAGAAAGATTAAGAAAGACAACTTACGAAGGGAAAGACCTCTAGCCAATTCCTCTACTATATCATCTATCCTCGCCTCACCAAGATCTATCATTATTACAACCCCACCTCTTGAAGACCATGAATTATCCCAACCATCTTCCTCATCTCGAGATCTACGAGATTAATATGATTAGCGTCGCTACTCGAGGACAAAAACAATGGGAAAGCGAAGAAAACACACCGCGGCATCTCTTTCTCCTTCAACCATCCCGATTACACCACCACCTAAAGTGGTTATTCGATGACCCGCCTATCCTGCCTCTAATGGAGTTGCCCACCGAACCATGATCAAACAGCCTTCATCAATCACCCGTAAAAATGACACTATATGATCTCATCTCGTCAGACTTCAATCTCATCGACAAGCTCGTTGAGATCCTTCAAGGGATAGAGGTTTTACCCAACGAAACCACGCCCGCGGGCCTCCATTCTAACACCCAATCACGTTTCCTCTCTCACCAAACAATCCATCTCCCCACCACTTCGCTCCCTCAAACAACAAGCCTGGGTGCTTAGTTTCTCGGAAGATGAAATTATCGACTTTGGTGCGTAAGACCCCGACCGCCTCTTTTCATTTCCGCTTACGTCCGGACATTCGAGTCACGCCGGGTTATGATTGACGGGGCGCTAGCCTTAAACATCATCTCTTCAAAAGCCTTCCAACAAATGAACATCCCTTCTAGTTGCATGTGTAACAACCCCCATTATGTTTGCGATCATTCAATGACGCTATTACTTCTACCTTAGGCATACCGTGATCCTCAACATTCGCGTAGGCCCACGTACTTTACCGAACTCTTCTATGTCCTTGAAGGAGAGTTCCAATATAATATATTGCCGGGTCGTCCCTTGGATCCGAGCCATGGGATGCGCCTCAACATTACATCGATGCATAAAATTTGAGTACGGGGAAGTCCTACACCGTAAAAGCTGATCCTCCCCCTTCAAAACTTGCAATATGTTATACCACCCAAACGATGTGCTTATACCACCAAGACACCCATATACATTCAACCCAACCATCCTCTTCAAATGTACCTCAACCATCCACCTCAATCGCACTCTACGCCTTAACCGATGAAACCACCGTCGACAAACCACTTCTCTTCCCGCAATGCTAACATCCCAACCTCCGACCCCCTTAGTAGATGTTTTCATCGCCTCACGCCTGGGGAGTACTACCTATATAACGTTAGTTCTTTTCCCTACCAGCAGAGTACTGGACAATTACATGCGCATCCCACCTACGACCGTCGCGTGGGGAGGTAATCTCTACGAACCACCCCATTGCCGCAGACTAACCTAACATATGGGGGTGTTGACGCATCCTCCATTACCCTCGAACCTCCTCTTGGGGTGGTTCCTTCCAATCCTATTTTCAATACTGGAGACAAATCACGCCGCTCACCTTCTTGACTACATTCGCCGCAAGGCGTGGAAAGGCTTTAGTTTTGGCCTTACGAACAAGGCCGACATACACTCATTCCCGTGACACACGCAAACATAATGATCGAAGTGGTCTCGGTTTTTCTGAAACACCTACAGAAACACCACTGTCACCGTATCACCCTTGGAAGAGGAAGTACGTCGCTCCTACCAGACCATCATCACCCACTCTGCCATCATCTCCCACGGAATCGATGGACCCTGAATCTATCCCTCTAACTTTTTTTTCATAAATGCTATCTTCATAGGTCCTCTCACTTATCAACGCGATAATGAGGACTCATCTTCTCTTCCCTTCGTATCCGGACATGATCAAGAGGATTCACCTTTGATTAATGTTGTTGAATGCCGGGGATGACGACTCCATCCTCACTTACAGTAGCGGATGATTCTTATATTCAGCCGCGCTTTACCATCGAAACCCAAACTATGTCGAATTGAACCTACTATAGAAATTAACATCCACACGGAGGAAGATCCTCACATAGTGAAGATTGGACAATCCTTAACACATCGAACAAAGCCGCCTTTACTACCTTTCTCTCCGTGCTTCGTAACCAAGCTCGCATGGTCTTACGCGTGACATGCAGGGATTGATCCTACCTACCATTGCTGTCCATAACATCACCCTAAACCCGATTCCAAACCAGTCAAAGCGAGAAATTGAGAAAATGCATCTCACGCACAGCCGTTGCTCTCTTGGTCAAAGAGGAGCTCCAACGACTCTTTCTACCTGTTTCCTTCATTCTCGCCTATTGACTATCCTCAATGGATTTCTAACATCGCACATCCGCTTAAAGCGCGGGGGACTTCTGATATGCACGAATTTCCGGATCTTAACCTCGCTTGCCTAAGGATGACTTCTCCCAAGTATTGATCAACTTGTTGATCTCATCAAGTGAGCCATGAAATTCTTTCTCTCATGGATGGCTTTTCAGATACAACAAATTTTGGTTGCCGCCCGCCGATCAACACAAAACCGCCTTCATAACTCTTGGGAACCTTCTGCATTTATTGTGTCATGCCATTTGGCCTTAGAATGCTTTGGTGCATACTTATCTATAGGCGGGCTATGACCTACATTTTCATGACATTATGCACACTATCTCAAGACTATGTCGACGATCTTCTCGGGCAAGTCTAAACATCAGAGTGAACATCTCGATGTTTTAAACCATTATTTTTGATCACTGTTACAATATTCTCTCCGCCTTCAACCGAAGAAATGTGTCTTTGGTGTTCTTTAGGAAAACTTCGGCTTTATCGTCTTCTGCGTGGGTATCGAGGTCGATCCATCTAAAGTAAAAGCTATCCTAGAAATGCCCCCACCCAAAAACCTCAAACAATTCTGCGTAGTTCGCGGGGTAAACTTCAATCCATCCGGCGTTTCATCTCACAACTCTCGGATCGATGTCACCCTTTTCATCATTCTTCTAAAAAAGGACGTTGCCTTTCAATGGAGTGAGGAGTGTCACCAAGCCTTCAAGCTCTCAAAACGTATCTCTTGCAGCCACCCGTGCTTATCCCACCCCAGACGACCGCCCTTTCTACCTTTATCTTTCCGCCTTGACCATGCTATAGTAGAGCTATGCTCGCACATCGAGACTCTAAGCACGCCAAGAGCAGCCGTTTATTATATAAGTCGTAGCCCTCGTGGATTACTAGGAGACTAGGAGGTATACACATGTAGAAAAATTGTGCCACGGCCTATCATTCGCCGCCACCAAACTCGACATTACCTCCTGAATCACAAAACTTTCGTCATCACCAATACATGCACCCATTCATTATATATACGCGCCAAACCACACCTAAAACCAACGATCGCTCGATGGCTCACTGCCTCGCCGACCTTGACCTTGAGTTTATACAACATGAAATCAATCAAAGGACAAACTCTTGCAGGAGACCAACTTTGAGGCCCCTACTGCCGGGAACAATTTACCAATTTTATCTTCCGACGAACTCATCGCCACTCTTTCGCTCGAGAAGAGTCGTATCAAATGACCCTCTTTCTTCGATGGATCTAAGTGCCATGCGAGGCGGAGAGCCGCGTTGTTCTCATCCCTCTTGACCAACGAACCTATGCCTCTTTCATTCGCTTGATTTCCCCTCGCACTAATAATCTGAAGCTGAATACGAGGCTTCTTGTTCAGGTCTCCCCAAGTTGCGATGACACACTTAGGCATTAAATCTATCAATATCTTTGGTGACTCTCAATCGTAGTCGAACAAGTTATGGGCAAATCTACCAATGTAAAATGAGGAACTTCAGAAGTACAAACACCACGTAGAATCACTTCTAACCTTATTTAATCACTATTCTATCCAAAACCATTCCCCGCTCCACTAACAAATTTGCAGAGATACTATGGCTTGCTTAGCCTCGTAGATTCCCGCCACACCAACCGACTCAGATTATTTGTTGTGGTCCAGCAACTTTTGCACCATCCTATTCAACCCCATGTGAAGTTTGCATGATAAATACTTGTGTCTACTAATTCGCGGGATACTTGGTACCACCAATTTCACGACTACCTTACAATCTCTTTCTCCCACTGACCTTACTAAGCCGGAAAACGTGCTTTTCTTAAAAGTGTTTCGCGTTATGTTGTCATGGGAGGACTCCTCTATAAACGTGGCTTTGATGGCATCCTCTCTTCATTTGCCAACCACAAGCAGAGGTCACCTATACCGTCAACAAGCATACACGGATGGGATTTGTGGTGGACATTTTAGTGGCCTTCGCGGTGGCTAAACAGATCCTTCGCTATAGGTTATTATTGGCCTACTTCATAACATCCCACTACGAATATGTTAAGCGTGTCATGTGTCAACAACATGCCAATCTTCAACATACTCTAGCCACCCGCTACAAGTCGCTCGTGATCTTTGGCCTTTCTCTACAATGGGGTTTAGACCTTATTGCCGTGAGATTCACCCGGACTTCTTCACAACGTCACCATTGGATAATCACGACGGCCAATGATCAATATTACACAAAATGGGTGGAGGCCATCCCACTCATTTCAATCAAAAAAGAAAAAAATTGTCGAATTCATTAACCATCACATTATCGTAGCTTTGGTATTCCTCATCGCCTAATAACCGTATAATGGTAAATCTTCAAAACAAGTTTTCTATAAAACCTTTGTGACAACTTTTGTATCAAACTTAGTTTCTCATCGCCTTACTATCCCAGTGAAGTGCCAATGAGTGGTGAATCTTCTAATAAAACTCTAACCAAAATCCTCATGAAAGTTGTCAGCATAAGAATCACGAAGAAATTGGCATGATCACATCCCTTCGGGCTTTGCCGCTTTGGAGAAAGGCATCAAATTTAAGATTCGCACCTCTACTAATGCCACACCTTTTTTCGTATATGGTACCGAGGCAGGAATTTCATTTTCCTCTCGAAATACAAATACTTCCCTCCCTTAGAATATCTCTTCGGGGATATTCTCACCAACGATGATTTCACGCTTAAAGAGCTGTTAGCCTAATGGAGCTTCGACGAACGACGCCTTTGTACCTCGATCACCTTCAAACCTATCAAAACGCATCAAGCGTGCGGCTTATGATAAGCGACTTCATGAGCGCATCTTTAAGGTTGGTGATCTTGTCCTCAAAGAGAATCAACATGTCACCAAACTAGAAAAGAGGCAAAACGTGGAAAATTTTCTCCCAATTCGATTGGGCCTTATATAATGTCCACACCTATGGATTGGTACTTATCGTTTAGCAGCAATGAGTAAACTGCAATTTGGAACCTGTGCTGCCCACATCTCTTCGCCCATTCTCTTATTGAATCTAGTAGTATATCACTTCTTATCTCTCTCTTTCGTCCCTTGAGCTCATTTACCACACTACATACACTTTGTTTCTATATCTAAATAGTCGAAATCCTTGGCACTCCCTTGATAATGCCTTCCCCTTTTTTAGTGTCTAGTCCATGACTTCAAAGTATTAAAATAAACAGTATTCTTATGGGATTTTCTTGAGTCAAACTTCCTACTAAAGCTGAATGCAACTATTGCAGCA
>CM031241.1:670288870-670621134 GCA_018340775.1 Taxus wallichiana var. yunnanensis | reverse complement strand
ATTTGTTTTTCCTCTCAAAATACAAATACCCTCCCCTTAGAATATCTCTTGAGGATATTCTCACAGCGATGATTTCCGCTTGAAGCGGTTGGCCAGTGGAGCTTCTTGGCCAAGCGACGTCTTACGGCTCTCGATCACCTTCAAATCTATCAAAAAGCATCAAGCGTGCTTATGATAAGCGACTTCATGAGCGTACCTTTAAGGTTAGTGATCTTGTCCTCAAAGAGAATCAACATGTCACCAAACTAGAAAAGAGCAAAGCGTGGAAAATTTTCTCCCAATTGGATTGGGCCTTATATAATCACTCACACCTATGGATCGAGGCACTTATCGTTTAGCTTAAGCAATGGTAAACTTCAGTGGAACCCCTTAATGCCTTACATCTTCGCCCATTCTACTGTTGAATCTAGTGTTATATCACTTCTTATCTACCTACTGCTCGTCCCTTGAGCTCATTTACCACTACATACACTTTGTTTTCTATATCTCTAAATAAAATCGAAATCACTTCGCACCTCCCCTTGATAATGCCTTCCCCTTTTTTAGTCTAGTCCATGACTTCAAAGTATTAAAATAAGCCGTATTCTTATGGGATTTTCTTGAGTCAAACTTCCTACTAAACTAGATGCTTCACGCCAAAAGAACATCTAGTCATCTAAAATTAAATATATTTGCTCCCTCGAAGAGACGACTATATGCCAAACTATTCTTTTCTTTACTATAAATGCATGCTCCACTGAAGGACATGGCTATGCACTAAAATCATCTCTATTTCTTTATAAATCATTGCTCCCAGAAGGGCAGCTATACAGTCGAGCCTTTATCGAAGCTTCTCGCATTGATCGGCTTCGTGAAGACCTCAAGAATAAAACAATCAATATCCCTTGTAGACTTCCCGCGTCGATCGGTCTACATTCAATAAAATAAAGCCTCATCTGAAAAGAACTTTTGGGTCATGGACTTGTCTATTTAGGGTAGGTTCTCTTTCGTTGTAACAAGTTCTTTTGTGCCTCAGCTATATCACCACATCACCTCACCATTTGTTTCAACTCAAGGGCGTAGCATTACACGATATATTGTGATCATACAACTCTTTTCAACTATGGACTTCACGTCTATACATGCACTTAGGGCTTCGGGCTGGGTTCACACGTTGTGTGGTTTGTTTAGCTCTTTTCACCTACGGAGCACTCTTTCCGCTTTGCCTCGCATCTAGAATTGTGTGTTGATCTTAATTGGGACACTATTCCTACTACTTAGGTATGCTAACCTTTGCTTTACCTATACCTACACCAACAACATTATCCTACCAGCACCAACAACATTACCTACCTGACATCAAATTTTTACCAAGCGACAAATTGCCTAAACCATACCAAATTGCCTAAAATTCACCCCCACGATCCTAAGGGAGAACTACATCAGATGCGAGGCCCTTCCTTGCTTTGTGCGATGGGCTATGTAAGCGACACTTCGGAGACATGGGGTCTCCCAAGGTTAGCTCGACCATCCCCTACCATAACCTATCATGTGTGGTAAATATAAATATTTTGGTGTATTCTATTTAATCACATTCCTCTTTGATCCGTTTTCAAAACACAGAAAGTCAAAGCGACAACATTCTTATTATTATAACACAAATCAACATACATATCTCGTTTTATTTAGATGATTAACAAATACATCTTCTATATCATCGACACGTAGAGTCGGTACTCTTATTTATCCTCATACCTTGCTTAACATTTATTTAGACCCTCACGCCTCATCCGAGCCTAGGTCATGATCGTGTGATCGTCGCCCCCTTTCATAGGGCCTCTTTTGTCCTCAAGGTACCCGCAATTTATTGGTACCTTGGCGATCTGTAATCTCTCTGTAACATATGAATATGCCCACTCGCGGAGGACTTGACCTCTAGTCTCCCCACCCGTGACTCTGCTGACCACTAACAATCCCTTGCTCTCATTCACTGCGTTTGGAGCTGCTGGAACAAGCAGCTGCGGGCTGATCCCTCTCTGCGCTATAATCACCTCTATGTCGGGCGCTCACGCACACCTCGCCGTTCTGCTACCCCTTTATAATCTATAGGCCTCATGTCATTCCCGCATCCATTACCCTGCGATCGGCTGCTACCTCTTCAGGCCCTTCTGGAGGTGTTGGCCGGGGAGGTGAGAATGCTGCCTCGGCGTCGATCCTCATATATGGTCTATAAGCCATGGGTATATCTGCACAAATCCAAATGTAAGCGCACGCGATCTCATGAGGAATCCTCTCATATTCACTGCGGCTGTGCCGCGATCCACCTCAGTCGCTCTACACCTCTCGGCTCCTCGGCTATGTTCTCGGTTACCATATAGTTCCTTGTAGGACCTCACTTGAGATATCCGCAACCATTGACCTCTCCCACACTTTGTAATACTCAATGTCACTGCACGGCTGAGATCTTGCCCTCTTGTTACATCTGGACCATCGTCGGAATCCCGACCTGCAGTACTCCGGTCTCTCCTTCCTGGATGGATCGGCCTATTGGTCGCACACTGAAAAATGTGCTCATAGGCCCAATAGTGTAATAAGTATGAGCAATCATCAACGTTGTCTGTGATTTCACCTACAAGCCCATAAACCCCTGTATAGCTCGCGAATATGTAGGTGCCCATGTGAAAGTCACGTTCCTTTCTACCATCTCCCCGAGATAACACACATCAATGCCTTTGAAATCTTCCCCTTTAAAGCCTCGGTAATGCATAATACCCTCTCTGCTATCATTAATATCAATTGCTTAACCTTGTCTCCTCGAGGGTGTGCTGCATACATTACCCCATATGTAAGCGATAAACCTCGTGTGTCAAATCTCGTGCGTATGGACCAAATCTTTGCTAGTATTATCGCTCCCAGGTGCCGTGCTTAGGTAAAAGTGCACGATATCTTGGTTCTCTGTAATAGGAGTCTCAAAATCCGAAACACATCTTCGATATTCTTGTCATTTCACTGTTGGCGGATAGAAGGTATTTATCTGGGATTCCATCTTCAATCAACGCTGTAACATACCATAGTTACGTGCGATTCGTGAATAATAACGGATTCACTTAACCCCAAACGATTTATCAATGTCCATTCATTTGGTGTTACATCCGCTCGGATTACATGCAGCAACGGCTGGCACACTATCATTCATCCTCAGCCACCTGCCTCTGCTGCGTACACCAAAACAACAAACAACCATTCAATCCATTAAGGTCTTTTTCAAACATTGCTCGAAATTTCTCCGATGCGAATCACGGTTATGCATAGCCGATGTCGGTTGAATAGCGATACCGGTTCTCCTAACCGCCACTGGCCAGTCGCTTTGTCAATTTTATACACCTTCCCTAAAAACAACCACCTCGACAATAATTTGCTCGTTTATTCGTTTTATACATACTGAAACATACACGGAACCCTGATTGCCTACCCTCGTAACACTTACCTCACTGCTGACCCTTGTTATCATGTTTTCTTTCTCATATCTACCACCTACTCTCCCATCTTATTCACGGAAACATGCCGTAGTCAAATCACAAACAAAACAATACCTCTTGGGTTGTAGCGACTTGAGGTGGCCCTTGTCTTCCCTCATGTCCTTGCCTGGCCGGATGCTTCTCCTCATTCTGCCATGATCACCACCCTTTTCAACTTTGTCTTTACGCCTTTTGAACCTCGGATCACATTTACTTTCCTTGTCTCTTTTCTCCTTCTCACCCAAATCTCTCATGCAAATACTGTCTCGATCGTCAAGAAAAGCGTCGCGTTCGCGTATTTAACCTCTTCGCATGGCTCTAAAATTAAAACTTAAGTTGCCACCTTTAAGCTTTTCTATTTTTAGAAAAGCTCATTACCTAAATAACCGGTATCGGTTACTTAACCGATATCGGTCTATTAGATACCGATATCGGTTCCTTAAACGATATCGGTTACACACCTATCTTTTCTTAACAACGTTCTTTTCTTCATTTCTCACCTAAATTTTTGTCGCGCCCTCTTTTCTGCATAAACCACACAATTTACCACATTTTGTTCATTCACCACATATAACATTACATTTTCATTAAATATCATTTATTTTACACAAATACACAAACCATCAACTACGGATATCAGAAACTATCAATCTATACATCATTTGGATCGACTCATCGATTACGTATATCATGATGTCCTGAAAACCACCGATTCATCACATAACCTGACATTCATATATACGTACAAACAAACAAAAACATCGGCATCATCCATCTATCAACATGTCATTAAACTCATCACACATTCTATCTATTGACCATTAACCACATATTTCAACACATTTTGAACCTTTGCATGTGGATCAAAACATCGTCTCTATATATATACAAATTTTCAAAAATACAATGTGCCCTACATGGGGCCTCTCTGTGATCTCATACAATACCAAAGCCGGCACGCGGGCACATGATACCTACCAAAAATCTCAGAAGGCTCGGCTCATGGGCCGGTCTCTCATATCAAAAATATACTGCTCGCTGGTAGTGTATCAATATCTACAACCGTGCTCGGCTCGCATGGGCGTTATATAATAAATAAATGAATCAAACCAATGAATAAGTGTAGGCACGCAAGCCTCTATCAATACTGACCGGTTCGCGAGGCCGGTGCCCATGTCCTATACAAAACCATGTCGGGGATCATCGGCTCTCCCCACGCCCTCGGCACCTCTCTCATTGGTCCACTGTGGTGCCTCTCGCCTCCTGCACATCACGGACACGATTTGTGTGGCTGCTCCTCCTGAGATCTCTGGGTGTGCGAGGTCTGCTCTTATCTATGAGTGCGTATACGATACTGGAAACTCAGTTACTTATCAAGAATATCACGATAATATGGGCCTCTGCTCTCACCTCCATATAGCGATCTCGCGCCCTTCGAAAGGCAGAAATTTGGTCACTGGCACCTAACACCAATACCCCAGGCTGTGCACTGCACTTGTGGTGTGGTCATTTAATGGTGGTGGTCTTTGCCTGCTTTGTGTGCATACTCGCACTGTGGCCGTGGTGGTAAATCGGGGCCGTCATTGACATCTTCTTCTTTTCTTGTCTAATTTTTGCTGTAATACACTGTGGGTGTCATCTTCTTGGTGGTGAGTCTTTACACATGCATGCTGAGCACAGGCTAGTTTGCCTGTACTGTAAGACCCCTATCTGTGCTGTGCGTGCACTCCATTTGTCCTATGTCATTGCACCTACCCCAGGCTGATCTCTCTCTGCTTTTGTAAGCTCGGCAGTTAAGTCTCTGTACTGTAGCGGTACTATATCCTCATTGCTCTCTGCATTGACCCACCATACCTGTATGCTCCCGTACACCCGGCATCATCCACACCATCACCTGTGGTCTCTCCAGCTACCGATCTGGATCCCGAGGTTGTGGCGGCGGCGGTGGGGCCTCTGCATCATCCCTCTGTCTTTGGGGAAGGAGGTGGCTCGTCTGTCGCGGACCCCATGCTGCTGCGTGCCCTCTCTGAGGGTATCGCTCGTACTCCCCGGCCTCGATCTGCTATCAGGAATGTATCTTGGATCGGCGCGGTATCTGTGGGCTCTCTGCGGAGTTTGGTGACCTCTGTAGGGTCTCCATACAATGTCTCTTTGCTTTGTAAGGCCCCTCTGTAAAGAAGTGTACATAATAGACCACATCCGACCACCTGGCAATTGCTGCCGTGGTGACCCCACGACCAACCACTCTGAAAGCCATATCGGTATACGACCTGGCACAGTTTCTTGGGGTAGCCCTCTTGGCACGATGCGTATGATGTGCTCGTATGCCCTTGCTTGACAGTCTGACAAAAATGTAGAACAAATACCAAATCACCTCCTCCGGCGATAGCCCCATAACTCCCTGTATAATTGCACCAGATACACTGGTGCCCATGCAAAACAGGTGTGCTCCTCCACCATCTCCAGCAGCACCCCCATCAATGCCCGTGGGAAGCGGCCTCCCTCTGAATCCGGGAGGCGAGCGGGGTGATCCTATCATCATCAACACGGCAAGCCGTGTCTCATGTCTGTGTGCGCGGTACATATCACCATATCCAATGCTCGCACTATGATACGTAAGAAGCGCGGCTGCATCCCCAAAAACCTGCAGTATACTATCCATGGCAGTCTCTGAATCTACCTGGAAAACGGCCTCTCCCTCGATCGGTAGCCGCAGGATGCGATACACATCCTCTAATGTGACGGTCATCTCCCCGGTCGGCAGATGGAACACATTGGCCGCCGGATCCCATCTCTCGATGAGGGCGACCATCAGACTGTGATCTCTCTCTATCGCTCTATACCTCTGGACCCCGCACTTTGAGTCCACCTCGCGCATGATGGCCCAATGCGCCGCGAGATATGTGTGGCCTCATCCGACTCAATAGTGGAGGCATCTATCACGCATCGTCCAGCTTTGGCGACGTGCTGCAAAACCAACCCACATTCTTAGACCCACTTTTTATTATAACATCTACTTTACCATCTAAACCCCCTTTTGTAACACCCAAAATCTAACCCCACACCTCACCCTTCTCCACCCCAACCAACTCAACCCAACCTACCCACTCAACCACCCAACCCACAAAAACCTAGACCCTAAACCCTAAACCCTACACAACCAACTCAACCCACCCCAACCAACTCAACCCAACCCACCCAACTCAACCCACCCCTGAACTCAACCCACCCACCCAACTCAACCCAACTCCAAGACCCCCAACCCGAACCCCAACTCACCGACCCAACCCCCACACTAAACCTTGACCCAACCCAACCCTACACAACCCACTCAACCACCCAACCCACAAAAACCTAGACCCTAAACCCTAAACCCTACACAACCAACTCAACCCAACCCACCCAACTCAGACCCAACCCCACCCCACACCCCTAAACCCAACCCAACCCAACCCACCCACTCAACCACCCAACTCACAACAATCCCCCACCCAACTCAACCCAACCCACCCACTCAACCACCCAACCCACAAAAACCTAGCCCCTAAACCCAACCCAACCCACACCCTAAACCAACCCAACCCAACCCATCCACTCAACCACCCAACCCACAACAATCCCCCACCCATCCCAACCCCACCGATACCGGCCGATGCGAGACCGACACCGGTTTCCCCCAAACACAACCTTACCATCTTTTTTCGACCGATGCCGGTCGCCTAGTGACCGACATCGGTCACTGTCTCCTGCCCGAGCCGAACCCCCGCGCGGCCCCCAATAACCATTTTTCACCTATTTTTACCCATCTACCCACCCAAACACCCCCAAATTTTACACACCTAGCCGCCTTACCCTATCTTACCTATCTACCCTCTCTCTTTTTCAAATTACGTCTATTTTACTCCTCATTTCCTAAAACAACTAAATTCCTACCCAAACCCCCAATCTCACTTAATACAACCAAATGCATAAAATAAAGAGTTTAGAACCTACCGGTACGACGACACGTCGTCGTGGTGGGATGGGTGGTGGAGGTCCAGCTGGTCCAGCCCCTCCAGCTCCTCCTGCCTGTGCCATGGCTCCAATCCTGATCTGCTGGGTCCCCGGCCAATCACCTGCTGCCTCCTCAACTATTCGGGCCCACTATCAACTCTCTCCGCCAATCAAATAGCTCCACCTCACTCAATACCCCTCCAAATAAACTCTCCACGTCAGACAAGTCAATTTGGATTGCAAATAACAAAAGTGACAATGACAGGCCGTATTTTTCTTTTTATAGGTTTTTCGACCTTAACCGATGTCGGTTTCTTTTTTGCCCTAAGAAACCGGTATCGGTCCCTTAACCGATATCGGTCATGCGGAATCGACATCGGTTTTATACCCAACTTTCACCCCATTCTTTGCCGTTCTTTACTCCTTGCCTCTTTTTCACCAATATCGCCTCTGTCCACCTTTGCTGCACAACATTTGTTCACTGTTCCGGCCCGACCTAAGGCCTCAACCTACCAATTGGCCCGACCCAAGGCCTCGCCCTACCTATTTGGCCCGACCCAGGCCTCGCCCTACCTATTTGGCCCGGCCCGAGGCCTCGGCCTGCCCACCAATTGGCCCGGCCAAGGCCTCGCTTCTACCTATTTGGCCCGACCCCAAGGCCTCGCCCTACCTATTTGGCCAGGCCAAGGCCTTAACAACCTGCAATTGGCCCGACCCAAGGCCTCGCCCTACCTATTTGGCCCGACCCGAGGCCTCGGCCTACCAATTGGCCCGCCCGAGGCCTCAACCTACCAATTGGCCGACGCGAGGCCTCACCCTACCTGTTGGCCCGACCCGAGGCCTCGCCCCTACTGTTGGCCCGACCCGAGGCCTCGGCCTACCAATTGGCTTTGACCCAAAGCCTCGGCCTACTAATTGGCCCGACCCGAGGCCTCGCCACCTACTTTGGCCCGACCCAGGCCTCACCCTAACCATTTGGCCCGACCCCGAGGCCTCGACCTACTTATTTGGCCGACCCGAGGCCTCGCCACCAATTTGGGCCCGACCCAAGGCCTCACTCTACTGGTTATGGTCTGCCCCAAGGCCATGACCCAACAACTTGCCCGACCTAAGGCCGTATCACTTCCATACCATACCCACAATCAGCGTTTTATTTTATCCATCCATCATGTACCTTGTGTTCAATCGAGCTCACCTATTCGTGTTTTAGCACGATTAGGGTCCTTGACTTGATACGTCGACCAACTTTGCCTAGACCTGAGCCGTGACGTTTATCTCAACCAAACCAACCATTTGAGTCTTGGCGAACATGCCTAAACGTTCTGTACCTTACCATTATATACCCCACTGGAGCTACTTCTATGCCTTGGATACCAGGGATTATATCACCCTTGTTTGGATAAACTATCGACCTTTGCCTATACATCGCTGGTTTGCTCGTCAAATCATATACCCTAGTCGTACTGTTGCATTTCAACATGCGTCTGCTTCCTTGGACCTTCCCTACCACCTTACCATCCTCTCTACAACATGTACCCTTTATCAACCCTATCACGATTTCCTGTTCACTCCATCGGTGATAGATTTGAGGGATTACCTATATCCTTAACATGAGAAACCACTTCATATTATGTTCAGTGAAACTTTAATAAAACAAGCTACACGACAATAAGGGGCTAATGTAGACACCAAATTCGTGTCTTACGACCCCTTGTGACCCGCATCCCATTTCACAACCTAACCTCATTACCTAAACCTTACACAATTATTTATTAATTACCTCATAATTGATAAATCCACATCGCCTTACCCGCCACCTCACTTGGCCACCTCACCATGACCTAGCCCTAACCCTAAACTAACCTAATTAGGACCCATGACTTGGTCTAGACTCACATCCATAACTAATGCCTCCTTACTCGCACCCAAAGCCGACCTTCTAGCCACTTGACCAAGCCCGCCATGGCCCATCCCTCGGGAAAAAGCAGGGAAGGTGGGCTATTTTACTAAAAATAACCTACTTTTTCCTAACCGATGCGGTTCTACTCGCCGTGTCGGTTACGTAACCGCCATCGGTTCCCTGTAAATGGGCTCCCCAAACCAAAACAACGGATCGGAATTTCATTTTGGAGATCAGTCGAAGGATTTCTGGATCAACAGAGAGCATTGCGGCGAGAGCAGTCCAGATCTTCACTTGACCAAGCGAGACGAGTGAAAATACTAGGCGTGTTTACTGCAAAGGAGATCAACTTGCACCTTCGTAAAAACCAGTAAGTTACATCTTGCATGTCCTCCATTATAACATTTCTTATGCTTTTGGAATTACAGTCCTCCCAAATCCGTTTCTAAATCCATTATCCAACGTACCATTGCCTCTAACTGTCATTCTTTTGCTTCTAACCATCCCATTTCCTAATACTATCCAAAAACCAGTCATTACAAACACCACAACCAGCCCAGAAGATCCTAAAACCCACCTGGTATCGGTTATCAGTAACCGGCATCGGTTATAGGTAACAGCATCGGTTCCTTTGATCAAAAACCGGGAAAAACAACCTTTCCCTACCCGGTTCAAAGCAAGCAATTCAATTGATATTTACTGAGTCTTTTGTGTTAATTCACGTTAGCGAGGAAGCCGGACCACCTTCGAAAGGAAGTCTTACATTTCACGGGCCCAAGGTTTCCTCATTTATTGTTTAATCAAATCTTGTGGTCTTGTGTTCTTATTTTGCGAGTAGTCCTTCCCAGGACAAAAAGGAGTTCTCCATGATCAACTTTGATCTTTCTCTCTACAGTGCGCACATCATCTCGACATTCTACGGGGTATTCCTCATAACCCTAACCTTATACATTTCTAAAAGGAACGAAGCATTTAAAGTGAAACACATGCTTAGAGAGCTTTTCTAGATTGAACACCTTGCGAGGAGACCTATATCATCATTGGGGCACGAGTAATGTTGTTATGACAATGATGCGTACCTCTACAATTTTGGGTACGTACATAGTGCCCCTTCGGAGAAGTGTTTTAGCCATGAAGAGGCGTAAAATGGTGGGTCCGAGTATGGTGGTCCCGAAATGGGAAGTTAGAAGTTATACCTGATACATCCGTGTGTCGGAATGACGCCATCCAAAATTCCCGCCACCTGCAAAATGAAAAGAGGACTCAAGTGTAGATAGAAAAAATAGATCAGAAAATAAATACTAAAATAATATGAAATGAGGATGTACCATTTGTGCGGGGATAAGAACTTACCTCCGTCGACGCTCCAAACACTCGTGAAAAGGGGCATTCAAAACAAGTCAGTTCTATATATATAAAAAGTCGGCCCATTTTCCTATTCATTTGCACATGTTGATTTGGTTGATTTTGAGCCTGGGATCCACGGTGGCGGTTTCTCACGAGAGTGTAGTCAAAATGTTCGTGGCGAGATCGTGATCATGCCTCTATGGAGTGGAACACCGACACACAAGATCACAGGTTAGTTTTTCTTGATTTACCGCTTTTGTCTTCAAAATGTTAAAATGGTGAAATCTTTGTCACGGGGGGGTTATTTTTGAAAATGTCAGTTTTAATAGGGTCAACTAGGGGGCTCCTTGGGTAGGCCTTGTTTGAATCAAAATGGTCTTTATTTTGCATTTGTAGCCATTTTTAGGGCATATGACCCGCGTGGGTTTCGGGACACAACCGCCACCCCAAGCAGGAGGCGACATGAGACCGCCGCCCTGATCAGGGTGGCGATTACAAGACCGCCGCCTTTAAGGCGGTGATTACGGAACCACCACCCTACTCAGGTGGTGGTCCTACATAGAATGTACAAATAATACTTATTTGAATTTATTTTTGCATTTTTAGCATCCTTACCTGCTTTCATGATTTTTCTAATGTCATTTGGATACTAACTTTGTTTTGTGTGTTTTTGGGTGTATGCAGGTGAAGGAGGAGTATATCTGATGGAGCCGGGAGAGGGAGTGTGATTGGCTTCGGTAGTATTGGATGCCCTTTCTCAGGATGAGTAGGACACTCTTCAGAGGGCCGGTATACTGCGCATATCACGGGTCCCGCATGTTGCACCGTCTAGTCACATACTTTGTGACTTATTTTCATATTAGGATGCTTTGATCGGAACAATTTTCGATTACTGGGGGTTCGGGGTGAGTGGACCATTAATTTGGAGGAATTTTACCTTGTATCTTGGGGGTCCCGATTATTGGGAGATGGCTCACTCTTGAGACAACAAGGTCATGGGCTCAGACAACACAGTGGGCCTCATATATGGGAGATGCAGTTATCTCCACTGGTTCGAAGAAGGGGTGAGGGTCTGATCTATTCCTAACTGCCTATCCCATGATTCGTCAAAGGCCATTATGGGATCCTTACCTTGAGATTGATTGGGGACAAGGGAGGAGACACTTTACTATATTGTTGGTCCCCCATCATTGCATAGATTGAGGCACGACCGAATTTATGCCTAGGGAACCAAAATTCTTGGGACCACCTATCATGATTTGTACTAGGTGGTCCATTTACAAGGGATCATTGAGCCATCGACCCTCGGTTATGAAATTTGGGTCTACGAGCGTTTCATCCCTATGGGAGAGGTGTAGAGGTGGAGATCCCGGCGCCTGTGAGGGCAGCCAGATGGACAGACATGTTGGTGCTCAGAGCACCTCATCAGCCAATCACCTCCTTGACCACTGATGACATGGAGGCCACACCTTATCAGGCCATGGTAGGTTTATAGGGCGAGGATGCTCTTACTTTGACTTCTTGCTCCACCATAGGGCAACTTGTTGATAGGATGGGGAGGGTGGAGATACATCCTTTTGGTCGAGTGCCTCAACAATTTGGCCTGCCTTACGTGGGTATGCTTCCCCCAGTGGTACCGGTATACAGATCAGTTCAAGAGGCCAGGGGAGGTCCTAGAGGCCGAGGTTGGATAGTTGTTACTCCTAGTGTCCCCATTATAGCTAGGCGGGTAGTACGAGCTCGAGGGAGAGCCGGTGCTCCTTAGGCACCCTTACTTCAGATTGCCGCCGATCCCACCCACAACAGCAACAATCCCATTGATATATACTTTGAGTCCGAGGAGTTCACAGGGGGGAGACAGAGGAGGAGACTGAGGGCCGAGGAGGAGAGGAGGACAACGATCCTGAGTGGCATGACACTCAGGATATCTTACAGGCAGAGAGGGCGGAGTAGAGTGCGGAGAGGGTGACTCTGGTTTCAGAGGAGCCACTCTCTCAAGGCTTGGGTAGAGAGGATGAGTCCATAGTAGGATGTTATATGGCCCTAGGCATGGGAGTGCACTAGTTAGCGGCAGCATCTGTGGCAGGTGCCGACCCTAGAGATCCATCTTGGAGGCCTAGAGATCCGAGTGAGTTATCATCCTTCCTTTTAATGTTTGTTTCTAGTTAGGATTGCCTTAGTTGTTATCTATCCTTTTGTTTACATTTGTTTCTATCTCTTGATTATTTATAATTTGGTTTTCTCCTTTACTTGTAGAGACTGTCGATGAGTGGTGAGACCTGATTTGCTGGGTATGCACTGATACCCTAATGATCCCTATGGAGAAGACCCACGTGGAGCTATCTGTGGATGCAGGGAGTCTTTGATGGCGTGAGGCATATCGATGTTTTTCCCTATCCGACATGTGGCCGGGACGGTGAGTTCCTCTCTGTATCGGTGGCAGTGGCACGGGACATCGAGCACTTGATGAGGAGTCACTCTCATGGCGAGGCTGCAACTACTCCTCGGGACCGTGAGCCCTCCGTGCACTCAGAGCGCCGGCATAGCCGGAGTCCTAGACATGGGCGTGCACCCTCAGAGGGATCTCATAGGGGTTGAGAGGTTGTTTGGCTCTCTTAGACTTTTTGTATGATGTATTTGTATTTCTTAGGCTCTTTGAGCATTTTTACCATGCTTAGTGCATGATGGCATTGTACAGGAAATTTGACTATATATATATATATTATTTTTGGATCAGACTTTTGGCATCAATGTTCTTGTGATTTTCTTTCGTATGTAAATTATAATTTTATTTTTATATGCCTTTCATAATGTATGCAATGGTGAACAAATGATATAAATGTTTTCTTTCTTTTTGTATTTCGTGATCTTTGATGTATGATAATGTAGACACAATGTGATTTTCAACTTTAGTTTCTATAAGCAATTTTTGGTACTTCATTTTTGGTTTGAAAAAATGAGATGATAAACTAGTATGATGAGCGGATGAACTTGCCCCACTCTTATCTCCACACAACTAGTAAGATGTGAGGGCTCATCACTGAGAGCTAGAAAGGGCACAAGTTGTGAAATTTGTTGAATGGTAGTGATGAGAGATAGACAAAGATTTGGTGGAACCAAATTAGGATGCTACAAACCTACTCTACTCAAGTGACTCCATAGTTTAGAATGCTACTTGCTTTGTGGTTTATCTAGACTTAGATCCGTAGATGGCCACATGGTTGACAAAATCTGGTTTTTAGGGTTTTGAACTCTCTTGGAATTTTGGACATCTGATTCATTTGTTTTTGACTCAAGATTTCAAAGGTTCATTTGAATTGTTTGCTGACTACCTTCAACGTTTATTGTTAAGAGGACCCCCCATACCCTGCCCCATGCTACTAGTCAGAAGCGTGGGCTTATCACCATGGACAAGGTACAAGTGAGTAAGGGCATTCCCATCCTTTCCCAACCCTACGTCACTAGTAAGAGACACAAGCTCATCACTGAAGGTTGGTAGGGAAAGGAAATGTGTAAAAATAAAATTTTCTATTTGATCTATATTTGACTTGTTTATTTGAGCAAAATGTCAGTATGCTCTTATTTCAAAAGAGATATGTGTACGGGATAGATGTGACACTATGAAGCTTCTAGAATAGACCATAGGCAAGACACCTATCCTAGGGAGAAACCAAAAGTGAGAACAAGCATGCAGACCTTGGTATGGTTACCGTTAAGACTTTGTCATATCTAGCCTTGTATGGATGAAATGATTCTGAAATGGTGATGATGTTATGAAAATGAAGAAGTATGATTTGAAAGATAATGTCAATACCATCAGAAGTTTGTAATGAATTGCTTTGGGAATAAGTTCCTTGATCACAAGATTTGTATGAAACAAGCGGACGAAATGAACCTAACTACATGAAGATGCAATGTAGATATAATTATATAGATAGTGCTGGTCACTTATGCATAGAATCGTTTAAGGTGTAGGGAATTGACAGTTTCACCAAATTCCTCACCTTCCAGTGTGCATAAGAGATATGCACCATTTCCATAGTCCTTCATGACTCGGTATGGGCCCAACCATTTGGGCCGAAATTTCCTCCTTCACCGAGTCTTTTTATCGATCTGGTTGTCTAGTATTAGAACTAGATCACCTTCATATATGTCTCGTTCATAGACCTTCTTGTTATACTGTCGGCACATCCGGTCAGCATAGACTCTGTGCCGCTATTCAACATCTAACCTAGCTTCATCTAGGCTTTCTAGTTGGGAGAGACGTGCTTCTCTATAAGCGTCTTCATCCGAATCCTTGTAATGAGATGTGGAGACTGGGTATTTCAACCTCAAGTGGGAGAACTGCTTTCACTCGAATACCAGCAAGAAAGGAGTTGCTCTGTTGGTGTTCTTATTGAGGTTTGGTGGGCCCACAAGGCTGGGTATAACTTTAAATGCCAATATTTTTGTTTTCTTTCACCGTTTTAAGGAGAATGGCTTTCAATGTTTTGTTTGTTGCTTCAGCCTGTCCGTTGGCTTGAGGGTAATATAGGGAGGCTATATGATGGCTTATTTTAAATTTATTACATAGTTCACGAACCTCGTCATTCTTAAAAGAAGTCCCATTATCTGTGATAATGATTTGTGGGACACCGTACCTACAAATGATCTAGTTCAAAATGAACTTGGCGATCACGGAACCTGGTACAGTGGTGAGAGGCATAGCCTCTACCCATTTGGTAAAATACTTGGTGGCCGTGATTATGAAGTTATGGCCATCTGTAGATGAGGAGAGAATCTCCTATCAAATCTAGCCCCTACATAGGAAAGGGCCATGGAGTAGCGATTGGTTGTAGAGCTTGTGTCGGCATGTGAATCTCATGGGAGAATTCTTGGCATTTATGACACCTGCGTACAAACTCTATTGCATCGTGTTCTAGAGTGGGCAGAAATAGCCCATCCGATGTATTTTGTGAGTGGTGGCATGACCACCGAAGTGGCCTCCACATATTCCACTATGAGATTCATGGAGAATCTTCTTGGATTCTTCTATGTCAACACACCTTAGAAGCATTCCATCGAAAGCCTTACGATAGAGCACTTGTTCTATAATAACGTATTTAGCTACGATAATGTGTAACCACCTTCTTTTTTGCGGTGTATCACCTTCTGGATATGTATGGTTCATGATATAATTAATAATATCAGTATACCAAGGACATTCAGAGATGGGAGGTCTAGTTTCGACGTAATATATGCATTCATCGGGAAAGTCCAAATCGACTAGATCACCTCCGTCTAATGGGTTGTCAACTAACCAATTTGCTATGATTTGTCCCTTAATGGACTTTTGATTTACAAAATTTAATTCAAATTCACCCATTAAGGTTATAAAGCATCCAACCTTCTTAGACAAGGACCCTTGCGTGAGGAAGGTTCGTAAATGGTCTGTTTTTACAATGACCCTCGTTTCTTGATTTAGCATGTAATGTCTTAAGCATTTGGTTGCGAAGACTATGGCAAGGCACTCTCGTTCTACTTGCGTATAGCGTGTTTCATAATCGAGTAACATGTGGCTTATAAAATAGATCGTGCATTCTCTCTTGTCATCATCTTCTTGAGCCAACATACAGGCTAGCGAGACATTGGTAGCTCATGAATATAAGATTAAAGGGTGGTCTGGTTTAGGTGGCATTAGTGTGGGTGGTGACAACAGGAAATGCTTAACTACTTCAAAAGCATTGTTGTAGTCGTTAGTCCAATCGATACTATAATCTTTCTTGAGTAGATTGTTGATTGGATGAATGGAAAAGCTTAAATCTGGGATGAATCTTCGGATTGCACTCGAGTTTCCCAAGAAATGACCTGATTCCAGATTCATCCAATGGTGGGATCATTTCAAGAACAACCTAGATTTTGGTTGGGTCTACATCGATCCCTCATGACGATATAATGTAACCGAGGAGCTTCCCTCCTGTCACACCAAAAATGCATTTTTCTGGGTTTAGTGTAACTCCGTATTCTATTAAACATGAAAGAATGATGCGGAGTACTTCCGGGTGATCACAATGCTTCCTGGCCTTGGCCAACAAGTCATCTACATAGGATTCCATGATCTTGTGAATAAGATCATGAAATATGTATGTCATTGCCTCGTTGGTATGTAGTGCCAGTGTTCTTGAGACCAAATGGCATAACGGCGTAGCAATAGGTTCCCCAAGGAGTTATAAATGTGGTTTTGGCTCGGTCTTGTTCAGATATTCTGATTTGATTGTATCCTAAGAATCCATCCATGAGAGACAAAAGCTCAAAGCCATTTGTTGCAACAATGATGACGTTAATGGATGGTAATGGGAAGTTGTCCTTGGGGCAAGCTTTGTTAATGTCTCGAAGTCTATTCGGATGCGTATCTTCCCATTCTTTTTAGAACAGAACAATATTAGATACCCACCGAGAGTAATCGACCGGCTTGATGAATCCTACTTAGAGGAGTTTCATTACTTCTTCCTTCACCATGAGAGCCACCTTTGGTTTCATTGGTCTTGATTTTTGTTTAATCGGCTTTGCATCTAATTTGGTGATGAGGTTATGTACCGCGATGTGTGGTGCAACCCCTATCATTTCTTTATAATTAAATGCAAAAGCCTTCTGATGTTATTTGAGGATTCGAGTGTGTATTTCTATCTCTTCGGAGTTAATGAGGATCATAATTTCAAGATATTTGGTTCTTCCTCCATTCCAATGTTAATATCATGAAATTATTTCTTTGATTAAAGAAGTGTTAACTTCTTCAAACTTAAAGGCAGGGCTGGAGTTAATTCCATATCGTCTCCATTCCCTCTTTGTGTATATGTTGAGTTCTTTTTGTGGGGAAGCTCTATCATGGGATTTTACAAGTAGGAAGATGAATGTGGGATTAAGGAAAATCTACCACGTGATGGGTGAGATGTAATGTTGCATAGGTGTTTAATTAATCCAGAGTATCTCTATCACTATCAACGTGGTCTAGGATAGTAGAGTTATTCTCAGCTATGTTCGTTAAAAGAGGGTTTGACATTGTTTTCACTAATGGTTCGATACGAAGGGATACCATGAAACAGGTATCTTCTAACTCATTGTTTGGGGTGAAGCATGATGGCCGAGGTTGCTTTATAGAATCCACAAGAAGATTTTGTTCTTGTGGGATTGCTTCAATGGATATGAAGTCAAATTATTTTCTCAAAGTTAATACCTGCATTTTGTTTTGTAGAGTGTGTAAGTGTTTCGCTCTTGTTTCATACACCTCAGAGACTTGGTTTGCTACTAATTGAGAGTCTCCTAACACCCTAATGTCATTAACACCGAGCCTTTTAGCTATGATGAGGCCAAGGAGGAGGGCTTCATACTCCGTGCCATTGTTTGTACATTCAAAATTTAGTTTAAAGGCGAACGGTAGGATCTTTCCCTCGGGAGAAGTAAAGATCACACCTTCCCGGCCATAACGACATCTTTCACCATCAAAATGGAGAGTCTAATATTTAGTTGGGAAGATGGACATTGGGACATTTTCTATTTCAATTTCTTCTACTTGGTTACTTCTACCATGCAGAGATCCTCTGTCCACAAAAGAGCACTAACACCTAGGGTATATCCCATACCTACGAGAATCAAATGGTAGGAAAATTGGTAGATCCTATTCTAGTAAGTTGAAAATCTTCGCAGTATTTCCTAATGATACTGTTTCTACAATGTTAGTCTCATCCTTGATGGTTGTGATAGTATTGATTAGGCTCATAGTCTCAAGATCTATTGTAGGTACCAAATTTTCTTCTAGTTTCATGTTAGTCGAGTTTATTAAGTTGCTTTGTTGAGAGTTCAAACTCGAGTGAATTCTGGTCTTTTCTTTAAGTCACTAGGTGTATATTGAATTGTTTTGGATCGCCTTTGGCTATGAATATCTTCCCTAAGTGCAAGAACCCTACTTCTTGAAATAACATAGAAGGGATTGCCTTCATACGGTGTATCCATGGTGGTGAGGATCATATTATAATTGGTTTCCTGATCTATAATATAAAACTCAGTCAGGATTGTTTTGGGTCCTAAGGTAACTGGTAGTATTATAGTTCCAATCAAAGTGGCCTTAAGGCTATCATAGCCTCTTAGCATATTCCGAGTCGTGGAACAATTTGTTTCTCCATACCCTAGCTTTTGAAGGAAAGAGAAGGGGACTATGTTAATTGCTGCCCCATCGTCAACCATTGTGTGTTTAACGTAATTGTTATAAACCCACACTTGCAAATGTAAGGCCGGATCACCTCTGCGTGTAATCTCAACGTCTATTGGCATTTTGTTTATTTCAAAAATAAACTCGGTATCCCTATCCGGCCATCCTGGAGGGTGGATATCAAAGTCTATATGGTTTACCTGTGTTTCGGGAGGTGGAGTGATGTTAATTAAATGACCTAAACCTAATGCCTCTAAAAGAGTAGCCATTGCAAGGTGGAGAGTTCCTCAACAAATGCAAAAAGGAGATGTGAGAGAAGGTTTTTGTTAGGTCATTAATTAGATCATAGGAACCTACGGGTTTCACTAATATTTGTTGGATGTTATCTATCTCTAGTGAGTAACTTGGAATTGGCTAAGAGGAATACTCTCATGTCCTTGTTACAGTTTCCACAGGTAGTTCAATATCTAATTCTACTAAACCGATTATCTTGGGTCGTGGTTGACTTCTAATTGTGGTGAAACAGGTGGATTTAGTGAAGTTGAGGCTTCATAATCATTATTTCCTACCATTACACCTTTCTTCATCCCATTTGGATTTAATTTTTGTTATTGTGACTTGGGAGCGGATCATTGAAGATCTTGAGGGGAGAATTTTGAGGGGAAACTGCCCCTGTAAAATTATTTGGTGCTGGTGACGCAGGATCTACCAAGAACATATCTATGAAAAGTTGTCTTTGCTCCTCTGGAAAATGTTGCATGAATTTATTGTAGTCACGGCACATTCTAGTGTCGTGGCCTCGAATCTTGTGAAAACCACAATACGAGTTAGGATTGTAATTTCTAGGTTGCTGGTTTGGCGTATATTGTGGTCCAAAACTCTTATCAAACCGTTTCCTATTAGGATTAAGGTTTTGTATTTGTTGTTTTTGGTTTTGGTTCTGATTTTGATATCAGTTGAGTTTTGGCTTGGACCCTGTGTCTAGATCTTCCATTGTTGTTGTTGTTGTGGATGATTAAAATCCACCGAATTGATTGTTGGGGTAAAGTTGTTGTTTCATTGATTGTTAACCAGTGGTGGAGTATTTAGAACATTGACCTTTTTAGCTTGGTCAGTTACTCCATCGGTTGTTGCGCCGTGATTTTTGTTAAGGATTTTAGGTCCTTGATTGATGTTTGTGGTAGTAGGGTAAGTCATAGTATTCTAGTTGGGGGTGATTAACCTCCCGTTTGCTCCATATGTCTTGCGACCGCTATCTATTTCCACTTGATCTATTCAGAGAGTGCTCTCAAGTACTTCATCGTAAGTCCTTAGTGGGAACTTCTGGACTTCTTCCTTCACCTCTCTACTGAGAGAATGAAGGAATAAATTACATAGTTCCATTTGGTCCATGTTTAGAAACCTTGGCCAAAGAATAAAGGACTATACGCCATCTCTGGATAAATTGAGCGATATATTCATTGTGCTCTTGTTTAATGTGCAAGAATTCCACGATTCCTATTCTTAACAAAGTGTGTTTATGTCAAATTCCTTAATGAACTCGAAGCGATTTGTTTAAACAAATGGATGGAAGCTTCGGGTATTCTGTAATACCAATCGAGGCGATTCCCTCCGAGGTTTTGGGAATATTTTGCAACAACCCCATCCCAAGGAAGCGGTTCTCAAATGGCTATGGCATAGGCCTTAATGTGTGTCTTCGGATCTCCCTCCCTTTATATTTAAGAAAATCGGGAAGAGGCCTCGGGAAGCATGATGCTTTGTATGGTGAAGTCTAAGGGCTCTTTCAAATACTACGAGTAAGTCCCTATCACATAGGTTTCGACCATTGATGGTTCTGTTAAGGGGAGGTGGAATGGGTTGCTGATATGGCGTAGCGTATGCGTTTGCAAGGGCATAAGGAAGTCCCCTGTGGTTGAGCAAGCATGCCAGGAGAGGAGAACATATCTCCTTGTGGTGACTTGGAGTACATGTTTAAGTATGAAGGAGTATTCCCCAAGAGTGGATTATGTTGTACAAGACTGGGAGGTATCATATTCTCCACCTAAACGGTGTTAGAAATGATGGTTCTAGTTGGTGTTTGTTGTGAATATTGAGGAGGCATGCCCAACATGCCTATTCCTATGAGGAGGTCTACTTGGCTAGGATGATGTGGAGGATTGGAATTTCTTGCTTGCATGAATTGAGATGTTTGACTTACTTGAGAAAGTTCTAACCCTCTAATTCTTTTACTAAAGTTGAAATGACTTCATTTGGTGAAGTCATAGTATTTTTCCTTGGTGGTGTTTGTTGTATATTCTGAGGTTGTATAGGCATGTGATACCCCACTATGAATTGATCGTTGCCCTACCAAGTTTCACCGAGGGCATTTCCTATAGGTAGTGGTATGGAGGTGTTTTCTTGAAAAGAGACCTCGGGTCATGTTTGTAAACTTCCTATAGGTGGGTACATACTCCCAGAGTGTTGTTCATTCCTGGCATAACACACTGAATGTTCATCATCTAAAACCAGGTATGGATCTGATTGTCTACTAATTTTTGGTCTAAACAACACCTGAGGAGACAAACCAGATTCTCCTATGAACGTCATATTGTTCGAGCCTAAAGGCTCTGTTTGTTGTGTTTGTGCGAGTTGATCCAACTCCTCTATTTGGAAAGATGAACTATATCTAGTCCTTGGAGGTGGAGCTTGTGTTGATAATTGGTTATTTGAATAGTTATCACCCCATACTGAGAGTGAGGGTGATGACTGTCCGATTGATTGAGCGTAGTATGCCTCAAGACCTAGGAGAAGTGCATCACATATGCATCAAATCGACATATTCGGTGGGTATATGAATACCCACAAAATAATGGGAAAGAGTGAAGGTGGAAGAAAGAGGTAATAAAGAAAAGGGGGAAGCTAATTTGTGTTGTTCACGTCGGGTTCACCAATTTTATACGATGGAAAAGTGATAAGCACCCGTAGGGAATATCAAGTAACTCTTCCTCACACTGACATCCACGAGGTCAAATGTCTTGAGATAGCCTGTTGGGGATGGAATACACGTGGGATGCGAGACAAACTAGTTAGGCAATCTTATGTCTTCGATGCGCACTAGTGGAATTTATGAATCTAAGGTAAATAAGGCCCTCTAACCTAAAGCGGCATGATAGATCGATCGATCAGCGAGGATGATTTGCTCGAAGGCTCTAATCAATATCAAGCTTTGGCATGATTTGATCTATGGGTTGTGGGATACATGGAAAATGACACAGGGATTTTTCATGTATGTCTCAGACAGGTCATGAAAATGGATGATGGGTATAGTGGACTCTACTGATCGATTCTACGGTCTAGTCCGAGAAATCTTTAGATTCATTAGTCTGCTACATCTAACAAGGATAACTATGTGATGATTATAGGTCAAAGTGGAGTGGATTTGAATACTAATGTGCGTAAGCCAGCGTCAACGTCGGATTGACCTGTGGACTCGTTGGGTTGTGGGATTTGTGAATCACAACCGTAGATTTATGGTTGTTGTGGACCTGTTATGGTCATGTGTGGAATCAGTCCCTAATCCCTAGTATCGATAGTCGTATGCCTTTTAGGCCTCTATGTTCAGAATTAATAGTTATGCAATCTTTTCAGAATATCTTACTGGTGTTCTTATAACCTGAATTCTTAAACTAGTATCTATGTCCGTGAGAGTGTTTCACGTGTGCGGCTATGGGACCAAAGGATCACAACAGAACATTTCTCTCTTTCAAGCCCTTCCACAGTCATGTCGATATTTATCTAGTTTAACTTTGTAGTCGACTAGTTTGACCAAAATGTATATGCTTTGTCATCTTCTACGTTTAATCCTCTTAACGGTGAGCTGATTTGATGTAAGTATTTTGTTGTTTGAAGAATTGGATTCTAAGGTTCTAATCTATATCGAGTTATTGCCGTAATAAGATTGGGATGAGGAATGGTTGGCTCGAATACATATTCTCTGGTCTCTCTAGGTCCCGTGTTTGTCATGCGAAGGAAATGATATAAATCTAACTAATGACAAAATAAATTAACTACGTAAGACGTATCTATGTATATCCTAAATCTGATTTGATTGATAAGCTACTTGAAACAAAATTTAAAAGAGCAATTATCTAATATATTTGGCAATTGACAACTAAACTAATAAAATAATTAAAGAAGACAAAGAAAATGAGTATAGCTACTTGTATGCATGCGGTTTGTAGATCTACTCTATTTGAAAGATTCTCGATCCTACCTCGAAGTGAGAGTGAATCATAGTTTCTCGAAACTATCAATCCCCATAGCTTCCCTGGAAATATTGAAAGTAAAATTAACTAAAATGAAATGATTGGCTACTCTATTTGATATGCTTTAACTAAAACTTTGAAAGCTTGAACCTGGATTTTGTAGAATAGTGGCGAATCCAATGGTGTGTGGCCTTATCCCCTCAGTGTGATCTCCTCGTTCTTTCGTGCTCATGTGGATCCAGAAAAGCATGTAATGCTAGCATCAATAGAAGTAGATATTGGGAAAATGGCAGCTTAGGATGTAGACTGAATACAATGCGAGTAGGAGAGGGATAGCGTAAGAGAACAAAGCTTGGCTTATGCAATTCCTAGCGGGATTTATTGCGAGTCATGCAACATAAAATTTCAGAACCTTAAACTATCTTATTTGTGAGTATAACTGTAACTTTAATGGCTTCCTCCTGAAAATAAAAATATCCTACCCTAATTGATTGGATGAAATAATATCATCACTTCCACAAGGAGAATATGTGGCTTTCTAACAACTAAACAACACTAACCATGCATACAACAAAGCGAAACTATGAATGCTAAGAAAAATTGAAAGGCTAAGCTATTGAAATGAGAAATTGAGAGGCAAATTTGAGGGCCATTTGCTTGATCACAAGCCAGACTATTTATAGAATCCCATTTACCCAAAGGTGAAAACCAAATTGATCTCTTAAACCATAAACAATGCCAAAACACTATTCCAGGGAACCAAAATCATAAATACAAGAAAAGGCGGTGAAAAAAGCTAGTAAACGTTGAAAATTTACACAAGTCATGTTAAAAGAGCATTCTAGAAAATGCGTGAAGGACCTCCACCCGAGGTAGGGCGAGGTTTCGTCATGAAGACCAAAACACAAAGAAAAAGAGGGGAGAAGAGAAAACAAAGCACACAGGGGCTAAGCGGGGCATGCGAGGATGTTAACACATGCTTGGAGAGATTTTCTAGATTCGAACACCTTGCGAGGAGACCTATATCATCATTGGGGCACGTGTAACATTGTTTCGGTGGTGCAGTACCCTACAATTTTGGGAGTGCACGGCCTTCTGACTTCCTCTGTTGGCTGCTCGGTTTTTATGTTTTTAGCTAAGTCCTTTGCTCAGTGGGGTCATATTTCTTGATCAAGGACATGCGGCGGTCAGCACTCATCGGAAACCTTCTCTTTATTCATCCCTTGAGTTAGCATTGTTTTGACACTTAGCACCCTTCACTAGTTCTGTCACAATACATTGACTATTCAACTCGACTCTATCCCCTTTTTTGAAATTGGACGTGTGGGGCCTCTGCACTTACTTGGAAACCGACTTAGGATTTTCCTTTGGAGGAGCATCACATTGACACTTGGAAGCCTCCATAGGCTCTTAGAATTTTCATGACCTCCCTTTTACCTTTTTAGACCCTAGGCTACGTGGTGAACTAGAACTTATTTGAGCCTCTGCCTTTGAATCTACCCTTGGAGATGCACTAAAGCGACATGTGGTGGCTTCCCGCAATGCTTCTATACTTAGCTTCTTTTTATCCCCATACTGTTTGTCTTTTGACCTTTGATGACCATTTACTACATGGAGGGACAGTGGCGCAAGTTTTAACTTCCATTTTGGGATTCAAATTTGGAGAAGCATCGTCTTGGACATGTGGCTCTCTTCACTGTCTCCTCCATACTTAGCTGATTTTTGGACTCATTCTAAACCGTTTTGAGCCCGAAGACTTTGGATCTTCACCATTTCTTCTCTCTTCTTATTCTTGTATCTTTTTACACCACTCCTCTTTCTCAACCCTGTTGTTCCATTTTCGAGCCTTCATGTAACTTTTGTTAAATATATTTAAGACATGGATCTACTTGATAGAGCCGTCTCTTTTCTTTCTTCATGTATAGGAGTCGTTTGGTCCTTGCGAGTCCCTCCATTCCATCGTTGATTCCTTACGCAACTTGTTTGCAAGATTTATGATGTTTTATCTAGTTCTTCCTTTAGAGGGTCATAGTTGATCCAATACTTTTCTGGGGCGAAATATGGATAAAAATAGTTAATGCGGTGGTTTATTTGATTAAGCTGTGGGCCTTTAAGTTCACTAGATGGAGGAATAATAGAGGAAGCTTGGACTAGAAAAGAGGTAGATATTTTTTTCTTAAAGTATTTGGTTGAAGATTTTGTGCATAATGATAAGGAAAATAGAAAAAGTTGGATGCAAAATCCAAGAGATGCACGATTTGATTGGTTATGGATATGGTGATTTGATTCCATTTTTTAGATTTAGAGAATTTAAAAATTATTAAGATTCATGGAATTGAATGGAATGAAAAGAGAATGTACTGAGGATCAAATTTTGGTACCTAAGGACAGATGGATTGAGAAGTTTGTGAATGAAAATGAACTCTCGAATTTAAAATTCATACCTACAGGGTTACACAATAACCGGTGTCAATTGATTTTGATTGAAATCATCGGCTAAAGCTGGTATCGGTTATAGAAGAGCAGGCCAGGATCGATTAGCGGAGAACCAGATTAGTTACGGTGACCGGAGTCGATTCTTGTCGGAGTGGAAACAAATGTCTAGGAGGTCTAGAATGAGCCTCCGGTACCCCAAACTCTTGTGAGAAGGTCACAAAGGGTAAGTAAACCTCCAGAAATATTTACACCTTCTCTATTTTATTTATTATTAACTGATAATGGTGAACTAGAGAGTTTTGAAGAAGCAATGTAGGATAAGACCCACGTCTAGTGGGAGCATGACATGGATGAGGAGATGGAATCCTTGGAACAAAACCAAACTTGGGATTTGGTTAAGTTGCCAACAGAGTAAGAGGACATTGTAGAAAAAGTGGGTTTACAAGATCAAGGAAGAAGAGGGTGGAAAAAAAAGGTACAAGGAAAGGCTTGTAGTAAAGGGATTTGCATAGAAAGCATGTATTGACTTTGGTTTAAATATTTTCTCCTGTTATAACAATGACTTCTATCCGTATTGTATTGAGTTTAGTTGTAGTACATGATTTGCATTTAGAGAAATTAGATGTGAAGATGAATCTTCTTCATGGTGATTTGAATGAAGATATTTATATGCAGCAAGCTGCTTGAGGTATGAAGTCAAGGCTATTGAGAAATTAGTATGTAGGTTGAAAAAGAGCCCATATGGGCTCAAAAAATATCTAAGGAAATGGTACATGAGGTTTGATAGTTTCATGCATGAGCATGCTTATTTAAGATGTGAATATGATCATTATGTTTATTTCAAGAAGCTTGAAAATGGGAGCTATATTATTTTGTTATTGTATGTGGATGATATCCTTATTACGGTGGTCTAGTATGCGGGACATTGGTGAGCTTAAAGGAAAGCTAGCTCACACATTTTCTATGAAGGATTTAGGAGCTGCAAAAATAATCCTTAGCATGCAAGTACACAAAGACAAGAAGAAAAAGAAATTGTATTTGTCTTAGGATGATTATATCTACAAGGTGTTAGAAAAGTTTAAAATGCAGAATTCAAAACCTATAAGTACACCTATGGTTGAACACTTCAAATTAAGAAAATATTAGTTTCCTTCATCACATGAGGAGGTTAAATACATGACACGAGTACTATATACTTTAGCAGATTGGGAGTCTTATGTATGATATGGTTTGTACTGCAGACCGGATATTGCACTGAGGCAGTGGGAGTTGTGAGTAGATTTATGAACAATCCATGTAAAGAGTATTGGAAGGTAGTCAATGGATAATCAGTATTTGAGAGGGACATATAACATGTAGTTATGCTATGGAGGTTCGAGATATTTCTTTATGTGGCTATGTTGATTCAAATATGGATGGAGATCTATATGGTAGAAGGAGCACTACTTGATATATTTTCACAGTAGGTGGGATGAAAGTTAGCTAGATTTTGAGATTACAGAAGGTTGTGGCTTTGTCTACTATAGAGGTAGAGTATGTTTCAGCTACGGAGGCTAGAAAAAGATGATATGGATGAGCGGAGTTCATGGAAGAGTGGGAAAGGAGCAAGATGGTTGCATATTTTTGAGTGTGTCAGTGCAATTCATTTGGAAAAGAACTCAATGTTTCATTCTAGAATGAAACACATTTAGTTGAGGTATCACTTCATATGAGGTATTGGAGGATGGGAAACTGAAATTAGAGAAGATTCATATGAGTGAAAACCCTACGGATATGCTAACAAAGCCATTAGTAAAAAAATAAGTTGGAGCTACACTCCACTTATGTTGGTATTTGAGTTTGAGACTTGAAGAGAGAAAAAAAAAAAGATAAGGAATGGATCCAAGAATGCCACTTTGTATAAGTATAGTGTAGTAATTTATCTCTAAGTGGGAGATTGTAAAGTTGTGGATCTCAACTACTTTAGTTTAGCATGCTATATTAAACTTGATGGGAAATATAAGTAAGCGACATCGGTTATGATGGAGCCAACATTGATTATGAAGGTGACATCGGTCACCTCCGATTAACATTGGTCAAGTGAGTAGGAACCAACATTAGTTAGGGCTAACTAACGTTGGTTACCACGTGTGTGAGTGTTTATTTAACTCAAGGGAATTAGATCTAATTTTAGTATTAAAGCATATCTATTGATTGTAATTGCATGGCTAAGTGCCCTAAGTTTGTATATGCCTATATAAGCATGAAAGCTAGGGTGTAAAAGGTGGGGATTGAGATAGTTAATGGTTATTATGAAAATAATTGTGAGATAGAGAATTCTTGGAGAAGAAGGAAAAGCTTGAGAGAAATAAAGTCTTGTACATCGTGAGAGGTGTGGAAGATTGTAAATCTTTGAAAGATTTGGATAATAGATTGGCTTGTTTATTGGTGGATGTAGCCCACTTGGGTGAACCATGTTAAATACGGTGTTGATTTATATCTCTTGTTTTTGTATAGTTCTTATGGTAGAATATCCATTTTTATTGTATGTATGCTTAGATCGATATATTATCTATAAAACCTTGTGCTAACCCTAACAATTACATCCAAGTACATTAAGTATATTCCTATACTAATTATCAAAAAAACACTTCTTTTGGTGGTGCTTCTATTGGCTTGATCTACGTGCTATATTATTTTTATGGATTTTGTTAGGATTCCATGGTTTTATATAGTCTTTGATGTATTTCGATAGTGTTCCATGACTTGTCTAGTGTCTCATGGATTTTCTAGTGTGTCCGTGGCTTTTACATACTTTTGTGGGTATTCGAATTATTTACTCCTTAGCTTTCAAAATTGATGAAGAACCCTGCCAACATCATCCCCAAAATTCAAATGTTGTCTCATCCTTAAGACATGCCAAAATATGAAGAACATTGTCTACCCTCTTGATTTTATCGAAAGTTTGAATTAGGCCTAATTGCTTGAAGTCCTTTGTTTGTTATGATTTGTATAGAAAACCAAATCATCAACTTACCAATACTTAGACATCGGCATAAGGAGATGTTACCTCTCTCAACTCACTGATTGGATTTACGGGACATGGCGGATTCCCTAAAAAAATTATCCTAAACTTATGGAGATGTGCCTCGAATATATTTTATATACTTTATTGTGATTTTTCTTCAAATGTGTGTAATTTCTCTAAATGTTCTATAATTTCTTCTATTCATATTTGTATTTGAGTATTCTCCTAGACTATGAGATGTATTTCAGCAGATGGATGCTTTGATAAAATTTGAGTATATCTATTTTGTGTTGTTTCCAACTCTTGTTGCATCCTCGTCATATCTTTGTCAATAGTTGTATTGTAATCTTACATGTCCCCAATCTTCTCAGCCCTCTGTTATTATTTTGTGTGGTATTTTGTAGCCAAGTCTATTATTTGTTTCCTTTGTTTGTTATTTATATCCTTAGTTATATCATATTTGGTAGATTCCTTATTAAATTATGTTTCGAGTTGTCCAACTCTATTTTTTTCTCGTTGGGTGAGTCTTAGCCAACCCATGGAATATGCATAGTATGCGGTAGCATTTGTAATTTCTGTCTCTAATGTTTTCAATGATTTTTCTATCTCTATGCACCATTTTTGGTTCTTTTTGTTTGGGATTGCATGATCTCGTGCCTTATATTTATCCACTTGATTTATTGTTGATCTTCTTCTTTTAGTTTCATCCAAGATAAAATTTTCTTGTAGTATTATTTTAAGGCTTGCTCTATTTCCTTTTCAACAAAAGAGTAGATTCTATATTGATATTGGGTCTAGCTACCTTTATATATTTTAGCATTTTGTTCATTGATTCCTATAATTCCTCACATCTCTACATCTAATATTGTTTAGAACTTTATTCCAAGAGAGTCGCATGTAGATTTCTACATGGGTGTGAGTTTATGAAAATTTATTGTATAGCCTTCTTTTGTTTTCTCTACAACCCCATGTTGTAATTGGAGGCTTTGTGCATCTTTCCTCTATTTTAATTCTTATTTAATTGATTCTAGTGAATCATGCGGAGGCTCAATTTGAGTGGATCCATGAGTTTATAGATCAAAATTTTTTGTATTGTTACTTGAGTAAATAGAATGTTAATTGGACAAGATTTGAAGACGTAGATGGAAAGAAATCCTAATGGAATTAAGATGGGCGCACACGAGCAATCCTGCGGAGTAGATCCAAGAAACCTGTGATGCACAAATACTTGATAGAAAAAGATGATGTTAGAAGATATAAGGGTGAACTGCCCAAAAGTGGGTCTGGGAAGTGATTAGCTTCCTCGGTGGATGTCAATTCACATTTTCAATTAAGAATAAAGGCATACATGATAAAAGATGTAAGCAAATGTTTAGATTTTCTGATTTTAAGTTGCAGACAGAATGTAAAAACAACAACAAAAACTAAAAGAAAGTAGGAAACTATAAAAACAAAGATGAAATTGTGTCACCTGGATTCTATACCTTTTACAGATGGTCGGATTCATCGATCGATAGTAATGATCGGCGTCGATGGTTTGGAATGGCGGTGCTGATTTGGACAAATCGGCGTCGATTGATGCTTAATCGGCGTTGACTATACAGGTCGTCATCAACCGGGAAGAAATCACAAAAATCTTGATTGATGATTGATGATGATCAGATTGTGGAGACCTGCAGGAGCTGCAGAGATGTGGACAGAGTTCGCCTTGGTTGGATGGAGAAATGGAGTCACCCAGAGGTTGAAGAACCTAAGTGATATCGATATTATGAGGGTAGAATAATAGTGCACCTCTCAGGGATTGATCTGGATAGAATTCTCTCTCTCTCGATTGATAATTCTAAGGCTCGCTCAAGCTTTTCACTATTTCTCAAGTCTCTACTGTCCAACCAAAACTAAGTTTAGGTCGTGTATTTATAGTTCGGCGTCGACCAAGGTAAAATGGTGCCATTCCAAAAAATCAGCATCGATCGAGGACCGAGTCGGCGCCGATCGGGAACAGACTCCCAAAGTGGCAAAAAGGGATGAGTTGTGAGGATAAGAATATTATCCTTCCAACTCAAATATGGGAAAAATCCCATTGCTACATGGTTCAGGAGAGGAGAAATAGGTGGGATGGATGGATAATAGTGACACGGGAGGTTGGGAAGTGATATGGGGTGAATAAGTAGTTGGAATAAATGTAAAAGATAGAATTACATGGTTAATGTTTAATTATCCATGGGTGAAATATAATGGGGTGGAACAAACTTAGGATAGGCATTTTAATTAGATATTTAATTAATACCCTAAGAGAGAAGTAGTGATACAAAAGTGCACCGGGTTACCGAGAATAGAACAGGTAAGTGAACATGGGGACATTAAATTGAGTAACCAATTTTAGGTGTCTACATTTGCCCCTTTTTGTCGAGTAACTTGCGATAAGCAATGCTACTGAGACAAAAACAAGGAGTTGGAAGAAAAGGAAGAATATTGATGATGCGCTCCCCCTCAAACTAGGGATGGGGTGGCCCAAAAAAAGCCAACCGATCCGAGTTTGAAAAAGGTAGATGAAAAAGAATAGAAGAGAGGATGCCCCAGCTAGATGTCTAGAGTAGATTTGATCATTGATGACACACGTAAAAAAAAAAAAGGCAGTGACCTAAGGAACTCACATTGGTAGGGTAGACTAGATGGTCTTCGTATGAGATGCAACGTTAGTGGCTACAGACTTGTGAGTTAAAGGTGACTGCAAAATAGTAACAACCAAAGAGTGACACATTGGTAGGGACAACTAGATGACCTTGAATGAGACTGATGTTAGTGCCTATAGACCCGCTATCTTTAGGTTGCAAAAAAATGTGAGTTACCCATGTATACAGGGAAAAAACTTGGAATGGGTGATAACACTAAAAATATGTGCCAAAAGGTAGAAATAAGGTCATAACAACGATAGAAATAAACAAGCCAAGCATCAACACTTAGACAAGAAGGATGAAGTGATGGCCTCGAGAGGAGAGCCACCGTGGAAATTGAAATATGGCCACTATAGTGGACTTTGCAATAGAAATGCTGCAGACTAGGTAGAACAAGTGTGCTATGGGTGGCACATGTAAAAGATATAATGATGAGATGCCCCAAGTGGGGAACGACAAGAAAAGTCATGCTATGAGTGACACACACGTGGGGCTATGCAAGGTGACAAGGTACAAGTACGAAATAAAGACACAATGATGGTGACATAATGTGTTACGGGTGACACATGTGCAAGATAGGATAATCAGATGAGAATGAAGTGCATCCTGGTGTGATGAGATGACAAAATATATCAAGATCTACCCGATCGGCCCGATGAGAGATAATCGGCATCGATGGGTGCAATCGCGTCGAATCATACCTAATCGACGTCGACCCGAATAATCGATGCCGACTTGAATAATCAGCTTGACCACTCCAAAAATCTATAAATATAGAAAAGGTGAATGGTAACGATTCATTTGCATTGTGACGATTGATTTAGAAAAAGTCAAAAGTTGAATTTGAGTGAAATGGAAGCTTCTAGGAGTGGTCAGAAGAGGAAGAGGATGTGGCCAGGGGTAAGTGGTCCTTCCTTAGCCTTGTATGTTTGTGTTGATTAGGAGGTTTTCGTGAAAAAGTAGGAGGTAAAGAGAGTGTTTTGGTGCACTCTGCCTCGAGTCGGTTGGTGTCGATTGACAAAATCGGTGCCGACTAGTATGCGATCGGCGTCGATTGGAATATAATAGTGTCATTCATTGTAAAGTAAATGGTGCTGATTGAATGGTTGGCACCGACGATTGGAAAGATGAAACATTTGGAAGCTTTGAGAAAAATTTGATGAAATTTTAATGATGTTGATTTTGATAAATATGAACCTAATGATGATTTTTGATGTTGTGGATGCAGGCACGAGAGGTCCTACACATGTGGGATGTTATTCCCGAGCTACTAGAGACTATACTACCAGATGTGATAGATGATGAGTGGCACCATCTAGAGTTAGTCAGACTAGGGGGTTTCCATTATTATCGATGGGTACCCCGAGATGTGGAGCTGATGTGAGCGTTGATGCAGTGGTGGGATAGCCAGACATGCACTTTTTGGTTTCGGATGGGTGAGATGACTATCACCCATGAGGACATCTATAGGATCCTCAGGTTGCCGATCATAGGGGACCTGATAGAGATTACTCCATGGGAGCAGTAGAGGAGGGCCCTGGTATGGTTATATGGGGACAGGGTAGATGATTCAGAGATAGTGTCCGAGGCTGTGAGGATAGCCTCACAGTACCGGAAGGATGACCCCAGGAGCAGACTGATAGCATTGATCAGATGGCTATCTCATACTATGCACTACCAGATTCTAGAGGTGGATGGTTCCCACTACTCCTGCTTGACTACGTCTGTGATATCCTGGAGTTCATGTAGGTATTCACATTCACCGATGCACTATTAGCACAGATATATCATGAGTTGTGGATGTATTCCACAGGTAGACGGACCGGGATAGATGTCAGTTTTGTGCTCCATTGTTGGGCTTATGAGCACATATCAGTGATTAGACCATCTGGACTTCCATGGATGCTAGGAGCAGAGGGAGCCCTTGAGTATGGGTTTTGACGATGGTGGGAAGACATGGCCCTTGGAGATACAGGGAGATCATCAGAGTGGTATTCCCAGAGATTCAGGACTCTGACACCATCACAGGTTATATGGAGGCCATACAGGGTCTATCCTACATGGGCCGGATAGGATGCCCACTTAGTGGAGCTGAGACGCAGTAGAGTGGTCAGGGGCCATAGGCCAGAGATTTTAGAGTGGGTCCCATTTATATGGGTGATGAGATAGTTTGGATTGATACATAGATTATTCGACATTGTATATGTGCCATACATATGGGATAGTAGGGAGACAAGATCTGCAATTTGGTCCCAGCAAATCCACTCAGGGAGGCCCTACCTCCCACAGATGATGATGATGATGTAGGAGTGGATGAGGGTTATGAGGCATGGTATCATGAGGAGCTACCATGGCATCTCACATGTCTGCGGAGTCAGATGAGGAGGATACAATGGTGGAGCTAGAGAGACTACAGGGAGAGCATGCCACCTTGGTACAGACACACCAGACTACTCTTGAGGAGATTAGGACTCTGAGGGAGGAGAGGGACACAATGATACAGGAGAGAGCCACCACTCTTCCAGGAGTGGGATACAACTATCCAGCAGAGGGATAGATATCATAGACACAGAGAGGCCCTCAGGGCCAAGTATGGTGATACAGGCACCACATCAGAGTCAGGGGCATAGGGTGCCATAGTAGGAGGACCACCAGCAACAACGTTGATGAGAGCACCCGGCATGGTGAGTCTGAGTACCTATCAGGCTCTCCTTGCCGAGGTGAGATACTATGAGGATGCCTTGACACAACATGCCCAGATGTGCCTCATTACGGAGCGAGGAGGGAGGACAGCGATAGCCACTTCTACCGGTGGTGCATCGGAGGTGTGAGCACCGGGGGAGACCGAGGAGGTCGTAGGGTCACACTGCGGGCACCTCTAGTTCTATAGGTGATGGTCAGGAGGAGAGCCCGTGCCCGAGGAGGGAGGAGGAGACAATGTTCTCCATTTGTCTGATTTTACTATATAGAGATGATATTTGTAGAGATATACTGATGTAGCCTCGATTTGAAGGCATTTTTGATACGATGTATACGGCTCGATTTGAAGCCATTCAGATATATATATATATATATATATATATATATATATATATATATATATATATATATGCATCTTTGTGTTATGTGATTGGACTCATGCTTTTAACTTTGATAGATACAGATAGATAGATGTGATTTAATTTTGATTTGTCATGGATGAATAATTGACTAAATTAACATGTTAAGATGTTAATTCAATTAAATGATATGGATAGATGGATCCACATAATACATGTTGCTTTGATGATTTTAGATGAAGTAGATAAGATGAGCATAGATAGATGATAGATTTGATTGATTAAATTAACATGTTAAATGTCAATTTAACTGGATAAATAACAAATGAACATGGGTAATGTCTATTTGATTTGATGAAAAGAAAGTGATGTAATGATCTTATCCCTTAGAAATAAAAATCACTACACCTAGATAGGAAAAGAATGATAAGTTAGTCCCTAACCGACCATAAATAGAGACCTTGATGGTAAATCGAAAGACGATGCACATAAGGCCATAGACACGGATAAAATAAACCTGACACTAGTTAGTCGCAAACCAGATCTAGGAGGTAGATAAGGATGAGAGATAAGTATGCATCTCATCAGAACACATGAAGGATTAAATACGTGCCCATATGGGGAAAATAGGGTCTCCATATGATCGAAAAGGTCTCATATCACAACTTCATGATTTTTCTTTTGATAGAAAAGCAAACTGATCAATGCGGGTAGTTTGCTAGATATGGAAAGACTGATCGATACGGGAAGTCTTTCAGAGATGCTAACAAGTGAACAAACTAGCTGAGAGAGGAAGTTTGTTACTGCAAAGGCTCAAAATGCCATAAAACAAACAAGTCATCCTTCAAGGGAGCGGTCTGTATTTTGAATTTGATGGTAACCATCCTTCGAGGAATGGTCTACGTTTTGATTTATTTGATAAGGCATGGATAGCTATCCTTTGAGGGATCAGTCTATCTTTTGGGACTAGGATAACATCTCCTTCTTTTTTTTTGAGCTTTGGAAGAAGCTGAGTTTAGACCAGATAGATCAGATAGAGGGAAAGAAAATGTATACAAGCACGTACTCATGCCCCAAGTGGATTTGATCAAGATGAACACCTAGGGTAGATGAAGTAGTGATTAAGGTATTCCTACCATGAGGAGGAACAAATCCATAAGGAAAATGCCATGAGTAGAGCCGCGGTACTCATATTTAAGGTATAAAAAGAAATAACGTGGAGAACCACATAGTTCCAAATCACTACGAAATGCATGACTAGTTGCGAGATGGATGAAAGATATTTGTGACTAAGATCGTGTAAGATAGATTTTAATAGTAGAAGGGCCTTAGATGCAAAGCATTAAGAGGTTCCATTTCAAGGTATACCATCCATGGAAGATAGGTGATAAGCCCCAGGACCCATACTTATGAGTGACAACGTACGGTCCCATCCAGTTAGGAGAAAACTTACCACGTTGACTCCATTCCAGAGTAGTGACATTTTGGTTTTCTTTAAGAACAAGATCACCAACTTGGAAGTCACGCTACTGCAAATGCTTGTTATAAGCATGCTTGACATGCTCAAGATAGACTTGATGATGTTCAAGAGCATTGAGATGACGTTCATCTAACAACTCAAGTTGTGCTAGATGGTTTTGATGATAGTCTTCATCAGAGACAAACTCTCTGAGAGAGACGCGAAGAGAGGGAATCTAGACTTCCAAAGGAAGGACAACCTCAGACCCATAGATAGAGAGAGAAGGGAGTAGCACTAGTAGGGGTATGAATGCTAGTCCGATAAGCCCCTAGAGAGAAAAAGGGATGTGTAAATGCCAATCCCTACCAGCTCGACTAGTTACCTTTGCGAGGATATTATGCAAAGTTTTATTAGAAGCTTCAGCTTGGCCATTAGCTTGTGGATAGTATGGAGAAGAAAAGCTGAGTTTAATATTGAAGGTGTCACAAAGTTTCTACAAATATTTGTTTTTGAAAGACTTTCCATTATCTGTAATGAGTTTGTGAGGAACACCAAAGTGACAAATGATGTGTTGATAGACAAAATCAACAATAGGTTTAGCTTTGGTCGATGAAAGAGGAATAGCCTCCACCCATTTAGTGAAGTATTCTATGGTAGTAATGATAGAGTGATGTTGCTGTGAAGAGTGGATTGATGAGACCAATGAGATCAAGACCCCATTGTGAAAAAGGCCACAAATCCGCTGTAGGTTGTAAAGCTTGACTAGGGATATGTGTAAGATTAGCGTGTTGTTGACACTTGACACATTTCTTGACATATTCGCAGCAGTCTTGATTAAGAGAAGGCCAATAGTAACCTAAATGTAGGATGCGCTTAGCCATGGCCAAACCACCAAAGTGTCCACCACAGATACCATCATGGACCTCCTGAATGGCCTTAGATGATTCGGGGTTTTGAGGCACCGAAGCAAAATACCCTCAAAACCACGTTTGTAAAGGACTCCACCTAGAATAGCATAGTGGTTTGCGCATTGGATAAAATATCTTCTACCATTGGAAGTCAAATCTGGAGGAAGCACTGAGTAGGATAGATAATGAAAATGTGTTGATACCACTCATCTTGAGTGTCAGTCGTGATGGTGTTGATTGAAGTCAACTGCTTGAGATGAGATGGTTGGTCTAGATGTTGAACAACCACATAAAGTCATGAGTCTTCAGTGAATGGAGGAATAAGTGAGGCTAAAGAAGCCATCGTATCTATAAATCGGTTTGTAGTGTGAGGAATAGCCTGGATAGTAAATTTATCGAAAGATTGAAGCTGAAAGAGAATGATATCACGATATTTTTGAAGGATATCATTTTTACACTGATAGACACCAGTGACTTGATTAACGATGAGCTCAGAGTCACTAAAGATGTCGATATGGTGAGCACTAAGATTAATGGCATTTTGAAGACCTAAAACGAGGGCTTCATATTCAGCCATATTATTGGTACATTCAAAGTTAAGCTTGTGTGTGACAGGGATAGGTGCACCCCAAGGAGGAATCATGATGAAACCTGCGCCTCCCCCTTGCTGACACTTGGACCCATCAAAGAAGAGTTTTACTTTAAATGGAGACAGAATGAAATCGATTTTTTGGATGTACTCATCTGGGAATTGAGTGAGGGGGACTTGAGTGTCGGAAGAGGGCATCAACTAATTGATCAGTGATAACCTGACCCTTGATAGATTTACTGAGATGAACTCAAGGTCAAACTCTATCATGAGCATGAGCCAATGAGTGATATGATCATTGTGATAGGGTTTCACATGCATTTTCTTGAGTGGATTGACACTCATAACAATGTGAGTTTTATGATTAAGGAGGTAATGATGAAGTTTAGAAGTCGTGAAGAAGAGAGCACAACACAACTTTTAGCTTTGAATAGTGAGTTTCATACTCATGAAGAGTGTGACTGATATAATAGACAACTTGTTCCTTACCATTAGCATCTCGATGTGAGATCATGGCTCCCAGAGCATGGTCAATCACGAAATATAAAGATAGAATGGCTCCCCCTCACGTGGAGGTGTGAGCACAGGTGGAGAAAGAAGATAAGCTTTGAGATCATCAAAGGCTTTTTGGCAATGCTCATCCCATTCAAAATGAACATTTTTATGGAGGAGATGATGAAAAGGTTGACAACGGTCTGAAAGCTGTGAGATAAAATGATGCACTGATTGAAGGCATCCTTGAAGACCATGAAGCTACTTTAAGTTGGAAGGAGGAGGCATCTCGATGATAGCCTTTATTTTTATGGGATCGACCTCAATACCCCTGATAGAAATGATAAAGCCTAAGAGTTTACCAGTGAGAATGCCAAACACGCATTTAGATGGATTTAGGTGAAGAAAAAAATGAATGAGTCTCTCAAAGAGAGGTACAAGGATGAGAAGATGATCCTGATGGTGTTTGGATTTACCGAGGATGTCGTCGACGTAATCTTCTATAGTTTTGTGTAAGAGGTCATGGAAGATGTAGGTCATTGTGTGTTGATAAGTCACCCCTGCGTTCTTAAGACCGAAGGGCATGACGTGATAACAAAAAGTCCCCAAGGAGTTATGAAGGAAGTCTTGTGCTGATCCTCTAGTGTGATGAGAATTTGATTATACCCAGAGAAACCATCCATAAGAGAAAGCATCTCGTGGCCTGCAGTTAAGTCCATGAGTTGGTCGATATTAGGTAGAGGGAAATCATCTTTTGAGAAAGTGAGATTAAGATCCCGAAAGTCGGTGCAAATTCAAATTTTCCTAGTAGCTTTGGTTATTGGTACTACATTTGAAACCCATTGTGGATAGTCAATGGGTTGGATGAAGTTGGTGGAAAGCAAGCGTTGTAACTCTTCTTTAACGAGGAGAGCTACATGAGGATGCATCTTACGTAGTTTTTGTTTAACTGGTTTGATGTCTGGAAGAGTAACGATATTGTGGACCATGATGTTAGGATCGAGGCCCAACATATCTTCATATGACCAAGCAAACACTTGGTGATGGTTGGAAAGAAAGGCGTGAAGTCTCCTAACTCCTGTGGGTTAAGAGATTGGCCGACCTTAATGATGCGAGGGTCTTCAGAAGTCCCTATATTAAGGTCGACAAGTGGCTTCGTTAAGAAGTGTAGATGTGTCAGAAGGAATGGTTTTAGGAAGATAAGAATCCTCTTCCCCAGATAAGTAAGGACAAAATCATCATCCGAACAGTGGATAGTATTGATAGTAGGAGAGTCGTCTCTCGACTATTTGGGGAAGACCAATGGTATGGAAGTGGATTTTCCATTAGTCTTATAGGTTAGTGGACCTAAGGAAATGAAATTGACTAAAAAAAGTTAGGTGGGATGGAAATGGTGTCATCCACATCAAGCGATGCTTCAGACCTAACGGGAGAAGATGGTTCCTCAATGGAAAGAGGCTCAGTGAGAATGGTGACGGTGGCTTTTGAGAGAGGTTTGAACCCTAAACCAAATTTTTGATGTGGTTTAAGAGTTGGAATGGATGTGAGGTCATGCACACCATGTTCATACTTTCCCAGGCCAAATCCCTTCCATGCGCATCGATATAGATAAGTTTTTGTGAACGCGGGATTCTGTAGATAATCAAACCCTACCGAATAGGGTTTGGCCCTAGGAGGAGAATCTGGATGATAGTGAGGTGCATCAAGACCACCGTAGATGAATTCAGTCTGTTGATTGGGTAGACCAATGGTGATGATGTGGCCAAGACCTAGTTGATATTTAGGTTGTTTGTCTGGCCTACCATACTCATTAGGTTTGAGATGGGCGTCAAAAAGAGAGAAGGGAAGCTCTCCTAGTGAAAAATGCTGCAACGTATCTTCCAATTTTGTAGATCTAGTAGTTTTGTTGACAGGTATGGAAGAGGACGGAGCCTCATCAGGAGAATCAGTGTTCTCCTTTGGAGGGATAGACCCTGTGGTCATGTCACATTGTGCGGATGGAAAAGGGTCTCCTGGATGAGTATAGATTTTCCCTCATATTGATATTTTATGCATCGATGGAGGGTTGATGGGACATGAGTGCATTGTATGGATCCAGGAGCATCGAGGATCATATTGTAGTGGAATTTTCCTTGAAAATGTAAAAATCTCGTGAAGAAGTTTCTTGCCTACCCGAATGGGCAGGACCATAGTTCCTAAGGTAACCACCAGCTGATCATTAAATGATCGAAGGGTGAAAAAGGTGGTGGTGACACTACGTTCTTTGGTAACTTAAGTTGCTCAAATGTGTGGGAGGAAATGACGTTGAGTGCAGCACCACTGTCGATCATAGTGCATTTTAACGTAGTGTTATTGATTTGAACTGTGATAAAGAGAGGAGCCTCTAAATCCTCAGAAGAAAGGGGAGGAATTTCAGAATCCTCAAAGGAGATGGTGGTTGACGATCTATTCAACCCAACAACCATCTCGAAAGGTTGGGGCTCATCTGAATTCACCATGATGTGGTGCAGATTATCAATCAGAGCTTGGCGATGTTGGGGAGATGACTGAATGAGGTCAAAAAGAGACATTTTGACTGGAGCATGGGTGAGTTGTTTCATAACACTCTCCTCAACTGACATGGGAATCTGAGCCGAGGTGAAGCATGAATAGAGACCCGAGGTCTCGGGGCGATGAGGAAGGAGGAGCTCCTTCGGGGGCAGCGAAATAATGACTCGTGGTCGAGGAGCTATAGAAGATGATGGATTATCGTACCATTGTGTTCTAGTGGTGATACGAATTACGTCGATTTGAGAGGGTGGAAGATCATCGGAGTGATATCAATAGAATTGGGGGCCTGAATAGACCATTCAGGCTCAGACGTAGTTGGGATGATAGGAGACACTTGTTCCTCTTCCTCCTCCAATAGGAGATCATTTTCTTCCAAGAGGTTATTAATGACAGATTGAAGGGCTTTACATCCCTCGGTGTCATGACCTGGAGTGCGATGGTAAGCAAAAATCACATCAGAGTTGAACCATGAAGGTTTTACTCCTTTGGGATTATAGGGTTTGATTGGAGGAAGTGATATAAATGAAGATTGGATAAGTTGGTGAAGGATTTTAGTATAAAATCCGGTAGATGAAGATGTGGACAAGAGGTGAAGGAGGCACCTCTTTAATCTTAGCAGACTGCTGAGGTAAAAGAGCCTACATATCTGGTTTGACAGTCTTTTTAGGGACTTTTTTGCTCTTGAACACTAGGAGAAGCAGCCTTAGGTGCTTGAGATGGAAGCAAGTGAGGAAAGATTGATTTTAGTGGAGGAGGAGCTCCTAAGATAGATTTTGAAGATGACGAAGACATGACAAGTGTTTTAGTCTTTGGAGATGAAGAAGGCTACTTGACCAAAACAGACGATGATTTAGATAAGACTGATTTAGATGGGGAGGAGCTCCCAAAATAGATTTGATAGGAGGCACAAAGGGTGCCTTGGTTTTTGGTGATGAAGATGATGGTTTTGATAAAAGAGGTGATGCCTTTCTAGTAGGTAAATCCACTTTACGAGGCACCGGTGAAGAAGATGGTGTTATAGAAGAAGACGCCTTTTTAGTGGATAAATCCACTTTTTATGAGGTGTAGAGGGATTTTTGAGGGAGGGCACCAAGAGTTTTGATGGTCTAAAATATTGGTTTTCCCTTTTTAGGGATGGTGACAACTTCGACCGCATAAGGTGATTGTAACCATTTCGGAGGAAGTAAAGGAGACGATACCGATGATGTGACCTTAGACTTAAATTCCAATTGTTTATGTCTGAGTCCAGGAGTCGGAAGTATGGGTGTCGATGCTTATCTCTTTAGATGTTTCCTTAATAGGCAAGGAAGCACTGATGGTGAAAGAGGTAGGTAATGAAGAAGCAACCTCTTGTGAGGAGGGTACTTCAGATGCAGTAATTGTGGGTGTAATTACTATAGGAAAAGAGACAGGAAGAGTCAAGATCAAAGATGCTTCCAAAGGCATAGAAGTTGGTACAACTATGGGTACGTTGACCAAAGGCATGGTCATGGCAAAAATGGGAGTGACAGAAGTAGAAGTATTCGTAGTGGAAATTTGAAGGGATGTAAATGACTCAAGCACCAAAAGAATGTCTGATGATGAGATAGATGAAGATGACACTGTCTCAGGTATAGATGGAAGATCAGATAGAGAGGTAGAGGGAGATGACTCTGTCTCTAACAATAAAGGAAGACTCGAAGATGGACCATCCAAGGATGGTGGAATCTCAGAATTTGAAGGAGCGGAAGGAAGTTCCGATTTAGTCGACATGTTTGTAGATGGCTCAGAATTAGAAGAAGAACTATCAGTAGAAATGGAGCTGATAGTATGCGTGTTTGGTTTTGAGACCCGAAGTGTCATTTTCGGGAATGATTTGGAAAAGGTTGTTTAAAAATGTCAAGTGCCTGATTTGGGGGCATTTGGGTTATCTAGAATGAGCTCACCTCTATCAATGAATTTTTGGATGAGATTTTTGAAGGTCTGACATCATTCAATGTCATGGCCTTTGTTTCTATGATAATGACAAAAGTCATTTTCATGATACCAGAATGGTTGTTCTTAGTTCTCATCAAAATTTCTAATAGGAGGAAGTTCGATCATGTGAACTTCCAACATTTTGTCTAAGATAGAAGCATATGATTCCCCCAATGAAGTAAAAGACCGAGATGATGGAGGTCCTTTTCGAGAAGATGGAGAGTCTCTCTGAGGTGTTTGATTAGAAGTGTTATCAGATCGTGATGTTTTTAAGATGATAGTGTTTGTGGACCCCTGATTCTTGTCTTTGTTAGAAGAAGAAGGGTTTGATTTTGTAAACCGAGAAAAATATGGTTTAGACTTAGAGCGAAGTTTTAACTTTCCTTGTTCGATGGCACGAGACTCAAGTTTGTGTGCCATCGTAAAGGCTTCTTCAAATGTATGAAAGGTTTGAATCCTTAAAGTGGAAGAAATATGATTGGCACAAGATTGAGTAAACAACTCGATTTCTTTGAGATTGAGGGAGGGAGAAGGACAATTGATTTATTATTCCTCTCCAACAAGTGAAAAAGTCTACAATAGACTCATCATCGAATTGATGAATGTTATAAAGATCTGTGATCGAGATCTTATGTGTGATGTTTATTGAGAAGTTTTCAACAAACATTTGGGCTAATTGAGAGAAAGAAAATAGAGAATGTTGGGGTATGTTATTGTACCAGTCTAAAGTGGGCCTGCTAAAGACATAGGAAAGGTATAGAGCATAAGCTCCTGGTCCTAGACTATAAGGTAGCAAGCATGTTTAAATGTTCACAGGTGTTGTTGAGGATCCTCCCACTATGAAATTTTGAGAACTTAGGAAGTTCCCATTGGGGAGGATAAGGCTTAAAATCCACTGATGGATGAATTGGTTCATTACATACTTCTTCAAAAGAGTATGAAGGGTGCGAGCCCCTTTGGTGGAGGCTTCTAGGTCTGTGATTTTCTTGAAAAGAAGTTGGATGACATCAGATTGAGGAGGGGGCATGTTGGTATGTCGTATAAGAAGTGAATGGTATGTTTTCTTTGAGGCATTAATGGGGGATTCATCTGTTGATTAATAGGATGATAAGAGGAATAACCAGGCATTTTGGGTGATGCCTAGCGAGGTATTTGGTGTGAAGGAGCTTGAGTATAAATAGGCTATGAGATGACAAGTGGTTGAGAGAAAGGTTGTTGAATGAAAGATGGAGCCTGTGATTGGTGGGTTCCTACACTTTTTTGAATTGGAATGGATTGAGGAATGTGGGTGTTGATTTGATTTGATATGGTTTGTGATGTGGGAAACAAACTCTGAATGAGGATTTTGACTACCGGATTAGTTATTAAAGTGTGCGATGCCAAGGGATGGGTAAAAGCCACTATCAGCTGGAGCATTGGAAGAAAGATCAGCTGGAAGACGAGAAAGAGGAACTGACTGACTCGTAGGAGGGGGTTGGCTCAAAGAGAGATACTGACCCTGAGATGTAATAGATGGCATAGAAGAATTGACAACAATTTGTGGGAGTGTGGATGCACTCATCATAGTTGAAGAAGAGGGCCTCTCAAAAGTAGGTTGTGGGGTAGCCGAGGTAGCTACTACACTAGGGATAGGTAGTCATTTGAGAACTAGTCAACATGGTTGGTGGAAGAGAAAAAGGAGGCATAGATGCGCCACCTTCTTTCATGGTTCGAGGTGAGAAGAAGCATGCTAACTGTTCTATGAGAGCCTGGGATGGCTCATGAGGATAATTGTAAACCTGTTGGATTGGTGGTCCATGATCAGATATTTGAGTAGACTTATGCACTAAGTAGTCCATAAGGGCTACCGGGTTGTGGTCAAGGAGTGCCTGAAATTCAAGATCTCATGAGGAACATACTCTATATCAGAAGTAGATGGCACCTCTGAAGGATTAGGGGGAAGCGGTCATGATGGGATCACTTTAGGATGATAGAAAGGATTATATGACCAAGATGGGGAACCAACTAATATTGGTCTCGAAGAAGACCGAGGGGTGCCGAAACATCCAAATTAGTGGGGGTCTCAGATGAGGAAGAGGCCAATTGAGCCATTTTTCTAGATTGTGACTGGGTGATGACCGGCATAAACAAGCACAAACATAGAAAGAGATTAACCTAATTAATGCATAGATAATTCAAGTAGCGTAGGTGATTATCTCTTTTAAATTTTCATGCTTTTTAAGAAAGAAAATGTTAGGGAAGGATTTTAGAATGGGGACTACTCAATTGGCCAAACTAAGGATGGTTTGGGGAATGTTTTGGTGAGGAGTCCCGAAGGCACTTCAGTAAAATACTGGTACGTGGCTTGATATAGGGGCCTACCCCACACTTCACACACCGCTACGATAAGGAATTGGGTGCTTTGCCAATATATACCAGAACTTTCATGAATTTATAGCGGCCTGAGTACCACATAGGCTCTTCCTCTTGGATGTCACTTCCAAGTAGGTGAGGCTAGGGAAGGATTTTTGTTTAAATGCTTTATACCTAGTGATTTTGGCTTTGTGTGCAAGGGTGAAAAATAAAAAATCAAATAGTGTCACTACCGATTTTGATTAATTTTCCAACCTATTTAGAGAACTAGGTGAAGAACATACAACAAAAATGAAAAAGAAAATGTTCTTTTTAAGCATTAAAACCGAAGTGTTTGACTTCAATGAAGACAAGTCAAACAAGTTCTTTCCCAATGTGATTAATTCATTTTAAGGACCAAAACTGAAGTGTTTGAGTGTGATAAAAAACAAACAAACAAGTTCTTTTTAAGTTCTTAAAAAGGAGAAAACACCGCAAAAGAGAAATACCTGTAGATTTAGCTCTCCAAGGTGTGTGGACTTCAAAAGTGCATTGTTGAGCTCTTCCCCTCAAACAATCCCATGAACAAGCAAACCGCTCCATGCAAAACAGGGTTAAGTAGAACACGTAAACAAATCCAACAAGATATATCAGATAACTAGATACTAGTGGAAAGGAAATTTCTATTTTAAGAAACTAGAAAACTTTCAAGGAAATGACAATTTTGCACAAAGAGATGAATCAAAAATGTAACTTTGAAATCAAATGAAGGATTTACTAATCTTAGAAATAGAAATTGGAATTGAGATTTGCAAAAAATAAGGAACCTAACTTTGTAAATTTAGAAATGAAAGAAGCAAGACCGAAATGATGAAAGGAAATGCTTAAGAACAACTGATGAAAATTAGTGAAGAAAAAGAACAAAGCTCAAAACTAGAAAAGAGATGAACTTACCAATAAGGGACTTTGGTAAGGTCCCACCAGGCGTGCCAGAATGTAGATCAAGAATTTCTACGCTTGTTACCTGTCCAAGTTAATGCACCAAACTAAACACAAAAACCCTGAAAAACTCAAATAAAGTCGATACCTGATTAATTGGACAAGATTCAAAGACGTAGATGGAAAGAAATCCTGATGGAATTAAGATGGGTGCACACGAGAAATCCTGTGGAGTAGATCCAAGAAACCTATGATGCATGAATACTTGACAGAAAAAGATGACGTTAGAAGATATAAGGGTGAACTACCGAAGAAAGTGGGTCAGGAAGCGATTAGCTTCCTCGGTGGATGTCAGTTCACGTTTTCAATTAAGAATAAAGGCATACATGATAAAATATGTAAGAAAATGTTTATATTTTCTGATTTTAAGTTGCAGACAGAATGTAAAAATAGCAGCGAAACTTGAAAGAAAGCAGGAAACTGTAAAAACAAAGATGAAATTGTGTCACTGGATTCTGTACCTTTTTGCAGACTGGTCGGCATCGATCAGATAGTGATCGGCGTCGATGGTTTGGAATGGTGCTGATTTGGAAAAATCGGCATCGATTGATGCTTAATCGGTGTCGACCGTACCTGGGTCGTCGTCGATCGACCGGAAGAAATCACAGAAAGCTTGATTGATGATTGACGATGATCGGATTGTGGAGACCCGCAGGAGCTGCAGAGATGTGGACAGAGTTCCACCTTGGCTGGATGGAGAAATGGAGTCACCCAGAGGTTGAAGAACCTAAGTGATATCAATATTATGAGGGCAGAATAATGGTGCACCTCTCAAGGATTGATCTGGATAGAATCTCTCTCTCTCGATTGATAATTCTAAGGCTCACTCAAGCTTTTCACTATTTCTCAAGTCTCTACCGTCAACTAGAACTGAGTTTAGGTCATGTATTTATAGTCAGCACCGACCGAGGTAAAATCGGTGTCATTCCGAAAAATCGGTGTCGATCGAGGACCGGTCGGCACCGATCAGGGAACAGACTCCCAAAGTGGCAAAAAGGGATGAGTTGTGAGGATAAGAATATTATCCTTCCAACTCAAATACGGGAAAAATCCCATTGCACGGTTCCAGAAGAGAGGAGAAATAGGTGGGATGGATGGATAATAGTGACATGGGAGGTTGGGAAGTGATATGGGGTGAATAAGTAGTTGGAATAAATGTAAAAGATAGAATTACATGGTTAATGTTTAATTATCCATGGGTGAAATATAATGGGGTGGAACAAACTTAGGATAGGAATTTTAATTAGATATTTAATTAATACCCTAAGAGAGAAGTAGTGATACAAAAGTGCACTGGGTTACCCGAGAATAGAATAGGTAAGCAAACACAGGGGACATTAAATTGAGTAACTTCTTCTTCCTCCTTTTTTCTTTTCTTTTTGTTGTTTTCTCTTCTTTTCATAATTTTCTCTCTTCCTCCTTTTTTTTCCTGTTTCTCCTCTTTTTTTCTCTACTTCTCCTTCTATTTTTCTTCCTCTCTTTTTCTCTCTCCTTTTACTTATTCTATCTTTCTTGTTTCTCTATATCATCCTTGTATTTCTATATTTTCTCTTGTTTTTTCCTATTTTCTTTTTCTTTTTGTTTCTTTTTGTTCTCTTTTATATTATTTCTAGTAGCTCTTGATTTCCTTTATATAGGATGATGCAGCCTAGAATTTAGTGATACAATCCCAATAAGACCCTAGAGGCATTGACACATCACTCGGCCCTAGATTGAGAGCTCACTAAAGTGCGCAAAGGTACCATGTCCCTCTTTAGGGTTGTTATTACAGGATGTTAGCATGATGAAGACTTAACACATAGTTCCATTACTAACACATAATTCTACAGAGCATACCAGATCTATCTCTAAGGGAGAACATAACTAAATATTAACCATGATGAGATAAAAACATACTAGATTCAGATACACACAGAACTAACACTTAGATTTAGCCAACATCCTCCATTATATTCAATGCAATAAGTATACAAAAACTTCATTACAATAACAATAGTATGCACGTAATAGATTTAGCAACATAATCTCACTATGTATGCATATCTCTTGTATATGTCAATCTCTGTTTGTATATTCACCATCATACATCTCTCTCTACTACGCATTCACTACACACACACACACATATAAGGGTGGGGACTTTCCCTTCACCACTTATCCATTCCCAAAATAGGTCACATGCTATTAATAGCCACGTGCCATTACAAAACTAGCCACACATGCAAGTGTGCTAACAATAGACTACTGATAGTTAACTAACAATAATAGATCTATTTCCAGCTCGTGTCCATGTAAAGTGCTTTGTATCCAATCCTACAACAATAGTCAAAGCGTGGAACACACGTCTTTGCCTCATTTGTGTGCTTTGCACACCATCTCTAAAAATAGACCTTCATGAGTGAAAATGGCTAAGTCCCAAAAATGAACTTCTACTCCGCGTGTGTGTTATCCCTTTCTCGTTCGCGCTTTGAATATGACCTAATTTCCCACATGGACTTCTTGTGTGCTTTCTTTCAAGTGTTCTCTGATCAACATTACCCCACACTAATTTCATTGTCACCCTAACAATGGTTATCTCCAAAACTGAAGTAAAGAATTTGAATGGAAAGAATAATGTCTATACAAAAGCTTCATCTACTTCAACTTGAAGGACCAACTCGGGATATTGCTCCTTTATTTCTACCTCCAAGGCCTGCCACTCAGTGAGTGCTTCCTCTAATTTTTTTGGAATGTCCACAATAATGGACTCTAGTTCATCCTTCACAATCTCCCCTTTTTCATTCAGAAACCAACACAATGTTGGACATTATAGCCATCCTTCCCTCTAGTAAATAAATCTTCTACATAATGAGATTCTCAAGATCTTCCATCCAATTCTTGTGTGGTTCTTGGGCTGCTACCAAGGCCTTTCATATCTTTTAATCATTGATAATCTTTCGCATGGCCCAATGTCTCGTCCTTCATCATTTTTTGGACCTCATTGTTCTCCTCTAGGGTTTTATGTTGATTAGCACATTTGGAGTTATATAGATGTTTAAGGCTTGGTCTTCCTTCGTTATTTCTTCATGCAAAGTGCTTGTAGTAGTCCTTCATATGATGAAATATTTCACGTCATGGAAGCCTTTTCTCATTCTACCTCTTGTGTTAGATCCTTTGGCACTAGCATGTGTAGAGGTTCATCTTTAAGGACTAGGTCCACCAACGTACCTTCATAGTGTATCGGCGAAGGAAACTTCTTTGGTACCTTTGGCTCTAAGTGTGGCCTAGCCCTTACAACATTATCACCAATTTCCTCAAGTGATGTTGATAAATACATCATTATTCTTCATCGTGCTAGGTATCTTTCCTACGTTAGGTGCGCTATTTCCCCATCTTTAGTTTTAATCTCTTCCTTAGCACCCTAATTGTGGTAGCCTTGTCCATATTCCACCTCACCACCTCTATTGAGACTTTCACCAATGCATTGCTCACCTGTTCATCTGACATGACAGTAGGCTTTAATGTCATGTGTCTAGCCTAAGGTGTCTTTTTCAACCTCCTCGATATGCATGACTACTCACACACATCAAAATATGGTTCATCTATGTGTGTGTGCATTGACTCATGATAAGCCCGATTCCTTATGCGCATTGTTGCCATATCTTCATCCATTAATTCCCAGCCATATAATTTCTTTTGCGTTAGTGTGCTCTAGAAATGGGCACAGACAATTTTACCTGTGTCCTCCGCATAACCCATGGCTGGTGGAATGTGTTCCCATTTGTTCTTCTTGATCTAGGATTCTTAGGAACTTGAGGTTATATATTTGGTACTTGTGTTTTTCATGTCTTCATCTCTTTTCCTCCTCTTCTTCTTCCTTCATTTCTTCATTTCTTTCTTTTTGTTCTTCTACGTTTTACGGAGGTGTAGGAGAATTAGGCGTGCTTTCCTCTAACTCTTCCACTTCCTCATTCAATTTTAGTTTCCTTATCCTTTTTGCAGTTGTCTCCTTTTGTGGAGAGATTTTGGGTGATTTGCACACTATTTGTGGAGTAGCACCTTGGGTCCTTGTTCTCCTGAACACTCTCTTAAATTTGTGCTCTCCTTAGACTACATCTAAGTCCTCATCATCCCCCTCTTGTGGCTGAGGTGGTGTAGTGGCGCGCTCATATTCATCCTTATTCGTAGGATGTCTTATACCTCTATGTTCCAAACCACCACTATCTTTGCGCTCATCCTCCTCATCCTCTACTTCAATTGGCTCTGTGGGTTTAGGCACTGGAATGTTCTCCATGGTATGCTTACCCTTTGGTGGTGCTAGAAGTGTGAACTCATCTTCCACATACTTGTTATTCTCCAACTTGGGCTTCAGTTGGAGGTACACCAATGCTACTCCAATATCTCCCATAACCAAACTTACTAGTTTAATGCTCAATACATTTGAAATGATCCTTTCAATATATGCACCCCGTCATGGATACACATATTTCTTCCTTAGCGTGTGGTAGTCACAATCTACCTTGTCCACATTGAACATTAGGTGTCACATGTCTAAGAACCTATGTACTAACGCCTAGAAGTACCTTATTGTGAAGGCATATGGTAACTTACACCAAGGGATCCATGCTCCATCCTTCATGGTGAACCACGCTATGCAAAAGTGTTAGTATATAGCGAACTAAACTGCCTTTCCAACCACCGAAGGCAAGTCCTTGGGGATGCACCATTCTTCTTCAAAGGCCACGTGGAGCCTATCGTACCACTTCTTAGCCCTTTTCTTGACCTGTTCTATCATGGATCCTTCACACAAGTACTTTTGAAGCATTGCAGGTGACTTGTGCTCCATGGGATACTCCCATATCTTCTCTTTTGGTCCATCAGGTACTCGATCTCCATGAACACCAACGACAATAGAACAACTCCAAAGTTGATCTTTCCTCCTATGCGTGCTTCCTCAATGATAGTTTCTATAATGTAACATGAAATGTTGTAGACTACCCCTTTAGACATATTTTTAGCAATGTGCAGCCACATGGTATTCACTTGTGACCACCTTTCTGGTCATTTAGCTTTGTAACAAGATGTGTGTGGTTGCTTGTACAAATGGATACTTCTTCAGTTTATCTATGTCCATGTTGCACGGACCCTTTGTGTACCCCAACTCCTTTCTGTTCTCCAATATTGTGGCCTTTTCTATTAAATAATCTTTCAAATCTTCTACTATGCCATTCAATCCACTACCGTGGAGATTAGAGTGGTCGAGATCTCAGCTCTGCGTCCTGCAAAGTAGAAAAAATTTGTGCACTCTGCTCATGAGCCACTGGTACAAGGGCTCATATTTCCTAAAGTAAGGGAGCTCATATAGTTGGTAAACTCCAATATTCTTCAAGAGATTCTCGCTTGACGCATCGTCATACACCGACATGTCTTTCACCATGCGTTTATTTGTCTTTATGTTCAGTAAGGCATCAAGCTCCTTCTTATTCTCTGTGGTACAGTGATTGTACTCACTCACCTTGCTCTTTCTTATGTGAGAATCCCACTCTTGGCCTACGATAACCCCCTCTGGATATTGCATTTCAAAAAAATTACTTTTGAGAGCCATCTCCTCTTCTTCTTTGACCACCTTCTTCTTTCCCTTCACTCCGCTACAATTATTTTCTTGGGTTCCATTTCTACCTTACAATCCTTTATATATACTTGCCTCTTAAATTTTGTAATTTGTGAATCAAACCCTATCTTGATTCAGCGTTCCCTAGGTGAAATCATGTGCCCTATCTCCTCTTTATCACCTTTCTTCACTCAAAACCTTCACCAACGGGGACACAAGATCTTTCTATGCATAAATCTTTTCATCATGACTGGTACACACGTCTCACACCATAATTTGATCACTCAAATCTTCACACTTAGCTCTTTTTCAAATAATCTTAATCACAATGGTAAAAATGAACTTGCATCCCATCCTTATATAGATTTTCAAATTTTTGATGCATTCATTGCTCCTTCACCTACCAAATATCCTCTCATTAATTGACCAATTCCATTCTTTCCATGTGTTACATCTTCATGCCCCAGCTATAACCTTCTAGTGCGCCTTCCTACCCTTTGGTCAAAAAATTATCTTCAACACGATTCCTTACACTTGAGTACCTTGTCACTGCACCTTCCATTGGTAGTTGTTATGGCCTCTGCTTACCTCACGTTATATTGTCCCTTCATTCATCTCCATCTTTGGTCACTTTTTAGAAGTAATCCTTTGACTTGAAGAGCACCCATAGCAACTTATTCCTTTCACCTTTCAATTCCCATGATTTTGTACCTAGATATCGACAACCACCCCACACTAAAAGTATGTGCAGTCCTCTGCGCATAAACATGCTTCATATAGTAATTATCTTCATGTGCACAAGCACACTTATTACAAAAGAACAATAACTAAATTGAAAAAGCATAGCGACAAAGAAGGAAACATATTAAGGAAATATAGAATTGAAAACCTAATCTAAATGGCAATACTACCTTATTACAAACACTAAGAAGAATTATTTATAGTAGGGCTTCAACCTACTCCCGTTAAAGTAACCGAGTAGCCATGTTCCATCAAGTGCTTCTAACTAGAAAGCTCTTATTTCAAGGATGTGAGTGATAACATATGTCCCCAACCAATGTACCTTAAGTTTTCTTGGATGGAGCAAAAACTTAGAGTCATAGAGAACTACCATTTGTCCAATCTTAAACTTCTTGTCCCTTCTATTTTGGTCATGCCATGCTTTCTATTTGGAATTTTATTACTTCTAACTCCAACGTGCTATGGCTCATCTCTCATCCAAATTGAATTATCTTTTCAATTCATTCTTCTAAAGCTTTCTCATCGATTACACCTCCAGTGTGTGTAATACACAAAGAAGGTAACATAAATTCCATAGGAAGAATGGCTTCTATGCCAAACACTAAATGAAATGGTGTGGCCTTATTAAACCTTTTGTATGTTTTTGATATGCCCAAAGTACTACAGATAATTTATCATCCCAATCCTTTCTTCCAACATCTCGCTTATTTTCAATGTCTGGCTCAAAATTTTGTTGAAAGCTTCAACAGTTCCATTTTCCTAAGGATGATAGGGTGTAGTCTTATGGTGTGCAATCATGAACTCATCTAATAAAATTCTAATTTTCTCATTAAGAAAATGTGTTCCCTATCACCGGTCAAACTCAAAGGAAATCCATACCTTGTAATAATATTTTCCCATAAGAACCGAGTTGTTGTATATTCATTATATAGTCCTTTGTGGGTTTTTTTTTCCCACCTTGTCAAATAGTTTGTGTAATTTATGATGTAGTGTGATCCAGTTCTACGTGCAAGCTGGTGAAATAGGACCACAAAATCTATAGCCCATTTCTCAAATGGTTCTGCGCTAGTAGTAGGTCTCGAGAGTCATTTCATCTCATTGACTTTGGTTTTCCAAGACGTTGGTAATGATCACATGCCTTACAATATTTATAGATTGTCTCCCACCATAATCCAAAGTGAGTAGAATCTTGCATGTTGTGGCATCACCTACATACCGGCCACCTACAATTCCACCATGATCTTCTTCCATAATACGCATGTGCTCATGTTCCAATACACAAAAATGCAATAATTCATCTCGACCCAATTTGTACAAGTCACCACTGAGTAACATATAAGGTGTAATGCATATAGAAATATTTTTCTTCTCCAAGGATTTCATTCCTTCTTGTGCCATCATTTCTCATAGAAAGTCAACAATGTCTTCTAGTTACGATGGTGCACATTATAACTTGTATAACTATACATCCGGCATGATATCCTCAATTGCCTATGCTTCTTCTCATGATTGTATTCTTGATAAATGGTCTCGGTCTAGAATTACTTTTCCTAGTTTTAACACAACTATGAAATAAAATTCTAGAAATAAGACCACCCATCGACATATATGCCCTTGTAAAAACAGGTTTATTTACCAAATACTTCAATACCATGTGATCTATAAAAAAAGATGAATGGTGTAACTAGTAGATCTTGACATAATTTATACAACGCATAGATCATTGACAAAGATTCACGCCGGAGTTGTGTAATTTTTGTTACGCAAGAGTCAAATTTCTACTAACAAAACAAATAGGATGATCTATAATACCTTCTCTAGGTTGAGCCAACACCATGCTAATGGCCATGCCAGAGGCATCAACATGTACATGAAATGGTTTTCCCATAAAGGAAAATACATAATAGGCACGGTAGTAAGTTTCTCCTTTAATGTCTCGAATGTGTGTTGCTGTTGTTCTCCCCAGTAGAACGTACCTTTCCCTTTCAGTAACTCTTCTAATGGTGTGGAAAATTTGGCATATCCTTTGATAAAATTTATGTAATATCCTATATGACCCAAAAATCCATGCACCTCACTTTGGTGGTAGGCTCCTTAGGCTCTGTAATAAGCTGCAATCTTTGTTGGATCAACCAACAAACCCTCCTTACAGATTATGTGTCCTAAAATTATCCCAAATGGTGTAGCAAATATGCACTTCTTGATGTTCAAAGAGATACTCAACTATCTACATCATTCAAACATTAAGTGTAGATTGTCACAGTGATCCTTAACTAATCCATACGTCGTCCAATCATCTAAATATACTTGTAAGAAGTTGTGATTGAATTCCTTGAATTCTTGGACAACTATGCGTGAAAATACTGTGGGGCATTTTTCGGACCAAAGGGAAGTACAATATTGGTGAAGCTACCCCATTCGGTAGTAAATGTATTCTTTTCTTGATCATCATGGGCAATCCTAACCTAATGATACCCAGAGAACCCATCTATAAATGAATAGATTTTGCACCTGCAACACCTTCTAGTATTTCCTCGAGTGAATGGCATAGGAAATGGGTCAATTACACATGCATCATTCAACTCCCTAGAGTCCACACATATTCTAATCTATCCATCCTTCTTGATATCGATCACTATTGGACTAACCCATTTGAACTCATCATGGGGCTTTATAATCCAAAAATTCAACATGTTATCAATCTCTTCTTTGACCTTTTCATGCAAATTGGAGTTCATTCTGTAAGGTCTCTATATGAGGTGTGCTCCCTCTTTAAGCTTTATCTTCATCTCCCCTAACGATTCATGCATGCCTTTAAGTTCATGGTACCCCCTAGGAAATAGGTCTTGGAAATCCCTTAGTAACTCTATGATTTTTTCCACTTGATCGACCAATAGTCTCCAATTATGGCTTCCTCGGGCTCAATATTTGTTCCAATATTCACTCGCTTTGTCTTCATAGGTTCATGATAGGAAAACATGGTCATATCTGCAATGTCCAATACCTCATGCATCCCTATTGAATGGTTTACATCTAGATTATCTACTTCTTCATCATCCACTATGTAGACTTTTTTCCATTCTCTTTCTCAAGGCAAGCATGTTGAAGTAATGTTGCTTCGGCCTCGATTCTTTATCAAGACACGCTCCGAGTCTTTTTATCTAATAACTCCTGAAGGAGTTCTTCAGCATGGCACTATCCCCCATAGTTAAGCACTTGATAACTTTCAATTCTTCTTCTACAAGAGGCTTTATAGAGAAGAAGTAAAATGTCTGGGTCATTCCTGTAATTAAATTCTGCCAATTTCCAGTTTCTCTATGGATTTTTGCATATACATACCAAGCACACACGCAACCTTGTAAAGTGGAATAAAACGGGTGCATCCATAGTGAAGGAGGTAAAGCTTCTTGCCCTTTTGTCTAGAGTCTCTCACACTTCTGAATGTGGTGTTGAACATGATGGTTACCATGATAAGTACAGATTTGAGTAGGTACATTTCTCTTGAAGAGCCTAGTAGTAAGAGCAATCCCAACTTCATTCCATCCGAAAAGATTATCCCTATGGACCACCCACACCGGTGTATCTGCTATCCCACATAGTGTATATGCTAGCATATTTCTTCTTTCTAGTGGGTCTATCCATTCTTATTCTATGGCGCGAGAAATACCATGGGATCTATTGGTTGGATATTTTGTCAAGACAAAATATGAGGTTCAACCATAGTACATGGGATTGAATCCCTCCTCAAAGATAGGTGAGGCTTCCTATTTATTACTAATCTAAAACACAATAGAAATAATGCATACAATATTCACACTAATCTAACCATGGGATCAGGACAGAATCCTGAAAGCCACATCCACAATAACTAGAAATATTGCTGCTTTGGAAATAAAATAGATTAGAAAGGATGCATCACAGAAAGGAAATAATGGGAACATACTTTCTTTCGAGAAAACACAGATCATGAAATAATAATACGAGTTCTAGATAACAAATGTAATGTAATGTTTGAAACAATTTAAAATGATTGAGAACGCTAAACTGAGAACAACTTAAGATCCTGAACATAAGAGCAATATCTTAAGAGAGATGAATCTCACAACACAAAGTTTGCAAAAATGACATCAATTTCTGTTCTTTGAATGATTGAAAGAAAATACAAAGTTCTTCTTCTGCCCAAAGGTTCTCAATATTCCAAAAATCTCAACCCCTTGGAATGCATGAGCATCCCTTATTTATAATAAAAAGAGTCGAGAGAAAATAGGACAAACCCTATAAAAAAGTGTTTTAACAAGAGTCCTATTTTACTTGGCTCTCACGCAGGAGACCAAGTCAAAATTTACTTCCTATGTGATGAAACAGAAATGAAAAAGACATGTCAATTTCAAGATTGAAATGACATGTTGCATTGTGACTTAGTCTGAATCATCATCTTTCTCTTCCTCGTCTTTCCCTTCTTCCAAAGAAAGCTGTTTGTTCTGAAATTCTTGGAATTTCCAGATTATACCTTGCATCTCATTTTCATCAAAGTGTAGAGAATGATCACTCAGGACTTCACATGTTTCATGAGTGTCACTGACATTGCTAGGAAGCTTTCTCAATATTTTGTTGAGTTTTCTCAGGGCTTCCAAAGAATGTTCAATCTTTACAAACCTGTCAATGATTTCAATGCCAAATCCATGAGTTGGTTCATGCTGAATTGATTCTTGGATTTGTTTGAAAAGACCATCAACTGGTAGGATACCCGAGTCTCCACCCGACACTTTTACATAGATTTTGATCAGTTCTTCTTCCAGGTCGCTCTTGCCATCAATCAATTGATCTCTTGATTCTCTCAATTTTCTGCAAGCTTCGTTGAGAATCTTTATTCTGAATCTGATGGCCTTGGTCAGCTGGAAATGCTTATCCACATGTGGGATGACACCCTCTTTGACCAAGATGCGTGATGGGATTTTCTTCAGCACCTGGAGAGCTTCAAAAGTCAACTCCAGGTGCCCGATCTCTTGAGAGAAATCATCATCCATATTTTCCCCATCACTCTGTATATTCTCCAAAGATCGATAGACTTCTACAGTGTCTTGGATTACTTCTTTCCCCTATAGGAGCAGCCTTTGGGTCCATTCATCGACCACCCTCCCCTTTTCATTAATCTTTTCAATTATAGGTACCGATGAGAAATCGAACCCGATAGGAATAGAGGATGATGGTACGGACTCAAGGGGTTTTGAGAGCTTAAGTAATACCTCAGTCAACTGCTCCACCTTTTCTTTAAGCTCATCCCTATTGTCCTTTGTTTCCTTTAATTTCTAGCATAGCACATTCATAGCATCTCGTGCATCTTGTTGTGCTCCTTCTGTCATCACCTCTCCTAGAGCAACCCTAGTTATCTGATAGTCAGAGGCCGCTATGTCCTCTTTGGTCTTGTTAGTCATGGGAGTGGCAATCTCTGCAAACTTATGTCCCGAAGCATCCACTAAAACCCTTGAAACTGTTTTGGGTTTCTTGGCTGATTTAGCAGTGGAAGCCTTGAGTGAACTAAAATCAAAGGCTGGTATGGGTACAACCACCTTCCTTTTCCTTGGAGTTTTCTCCAAGTAACCATTGAGGTGTGCCAGAAGGAGTTGCCACTGTTGTAGAAGTTGGTGTCATACTTTCAGGTGGAGGGGATTCACTGGTGGAGTGGGAACAATCATCAGTGTGGTAGTAGATTTGGTGAAAAGAGATGTAGGAGGAGGCATATCTGTAGTTACTTTGGTCCCAGCTAGAGAGAGGTGAGAGTCGGAGAAAAATCTTGGCCATGGCTAATGAAGTGGATGGGGAAAGAGGAGGTAGAAGTGGTTGTGAAGTAGGAAGTGCAGATCCCAACACCAAAGCCTGGGATGCAAGGGATAGAGTTACTTCTGTTGGGCAGTCAGAAAATGGTGAAATTAGGGGCTGACTCACCTCTCTTTCCAAAGAAATTTCCCCTATTTCCGGTGGTGTTGGTGACTCTGGCATGTTCACCGTTTCAACTAGAGTAGTAGTTGAAGGGGTTTCTTCTTCTCTTCTCTTCTTGACAAATTTGACCTTTATAGGTCCCTTGGAAGAGCTTTTGTCCTTTTCCTTTTTGGAGGGCCCCGCCTCCAAAGCAACCAACTTTGAGAAACTATCTTCTTTGAAACTCATCCCCCAAGAGGTGAGCCATGCCTTGGTGCGTGTGAGAATCGGGGCTGATCTATTGGTAATAGAGGCTTTCTCGCCGATAGACCAATCAATAGGTGGGAAAACATATTGATCCTCATTCAGTCTGTCATAGGAGGGATCCAACACACTTTCATTATCACCAGTACCCTCTGGAATGTCAGTGAGTTCGAGTGTCTGAATCTCTGCAAGTGTCAACCTGCTATGATCTTTCCTTTAGACAACAACTTCATCACGTAAATCAATCCAGATGTCTTCTATGCTTGGTACGTGTAGGTACAGAGTTCCATATGTCTTGAGGAATCCTTGAAAATCAAACCCATCTCTAGGCTTCATGTGCTTTTTTAACTTATCTTGAAGCTTGTGTACAATGTTCTTGGATTTTACCACCATTGAGTAGGTATACCTTCCAATAGAAATTGGGAAGGATATAGCGGCCTTGTGTTTACTCTGTTGGAACTTATGAAAATCCAACAATTTCCTAACCAACTCCATCAAGATTAGTTTATCCCCTAGATATCTGGGCAAATGGAAAGGATCACCTAAGTACATGACCACCCGAAGGTAAGTGAACTTCTTGAATTGTAAGAAGACACAACCCCATTTTGAAACTTCAGCCCATGCCTCATCAGAGACTCTTGTTTTCCTCAGTTCAGGGTTTAACCTACAGATGTTCTCATAAAAGAAGGCATCATTTACCCTTTTGAATTGGTCTTTGGACCCTTTTCTTGTTAACTGAGGAAAATACCGATAAATATGTTCCACTATCTTGTTCCCCTTTGTGTCCAATCAGGGTAATTCCTCATGCCGGCTGCTGCATAGGTGACATATGAGGACATATAAAATTTCCCAGTAGACAAGACTATTGTCATCTGAGAATCTATCTCGTTACTGATAAGGGTACCCCAATCAATCCCCTATTGATTATTCTTGATGATGATCATGAATTGGTACATCCATCCTTGGAAAACATTTGATTCGGGAAACCAAAAAACTCGGCTCAGCAGAGTAATGATATCATTGATTTCCTGAATGAAATCACTTCTAGGGACAAGTCTCGGGAACCTAGAAATAGTTGGCTTGGCTTTGATTAGGAACTTCTTATTCACATGTTTGATACAGTCTTCCTGATCATTGTCCCAAGATTTTTGGGCTGACTTGAGATCTACGTCCCCATACTCCTCAAAGTTAGGCAACTTGAGAAGATCATCGAAGTAACCTCCGTCTAACTTGATTACGATCTCTCCCGCTTGGTTTTCACAGAACGAGAAGTAGAGTCATAATTTGAAGCACAGGATAAGATGAACTCACAAAGCCCGAAAGCAGACACGGGAAACTCCGCTGCAAGAGGAAGACCACTGCCAACTATTGATTTCATCCATGGGGTCTGGGAAGAACTCTTGACTCTATTCCAAAAGTCTTCCATATCTATGTTTCCAAGTTCTGTATCTCAGATGTCATAATTACAATCAATGTAGGAAGGAGACTCCACCTTCCTAAATTTATACTTCATCCTCCCTGATTTTTCCATCTTTTCCTATGATGGACCGGGATCCGACATGAGGAATTCCAAAGAAGGGTGAACTGATTGCTTCTGATTTAGACACTTCGGGTTTGAAGACCTGCTTAGCAATCCCAGAGGCCTAAAACACTACAGAGAGTATCGAGAGATTAGTGGGTGTCAAACACTCGAAAGTCCCGACAGTTAGTTGAACCTGTCGGAAGGTATGAGATGTCCGCCACTCTGGAAAACCCACAACACTGGAAGATGTCGAAGGGTTCAGAAAACCCGCACTATTGTTAGATGCCGGGAAGATTAGAAATCCCACTATACTTGGAGGATTCGGAAGGTTTGAAGTGTCCGACACCTTGGAGGATGCCAGAGATTTTGGAATGTCGACACCTTAGATATCTCGACACACTGCGGGTTTTGGAAACTGCAAAACACCCTGCGAAACCTGAAAAGAGGGAATCGGGTTGTTGTCAGGTCAAAACATGCAAATTCCTCTCCATTGTTATGATTTTTGATACATTTTTATTGTCATTACAATGGCATATTCCAAGGAATAAAACAAACAGAGCATTCCAAGGGTGAACCCTAAAACACAAACTTGATTGGAAAACAACCCAAAAAGGAATAAATAATCAAAACCCCAAAACCCTAATCAAGAAAGAAAGAGGAATTTAGAAGGATCATTACACAATTCTTCCACAAATTTCACAAATGAAGAACAAAGTGAAATACCTTCAATCAGATTGAAAAATGATAAAAAATGAGCAACTCAATCGAAACACGAAGGTGAGTCGGGTTTCAGGGTTGAATAAGCATGCACGAAAATCCATGAGGTAAAAAAGTACGTCTGGTAAAAATGACATGGAAATCTGAGTATTTATAAAAAAATTGCATTTAATACACTTCAGTTGACACATGTCAACCACCCAACAACTCGGCATTAATGCCATGTCAGCATGTTTGGGATGTCCGAAAACCCGACACAAAGGATTTCATATCAATTCGGGTTTCGGGTTGCGGGAAGCAAGCGACATGAAGCATGATGCTTGATGGTTCCAAAACCTGATACAAAGAGGTGAGTTGGGTTTCGGGAATTGGAAGACATGCGACATGAAGCATGTTCTGAATAAGGCATGTTCCGATGCTCAGAGAACCCGAAAACCGATACAAAGGAGCAAATCGGGTTTCAGAATCGGAAGACATGCGACATGAAGCATGTTCTGACTAAGGCATGTTCTGATGCTCGGTGGACCCGAAAACCCTAAAAGACTTACTTGATGTGGGTTTCGGGCTTCGGGGAACATACAACATGAAGCATCCAAAACTCATGTTGTCTTGCTTTATAGAAAACCCGATTATCTCTCTGAAAGGGCATTCTTAGGAAACCAGCTCAAAAATTCCTAGGGTTATCACTAAATTTTGGTGTAAACACAAAAATGAGATAACATGATCCCCTTCTCCTATGTAAAAAAGTACCGAGTTGTTACCTATTCTCCCGACATAACGCGGTTTTTTTCCTCGAGGTAATATGCTCTTTACTTTGCACTCTACCAACTCATAAGTGCTTTGTGAGCCCAATTATCACATGTAACACTCATAGTATCACTAACGCATCTTTGTGCATCCTCCCACCGAATTATTCCTTCTTTGGTTGGTTCAATTATCTATGGATCTCGGATGGCGTGTACATAAATCCTATTAAGATCTTCTTCACTTAAGGGCTCAACATAGGGTGTGGACTTTCCATCTCATTAAAGGGATAAATCTTTCCTCTTTATTTTCAAAAGCGATATATCCCTTTTTGAACCGAACATCAACATTATTTACATAGCACCAAGGACACCCCAATATAGATGGGAAGCTATCCGACTCACAAGACTAAAAATTCAAAGTCTCAGGTGAACTTGTCTCCTTGTATGGTAATGGATGCATCTTTCAAAACTTCTATGGGAGTGTTTTTAGTCCGATTGGCGATGAATAATACATTAGAGGATGGATGTAAAGGGGTCTTCCCATTTGTACCCATGCATCCAAGGTAAGAACATTGACTTCCACACTGTATCAATTAGTATATTACTTAATAGCCACCCATCCAAAACAACATTCAGAGTGATTTCCTTGTCATAATCTAGGCTATGAGGAGGGAGATTTGCATGTAGGATCTGCCATCCAGTCTCAGTACTTGCGCGTAGAGTGTTTCCTTTTAACCAACTCCCTAACAGTGGAATGATGTTTTCTTGGTGCAACATTTTACACACTTCCCTCAAGTCATCTATATCAGTTTGGACCGTATCTTGATGCTTTCTTTTTCTCCTTTAAGTATTGTATCTCACCCTGAAGATTCTTTAGAACTTCCATGGTTTCTGATAAACCTCCTTCTGATAGGTAGGATCTAGGTACCATGAATGAAGAACCTTGTCTTTAGTGATGGTATCCTTCCGCTGCAATGCTTCCTGGTATGTGTTGCCTCAACGTGGGTCATGATATTCACTTGTAGTGCCTTGGATTCTACTTCCATCTTGGACATCCATTGATTTTCAACAACGCATTGTATCCTAACCATCCATGCACCTTTGTTTTCTTGTTTATGTTTCTTACTCAGATGCTCATATAAGTTCGGGCACTCTTCATAGCTATGGTTCTTTCCATAGAAAGAACATGTAATATTCTAAGGACATTCACACTTGTAGTGGTCAGGAGATCCACATGTATAACATGTTCCATGAGGAAACTCACCTCTTCCACCACCATGGCCTCATCCTCCGAATCCACCATAGTATCCTCGACCTCTGCCATGACCACCTTCAAAATGCCCTTCATTCTGATCATAGTGCACCTAATTGTGATCCTAGTCCTGATGCTCATTCTTTTCCTTAGAGTTATCTAAAACTCATTTCGTCATACACCAATATCTATAGGATCATGGATCTATCCAATCATCAAAATTCTTACGTGTCATGAGTCATGGACCTACAGATTTTTACAAAAGAGCTTAAATCATTCTTCCTTATCATGCGTTGTAATAATGAGCAGCTAGCTAGCATCATGGTTTGTGGCATATTTCACAATCCATCAAAGCAACTAGTGTACCATTCTCGTGAGGACAAATATCCTTTGTGTGACCTTTTACTTCATAATATGTGCACCAAATCCATGTGTGCATCTTGTGTGCTAAATTTTCTAATAGTTTCTCTAACTATTTTACCATTTATGTGATTTGTGCTTCTAAAAATGGGCTCACCCAAAGTATCATGCTCCCAACTACCTTAGTGAGCAAGGCTTCTTCAAGTTCTTGGCGTAGATCAATGTATGTCTCATGTGATAATGCCCTCCTAAAAGGGGTAATCAAGCCCCAACGAACCATTATGCATGTTGGCTTACATGTATGTCATAAGAAAGCTTTGATAAAAATGTTTTAAATCGTGCATCATACTCCCTAATACTTCAAAGTAGTGCATTGCTTTATATCCTTGAGCACACTTATAATCTTCGCTTAAACTTAGGGATATGAAACTCTGTAAGGAACACATCATTTAAAGTTGTATAATTTTTGCAAGTTTTATCAGGATCAAACTTTTTATACCAGTTGTGTGTGCGCCCTTGTAACGTAGTAGAAAATTAGCTTTCCCTACGCTCGAATTCGTGATTCATTTTTCATGCCACAGTATTTAACACATGTGCACATGTTTAGTAACATCTTTTAAGCCCTATACTTTGGAAGATGAAGAGACATTTCCATGTGAATATTTTGGGGTTGGTGTGGACCTTGCCCACCTAATCCGAACCTCTGTGTTTCCCCTACCTTTAGAACCTCTAGATCCTCTTGAAATAGAGCTACCTATGCCTCCTGATCCCAAACCTATAGCTAGGGTTAGACTAGAAGATGTACTTCTATATGTCCCAATAGTAGAACTAAACTGTACCCTGATAATCTATGAAGTGTTACTACTCCTAGAAGTTAATCTCAAAATCAACGCACCTATATTCTATGCTGATGATACACCCAAAAAGGTACTCCCATATAACAATGAAGTAATTTGTGCTACCATCACTGTGCCTCTTATAAGACTCACTCCTACTCTCCCACTACTTGAATTAGCTTGTTGACTACTTGTTGTACTAGATGTTAAAAACCAAACACAAGGGAAAGGTTACAGGTGGATTCAGATGTGCATCCGTGGCCCAGGTAGTCTTTGCTAGTGTGCTTGTGTGTGAGGATGAGGGGGATCCTATTATGCTTTCCATGATGGGGGAGTTCCTGATGCTCTAGCTCCACGTATTCTACGTGAGCTTCAAATCCTTCATGATCCATCTCTCTCCTCAATGCCATACTTTCTGTAATGTTACATTACTTCTCTATCTCCCCTCTTGCATGCCTCATTATATTTAAGCTACCTTTCCTTTCTCTGCCTTTACTGCCGCTAGGTATACCATCTTTCACCAAACCTGCTCTTGCCCCAACGTGTGGTGGGGTTTAGTTAACCATTGGTTTACTCTCTAGATTCAAATTTACAATTAGGATTTTGATTGATAGTGGAATGCCTTGTAGGTAAGCTCCCCCTGGATATTATAAAAGCTGGAATTCATTTACCTGCGGACACGAATAAGTGGAAATTGATTATTCCAAGATATAGCTATTCAAGACACCATGGAACCACGTATCCACAACTCAAGTCCAAATCAGATCAGCATCATACAGGGCCTAGAATTCTTCCTGCATCCAGACAAGTGTGCGATACCTCCAATTCCACTTAGATGCATAAGCAATTAGCCACTCATACAATTCTACTAGAAAGATAGCGAAAAGTTCTCATATAAATTGTCATACAGATTTTGTTCCACCCACACACGTGTGTTAAACTCAGATCCAGTGTTGAATCACCATGCGTATTCTTCTTCCAGATCACGTATCCATTCTTCAACACTTTCTAAGGTCAACCGATATGTCTTCATCACAAACCATCTTGAAAACAACTAAAAAAGAGGTCTTGACAATGGAACCAATGATGCAACCTAGAATTCAGTGATACAAATCCAATAAGACCCTAGACATCTTTGACACATCACTTAGTCTAGACCGAGAGCTCACCCAAAGCGCACGAAGGTATCGGGTCCCTCTTCGAGCTTGTTGTTGTAGGATGTTAGCATGATGAAGAATTAACACATATAGTTCCATTACTAACACATCATTCTACAGAGCATACTAGATCTATCTCTAAGGGAGAACATAACTAAATATTAACCATGATGAGATCAAAACATACTAGATTCAGATACACACAGAACTAACACTTAGATTCAACCAATATCCTCCATTATATTCAATGCAATAAGTATACAAAAACTTCATTACAATAATAGTATGCACGTAACAAATTTAGCAACATAATCTCACTATGTATGCATATCTCTATATATGTCGATCTTTGTCTATATATTCACCATCATACATCTCCCTCTACTACGTAGTTCACTACATATATATATATATATATATATATATATATATATATAAGGGTGGGGACTTTCCCTTCACCACTTATCCATTCCCAAAATAGGTTGCATGCTTATTAATAGCCATGCACCATTAAAAACTAGCCACACATGCAAGTGCGCTAACAATAGACTACTGGTAGTTAACTAATAGTAGTAGATCTATTTCGAACTATGTCCATGTAAAGTTATTTGTATCTAATCCTCCAAAAATAGCCAATGTGTGGCATGCACATCTCTGCCTCGTTTGTGTGCTTTACACGCCATCTCTAAAAATAGACCTTCATGAGTGAAAATGGATAAGTCCCGAAAAGCTAAACTTCTGCTCCATGCACATGTTCTCTCTATCCATTCATGCCTTTGAATATGACGTACTTTCCCTTGCAGACTTCTTGTGTGTTTTCTATCAAGTGTTCTCCGATTAACATAGGATTTGTACTTATCTTTTTTTCTTCTTCTTTATTATGGGTTGTTTGAGTTCTTCCTCAAATTTTTCCAACGTAATTTTTCATCTACATATATTTTGCTTTTATTTATTTCAATAGGGTATGTGGAAGTAGATGTATTATATCTTCTAATACCAAGGAAAACATGTTTGAGTAGTGGATAATTTCTTATGCTATGGAAAATTTTTGTGTTCTTTGAGATGATATCATGTTATTGGGCCACTTGCGAAATGCCTCCACGGTCAAGACAAATTTGGTAGTAGTATGTGAAATTTATAAATTATGATTCTTCTAGTGACTCAATTTCTCTGTGAAATTTGGACCTAATTCTTCTTCAATTTGTTTTTTCCTAGAGGGGTTATTGTTGTATATTGGGAATCCTCATTTTATGAGTATGATATTTCCATTGTGTATTTGCCTAAATATCCTATTTCTTCACTTGTTTCTTGTTCTATCACTACCCTCCTTGGTACCCTAGTCTTATGTCTTTTTTTTGGAGGTTGCGGAGGATTTTTATTTTCTTCTTGGGTTCTTCTTTTGTAGGTTCTTGGTCTTGCCTTCTTATTTCCTTTCTCTTTCCCAACTAGTTTTTCTAATGGCATTGATGATTTTTCTCATCCTTGAGTATACTCAAATGGATATTTATGTCAAAAATATTCCCATGTCTCTCGTAACTACATCATCAATGTTTGGAGGTACTAGTTTTGTATTTTCAACTAAGAGGTTTCTAGTTACTTGTTTTTGCCTCTGGCTCATTAGATGCTTCATATGGAAGTTATCTAAAAAATGAATGGCCAAAGGAATGTGTAGTCAATATCGTTATGAAGACAACCTCTTGATAATATTGGGCTATTGCTTTCTCAGACACCCTAGCCTTGTTTGCAACCAATTTTCTAATATTGTTTGTCCACCCCAGTAGTGAAGTAATATGATTTAATTGAGACATTTTGTTCCTATGGGATATAATTTATTCCATGATAGGTGTATTTATGTCCCATTGTACTGAATTTGCTTCGAGTAGGGAATTTTTGAAGTACATGGCTAAGCATAGGAGGAGTGCCCCTGTAGTAGAAAGTATCTTTTCCCTCCTTGATTTTTCTAGTGTTTTCATAGAATTCATCCCCTCACATATGCTATACTCAAATTGGGTTGTGATAATCTATAGGAAAAATATTACACTTTTCACATGAAAACCCTCTTCTCTATTTATATGATAAATTTTCAAGAAAATGGATTTAACATCATACCTTAAAACATTTCTTTTGATTTTGTTGATGATTCTTTGCTCTTTTAGGAATTGTGACTCCCTTGATTACATGGCTTGCTGCATTGAATTTTATTTTTATTTAGAGGTGAATGTCATTTTTACCATAATCCAATCACTTTCTCCATTTTTTTGGTATCTATTTGGTAGGGTTGATCCAGTATAGCACGTCATTATGTAGTCATTCGAGAAGAACCTTAACAAATTTGGAGGCCATTTAAAAGTTGGGAATTCTATGCCATGCATAAAGTTTGAAGTCTATAATCACCTTGGTGTTCCTTTTATAATCAATTAGTCTTAGTTATTCATTTTTCAAAACAAGTAGTTGTCATCCACCTCGAGCTTAGTGTGGTCGTATTCTATAATTTTGAGTGGATATATTTTTGTATCCCGAGCATGTTTGAATTTATACATGATATGGGAAAAAGTGCCTATAGGGTCTAGGAGCATCGAATTCAATGTATGATTTTGAAATTTTTGTTTTGGGATATCTTCATGCGTAACAATGGTCAAGGTCACCATTTTTCTCAATGCTCTATTTCCTTCTTTGTGTGCCCTAGCTCAGTTTTATTTTTTTTATTGTTTGCATTTTTTTCCTTAGATATTTTTGCAAATATGAGTCGTTTACTCCTTGGTTATTGTTTTTATACTTTTATACTACTTGCTACCACATTTATTTTTTAGCCGCATAAATGTTCTAATTTTGTTTGATCTATGTGTGTCCTCTATTTTATTATTTTCTTCTTTATGTGGTTTTTAAATTATTTGTTTCACGGATTTCTCCTTTTCCTTCATTCTAAGTATTTCCTTTCTTCATTCACTTGTTTTATGTATGTCCTTTATGCAGATTTTCCTGTGGGTTTATTGTTTCTCCTTTGCTTCAAATATTTTACTTTTGTTTTCTTCCTTTCGTGGGTTATTCCTTCATTTGGCGTATTTTGGTGTATTTTTATGAGCCTTGTTAATTCCAATGTAAACCACCATTTTTGTCACATCTCACATTTTTATTTCTTATGCTGTCATAATATGTTATATTAATGTAAAGTGATTCACAAAGGTTTGGGGGCAATAAGTGTTACTCGACCGAAGATCGCGATTAGGTGTACGCATGTTTACCCTGAAAAGGATAAACATGCTTACACATAGTTGTGAAGTTAAGCGTGTAACATTACTATTCACCCGAACATGCAAGTTACGTTACATTATTATCCTATTTTTTACTTATGTGTTGATTCATAATATTCTTGAGTTGATTATTACATGTTTATATGCCTTGCCATTACTATACATTCTATTGATATTATAACTTACTTCTTACTAGAAGTAACAATTTGCATGTATGGTTGAAATTATTCATGGTTTCAATATATTATTTCATTGTGTGGAAATGGTGATGATTATTAAATATACTAACTCTTTGGACATTGATGATCATTGATCGAACAACGAGAAAGAACCTTCTAATGGAACAGTAAAATTTGGTCTTGATTAAGTACAGGTATAAGTATCTTAATGATATAACAATTTGTTGAATAAGTTACTAAACTATTGTATATTATGATCATAAAGTACTTATTCGATAATTTTTTAGATGGATTTCTTGCATTACGTTAGTTAAATTCCTAGATCAATCGATACACTATTTGCACAATCATACTAACATTTTTACATGATGGAATTATTGGTTTTTATAGTAGTTAAGATGCCCTTAGTTGGGTAGGCATGAGTATGAATAATTAATTAAATCATGCTTGGTTTATAGTCTTAGACCATATTAGTAAGCATGAGTTTTGTGCTATATGGGATTGATCATACTTATATTTTTGATTTATTTGAATTAAATCATTAACATGATGTTAAGGCCTTGCTTTGTTTATTTAGATCATAGAATCGAATATAGTTGACTAGTTATTGTTTTTTAAAATATAGGTAAATGAGGATTAAGGGGATCCTAACCCATATAAAAGGTATATAAAAAGATAAGACATTGAGGAACAAACAAATTTTCCTCTTCTAGTATCACAAAACAACCAAACTAATAGTAACATCAAAATAATAACAAAACAAAAATCAACAAAATATCTCAACATTGAGACCCCTTCCCTTTTGATCTTAACTTCTCATTGAGATGTTGGGACCTTGATAAGGAATCCATATCATTCTTTCAAAAATGTTTCAATTCCTCCTTTTCTGGATCATCTCGATTTCTTAGAATCGAGTTTGAATCATAATCTAATGGATCATGCGCTGCACTACCAAAACTCTAACAAGGCCAAATAATTAGACTAACACACAATAGTCTATTAGCAAAGCTACAAATTTACAATAGTAACATCAAGAGATTATCTTATTGGAATGCTTAAGAAAACTAACATGATATCAATCAATATAAGTTAAAGCATGCCTAATTAGTGTGATTTGCTAATTAAAATGGACCTATGAAGACCACTAACAAGTCAAATTGGGTTGTTGCTACTTCAAAATGGTGAAAATATCTCTCTAACAACGGTGACAAGGCCATATTACATATTCCTCTACTTACCAAGAATAAAGATTGGATGCAAAGATTGAGTAAGCCAATCCATTAATGGAAGTAAGGCTCTTGATCATATGTTTTATATGATTAATACTATTCAAATTATGGTGTAAAGTATGAAGGTAGGAGCTTGGTCATTTTTATATCTTTCTATTATTAGAGAAGCTTGCATATTGGTGCATGTGGGACTAAAAGGATAAAGTAGATTAAGGATTGTTAATCATGATTAGTGAAATTAACAAGTGATTAGCATGTGAGGTGCCTTAATTAACCAATTAGGATCAATTAAGAGGCTAGGATAAGATTTTAAAGCCTTTTGAGATGTCTTGGAGGGAAAAGGGGTGATTTTGAATGGTTGGAAGAGGGTATTAACCAATAATAGGGTTTATTGATCAAATACAAGGGTAAATAGGCTTAATTAGCTAATAATCGCTAATTATTTGCTCAAAAGAGGATTATAACTAATGATGTGTCATCAATTGGCATCCAGAATGTGATAGAGGTTAGTTAATCAAAAAAGCATCGTTAATTAACCAAAATAGAGGGAAACATTAGTTAATTAGTGGAAATCACTAATTATAATAGAAATGGTAAGAATGAGGGTAATTAGTGTGCTTTTAGCAATAAAACTGCGTAAGTAGATTTTAGGTGTCTGAGGATCATTCACAACTTTGTTGTCTAGGATTATAATTCTTCCACCATGAGCTTAATTACCTTTAACATGTTTTCTTACCAAGTGACAATCAGAAGCTAAATGGCCAAGAGAAAAACATGTTCTACACCTAAAGGGAAACCCTTCATAGTCTAGATTTTGAATCCAAATTCTATCCTCAAATTTAAGTTCAATAGTTGCAGGGAAGTCAATAGAAGTATCCATATCTACCAAGATTCTAGCATACATTGTGTGCTCAAAATATTCAGTTTTTGGGTCAATAGCCAAACATTTCCCTAAAGTGTTACCAATAGTGGTTAAACAAATTTCCAACCAAAATTGGAGGGGTAGATATGGTAGACAAATCCACACTGGGCTTAACATGGAAGGTATCCAAAACCATGTTAAATAAAGGAAACCATGGTTTCATCAATAACATATGGGATTCAAATTCCCAAAATTTCCCAAAAATAAGATCCCTATCCGAAGCACCAACAAAAACAACTATGAAAAAACCTTGAGCAATAGGAAAGATATCCAAGCTACCCTCCATGAAGGATACCCATTGGCTCAATATCCAAGCATAAAGCAACTAAGCCTAGATATAAGTTATTGAATATTCAGATCAAACCATTCCTCTTGAAATAAGCTTTAGATTGAACCACCTCTTCACAAAAACAAATTGATGGGGTATACTTTACATAATCCATCAACTTATTATGCTAGGAAACCCAAAAGACCCTATTCCTATTACCTATCCCCCGTAAATAATCCTTGAAAGACACCTAAATAGGGGATATATCCATAACACACTCAAAATACCATGGGAAAGGGTTCGATTCTTATCCCGATCTAGCCTCGGGAATTAGCTCATAAACTTTCGTAAAACCATGAATAGGAGCACTAGAGACTAGAACATGTATAAGAGAAACAACCTGCAATCTTGGTTTAGAGAGAAGGTTTTTAATGACCACACCCTTCTACAAGAAAGAAATAATAGATCCGATGAGGGATTTACCATGCTCGGGTTGCACAAAGTTCCGGGTCAAAACTCCAGAATTCCTCGAGCTACGAGACAAGCCCCCACGCTATGATCTAGGGAAGAGAAAAAATCTGCACCAGGGACACTCTACCCGTGTTTCCATGGCTTATATATTTCCCTAAAACAACACCACATCCACTGAAAATATGCCACCATGACCTCTACCATGTGTGCCGCCAAGACTAGGGCCTTCACAAGTATTTAATGGTGCATCATTTTTTTGGTATATGGCTAGTGAGAAAACCTCCCTACCTCACATGTTCTTCCAATCGCATCCTCTGCCAAAACCTGTGTGAGATCCTCCATTACCGTCGCTAGGGTTAGGGCACCCCATATTCCTATGTCGATTGGTTATTGTTATTGGTTAAATTATGAATATTAAATTTGACTAAGTGTCAAATGGTATTTGGTATGGTTTGATTAAAATGTGACTTAGTCGAATTATGATCCATGCAAATTTATTGTTTGAATTGATTTTTCGACCACTTGTATCCACCGAGTTAACAATTAGAGGGAAATGATGAGTGGGAAGTAAAGTTTGATGGGAAAAGCCACTACGTGGCACTGAAAAATTAATTACATTTAATATATCCCACAAATCTTGGGAGCGGGGAGGCTTCCTCCGAAGCCCTTTGTGAAAAATTATTTATCATTTTTAACCTTTTTCGCATGCATTTCGAACCCTTTATTCTCTCATTCGAGTTGTTACATTCATTATTCCATTCTATTAGTTGGCTGATTTATTATTAGAAGGTGATAATGGAGACTTTAACATTTATATTCAAGAATGATTTTGGGTTATTTCTTGATTTGTATACAAGTCATTATTTTGGGGTTTTTGGAGAAAATAATTGAAGGATCTTGTTGGGAGCTTCAAGGTTATCTCACCAAGTTTAACATGCATGGTTATATTTCCCCTATCTGGATATTTAATTTTGAAATAGTAGAATGAATATTGATTTGTAAAATTCTTGACATTTGGTCTATGTGTATTGTTGTTTGTTAAATATGGTTCTTTCCTTGTAACTGGGTTGATGCATTGGTTTGAGTGCTCATTTGTATACTTAGATAAATTATTTTTAAATAAATGGGGTATGCATTCAGTTTAAGCATTGATCTCTTCATTTTTGTGTATATTATTGTGACAGTAATGGTTACCTATATACCTATTTGCTAAGTTGATATAGGCTAGTTTGAATCTTATACCGGTTGGGGTTTAAGCTAAATATGTAGGTTCTTAATATTAAACCTAGTAGAGCATTTAAAGCTCAAATCACCACAATGGTGGTGAAGTTTTAAGTCTTTCCTCAAGATGAGTCAATGAGTAGCTCGAGTTGAATTGTAACAAGTCGGTTCAACTCTGTCACTATTATAGGAATCCATTAAATTGAAATTGACCTTGGTTTTGATATTTATCCTTTTATTTTAATTCCTTGTTTTGAACCTATTTGGGTAAAATCATGTATTAATGATGGTGTTTACAGGTTTATATTTTTTTAAGGCTTAATATAGAGTAAGCGGTGACTTGTGAGTCACCGATTTTCTTGTTTGCTTGGGTTTAATTCGAACCCGGGCATTTTGGAAAAATATTTTTATAACACAACCGTGTTCGTTATAGGGTTAACTGCATCAATTTTTGTGAGAAAAATGACTCGAGTCATTATAATTTGATGAGTTAGATTAAACATGAACCCAAAAACTAAGAAGGAGATTAAAGTATGCTAATCCTCGGTTATGATATACTGGACTGTTTGGTTCCGATTTCCTCTACTATTATGATAAGTTAATAAGAGTGAATATTTGGAATGGTTGTATTCCTTATGATATAATTTAATATTCTAGTTCATTTATATACAATGGATTTTTGGAAATCTTGTATTCTATTTTAAGGTTAAGAGCGTGACCTTATAATTGAAAGGATATTGGCTAATTTGTGATGTAAATAGTTGATTTAGTTGGTTTGCATAATTCGATTGTGGTTGTTTCTTATCGAGTTTATTAGATTGTGACTACTTGGTTTGAGGCCACATGAATATGACCTTAATTTCTTTCACCTATGTATTAACTTGAGTAGGATGTTGATAAGAAAAGTTTGATCTTTCACATATCTAGTGTGATGGAATTTTCATTTCCATGTTTGATTACTATTTTATAGTACCATTATTATTGGTTAATTAATTTGTAAGGAGGTGGTAAATCATAATTAATTTTCATTTGAATATTGTTGATGATAGTATGGTGTAAATCTAAGTTTGAAAAAGGAAAAATTGACTTTCCATATTCATTTCGGAAAACTAAATAAAAGCATGACTATGAACTTGTATGATTGATCGTGGTATTATCATGTTCTCTTGTTTAATGCTTATAAGTAGGGTTATTAAAGGATCATGAAAATGTTTATGGTATTTAATGTATCCTAAAAATTTATAACTAAAACTTTATGACTTGTAATGTTTGATATTTGTTTTTATAATTAAGACAATTAGTATCTATTTAGTTGTTTCATAATTAAACATCTAGACAGGGAGATATATATCTATGTCAGTTCGTTGAACTGACCATGTAAATATATCATTTTTATCTTTCATATTTTAGGAAGGATTAAGTATTTCATGAGGTAGATTCCATTGTTATATGCATGATCATCTGATATATTTATATCTGATTTGTAAACATTGATTTAATGTATAAGTTAAACTTGGATCATGTAATCCTTATTGAGAGAAATTTATTTCACAATATTGTAAACAACCTCGGTATTTTATATCATCTTGAAAATAAATGTTGTACTTTTGGACATAAAATTATTGTACTTTAGATCATGTTAAACCTTATTATTCTTATGAGATGACATAACGATGTTGCTGATTTTCAACTGTTGTACTTAAAGAGATTATGAAATAAATTGGTATTTATTAATTAATTATACTTATGACATCATTTAATATGCTTTATTAAATGATAGTAATGATAACCATGATATCATTAATTAATGATTAATTAAAGAAGTAATCAAACAACGTTGTTTGGGATAGCAGTACAAGAGTTGTGAAATACATTAATATTTCTAAGACTTGATTGTAATAAGATAAATTTAAGCACTAATTAATTATATATTACAAATAAATAATTCTTGATTGACTCTTTGTACTTGATATGACACTAGCTAAGTGACATAATGATGGAAAAGTACATGAGTACAACTGTTGCAAATTAGTAAATATGATTTAATAATTTGAATAAAGTATAAGCGGATCAACATTGCAATTATTCACAAGTAATTGATTACTTGGTTAGACCTTGTCGTAAATGGCATGACATTATCTAGATGGGCTTGGGATGATTACCTAAACCCAATAATATGTTTAAACTGAAATGATACTTAATGATGAAATTTGTAAAAAGACACTAAGAGTTTAAAAACATGAAACAAAATTAATAAATGTGTTATTAACGATCGTTAACAACATTATATTATGATTTAAACACTTATCATTATACTTAACTTATAACACCTTAGGTGTTAAGTTGGTATGGCATTTAAGTCCACGCTTATCGATTTGTTTGTACTATGATCATGCTATCTTAGGTCGACTATAGGAAGGGTAATGATTAACCTTTGACGAGAGTCAAAGAGTAATCATTATCTTTCCCATAGGGTCCTAAGCTAGTACAGTCAACATACACATATATCGAGAGGTGAGACCTAGAATTTAAGCCTGCTTAAAACATAAGCTTAATACACTTAACTATTAAGATGAATCCAGATAATTGTGTGGGATAATTGATCGGTGATGGGACAAGTTTTTTTGACTTGTGTGTGGTCACAAAACTAAGCATGCAAATCATAGCTTGAAAACTTTGGCCTAAGTAGTGTAATAATTGAATACACTATCGGATCACCTAGTTCCTTAATAATAGTGTGTGATGAAATTTGAATTTTAGTAAGCTGATTTTAGGTAGACACTCAAGAATTACATCAGTTCACAAACCTAACTAACTAGGTTGACCAATTGCATACAAGTTATGCATACTCAAAAGAGTAAGATAAAGGGATTAGGTAGATCTAAATGACCTTTATAGTTGCACATGGTTTTGAAATGTTATTAGATGGATTGTAAACTAGATTACTTGCTGGATTATTATTATTGCATTATAAATCATTGAAGGCATGTAATGGAGTTAAGGGGTTTGTTTCTTCAAAAAATATTTTCCCTTAATTTGGTGTTGAATAACATTGGGTGAACTACAATTTTTTGTTTCATCATTTTGTACTAAGACTGATATTATCATTTTGTAATTAATACTTTAATATATTTGAAAGGAAGTTTTGTGCATAAACCTTGTTCATTTTCATCTTATCTATGCTTCTTTAAATGAGTTGAAATAAATCTATATATGTGCTAACAATGTGGATGAAGGACATATCTTAATCCCAAAGCATAAGAATCATACATAACCTAGTGCAAGACTCATTCACGCATTGGTGTAGGACTCACACACGCATTGGCATAGGAATCACCCAAGTATTGGTGGAGGAATCACTTTGGAGTGCAAGACTCGCTATGGAAGAGTAGGACTTGTATGAAGGAATAAAAGGACTTGGACATCAAGGAGAAGATCTGATCTAGTCAGCACATGGATTACATGATGAAAGGAGAATTGAATGCACATTAACATCTAGTCATCATGTGACTTGTGTAGATTATGAGAGTCCAATTTGAACATCAAGTTTGACTGAAAATGTGGAACAAATAGACAACACAAAATAGTAATCATGTGATTTAAGGGATCAAAATACATGAACTTTGACATACTCTAAATGGATAAATCATCTCAAATGAGAGTTAATCAAGGATGCCACTATAAGTTAAAAATATGTAATCTAATCCAAGTTCTACATATACTTATTACATTAAACTAACTATTTAACAAGTAGTTATTCTTACAGAATGTTAGTTAACTATTAGTTAGTTATTAATAATCATTAATCTTTTAGAGTGAAAAGTACTACACTTGATATAAAAAAGCATTGGTAGTAGAATTACATTATTTAGCTGGTTTTCGATGAAAGATATATTGTATTACATTGATAAAGTGAATGATTCGAGTTAAATTATGCGGTTTAATTTCCAATCGAAGCTGGATCGGAGGAAGGAGAAAGTTTCACTCCCCAACGTGAAGGGCACTGCTTGTTTACTTAAATATCTTTTTTTTTTTCATATTTACAAGAATTCTAGCACTTTCATCATTTTAATTCATGAATTTAGTAATCTTTGTTTTTATCATATCAGCCATTTATTAGATAGATATGTTCATAAGTATTATTTCATTGAATTTAGAAGTTAATATATACTTATAATAATTTTAATCATTCTCTTTGCTGTAAACAATTGTGGACATTTCCTGGATTGAAAAATATTAAATAATCAAAGTAAGAGTATCAATGAAGCTTATCACTTTTTGGCGTCATTACGAGGATATTTTTAAGGTGTTAGAAAAGATCAAGGTACTAACTTGCATACTTCCTAATAGCTTGGTAAGTTTCTATTTAGAAATCTCTTTTCCATAACTCTTTCTTTCGAAATAAAATACCTTGTAGTGACAACAAGATTCCTTTTTGTGATTTGGAGTAAATGGAACACACAATTAATTAAGCACTTATAGTTAGGAAATTGTTTTTAAGCATGGTAGGATTTTATGTTTATACCTAGAGACTATAGAGGTAGATTTATTAGAATAAACTTAAAACCTCCCTCAAAACTAACCTAGGAACAACTTGATCAAAATTAAACGATGGTTGATGGAGTGGAAAATATGAATAGTGCAAACAATGGAAATCCCTTGATAGGAAGGACATTCACGTATCCCATAGAACTAGACCCTAATGACCAAGCCGCTAATAAGAATACATCTCCTTCAATTTTACCAATCTTTAGGTGACTTATCTTAGAAGATCGTGACCAATTTATTTTTGACTTCAATTTTTTGTGCCAAACCTATGACTACGAGATACTCAAAAGTTAAATTTATTTCCCTCAACTCTAAAATATACAACCATGAGGTGGTTCATGGGCGTAAACCTAACTCTATCCACACTTGGGAGAAGATGGAAACAATCCTCTTAAATAAATATCAATATTCTTTGTAGGGTTAGGGACCAAAACCAGAACTCTTTATGATAAAACAAAAGGAGGATGAGAGTGTTGAGGAAAATCTAGATCAATTCCTATTCCTTTATAGGAGGTTTGGTATAGGTCTTGATATTAATTTTCTAAAATTTCTAATTCCTTAATGTATTAGATGAAGAAATGCAAGAAGACTTTAATATAATGGGAAAAGGAGACATGAACAAATTGGAATTCACGATACCATTAACATTTGTAGTAACTAATCCTGGAATCACCTAAACATTTGAAAGTAGAAAGGTAATATTACCAATGTTAACATATCCAAACTTAGAAGAGAATGGAAATTTAAGAATGGATCTCTTAGTGTAGCTTAACACAACTGTTGTGGTGTACTTGAGAGATTTTCATTTCCAAATTTAACTTAATAAAATGAAATAAAAAAATAAAATGACCTCGAAAGATGGTGGAGTTTACCGATACCAACAAGGACTAATTTTAATACTTAATGGGTGAATGACATGGACCGATTCGAGTGGGTACACAACTCCTTTTCAATGGGATAAGCTACTTAGAATGCATAGACACTTAGAAGAAAATAGGATTAGATAGATATATAAAGGATTTCTTAGTAAAGGCTAGTCCCCATAGGTCAATGGAATTCCTTGTAAGGATGTCAATCCATGTTCAAGAAATCAATCGATAATGATGAGATAAAATGATAAAACATACGATATAACCAACAATGCAAAGGAAAAGGGATTGATGCGGTCCACGGCTATATGATGGTTTGATAATGGGGTGATACCTGATCCAAAGGGAGTCTAGGGATCACAAAAATGGCTCAAAGGAGCAAGGATGGGGATGGTTATATACTCACAAAGGAAAGCTAAGTGATATGTTGGATTTAGGATAACTGATAAAGTAATGGCTCAAAGGAGTTAGATAGGATTGGACAGACACCTACAAAGCAAGAGTGGTAATAAATGATGGGATCTGATGTTTGAAGATAAATCTTAAGGTTTGAAGGAACTTTTAGAAAAAAATCATCAATGGTTATAGGGAATCATTAGAGATGCAGGGAATCATTAGCGATTGGTGAATCTTCGAAATTCTAGTGAAATCGTCATTAATTATCGTGAAAATGTGTAGGTCGATAAAGAATGGAGATAGAGCTCAAAAGGGATGCTAAAAATGTTGATTTAGGCCTAGATATGATGCATAAATACAATGATTAACTAAATGAAGATATGTACCTTGTATATGTTGATAAATAGAGGTAGAGAGATGATGTTACCAAGGGTAGGGAGATATTTTTTGATTCCCAAGTTGAGAGAGAGGTTTTTATGATATCTGAAAAGCCCAAGCTCCATGGTGAGGATGCTAAATCTTGTGGTAAAGATCTAATAAGGAAAGAATGAAGAGATAGAGTATATGTTTGTTTGGAGAGAGAAATCGGGGCCAACTTTTGTGAACCAAGCTCTGAGCCCAACTTGACCAACCTCCTAAAAGGGGGTCTAAAACTCATTTATATAGAATCATCGGCGATCCGGGGAAAATTACCGGAAATGTAGGAAAATTACCAAGCGATTGCAGGCGTTGGTTAAAACCAACTCCAACCGAGTCATTTTTCTTTGTTATTTCATGTGAGAGGGAGATATGTGGGTGAGAGGTTATAAAATGGTTGGGAAGGTGTTTTTTGTTTTTTCTTTATTTGATTTTTGTATGTAAGTGGTTTGGGTGGTTTAGAAAGGGGTAAAATAGGATTTACGGGTGTAGGATGATATTTATGAGGAGTAAACATGATGCAAGAGAAATAAGACTTAGGATAATGTTTTAATAGATGATATAATAATGATGTGATATTGAAGGGGTGCTATCAAATGTAGACACGGGGATTAGCGGTGCTAATTTTAGGTGTCTACATTTCCCCCTTTTGTTGAGTGGTTTTAGACAAGCCACGAGACAAAAATGAGATGTGATAGATAAGGATGTGAAAGATGCGAGAATTATATGATGAGGTGTTCCCCCTAAAACTAGGGATTGATGACCTAAAATGAAATCAATCACAAGTTTGAAAGAGATAGATGGAAATATGCAAGGATGGGAAGATGAGAGATGATGCCCTAGGACGAGGTATATAAACAATATGGGTGTTATCATAAAATCAAGTGATAGGGGAACCAAAGGGTTCATGTCCTATAGATGTATGACTTAAAAATGAAAAGGGAAAATAAAAAGGATGTTTTGATGAGGTCAAAGGAACGAAAATTGATGTTTCCATAAAGGTGGGATTACGAGGCTAGGGAAGTCAAGTGATGGGGGAACCAAAGGGTTTGTGTCCTATAGACATATGAATTTAATGATAGTAAGATGATGGTTTGACAAGGTCAAGGGACTAAAAATTGATGTTGCCACAAAGGTGGGATTACAAGACTAGGAAGTCAAGTTATAGGGGAACAAAGGGTTTGTGTCCTATAGACATATGACTTAACAATGAAAAAGGTCCTGATAGAGGACAAGATAGGTGTTCTAAGCTGTGATCGGGGCATAACAAACGAGGATGTAACCAGTTGAAAAATGTTGATTTTATTGAGTAAATGTGACATTTTTATGTATATGGCTCTTTGTGAAGCCTATTTTTGATGTATATTTGTGATACACAGATATTTTGAGACTCCAGATGATGTACAATGATACAATGATATGATTTATGATTTATGATTCATGTGTTGATTTTACTTTGATGTGGCAATGTAATATTGAGATGCGATCATGATTGTATGGATATTGATAGATGTTGATATTGTGATAGATATTGATAGATGTTGATGGATTTTTTTGATGTGATGTGTCATCGATATTTGATTTTAAAGTGACTTTAATGTATATCAAAATGTGTCTTAACCATGGTTAAGAATAAAATGCGGAATGATTTCTTTATATTGGATTTGATACATATGTGATGGGAATCAACAAAGTGAAGGATCTTGCACTTTTGGCCTTATGACAGATGTTAACACATGACTAACAATGGGTAGTCACATGTAGGATCTCGGATATAGATGGAATTGAAATGTATACCTCCCTAGGACATGGGAAGGGTAGGTTCTCCTTTAAATGGTTTCATAGAGAGATTCTGAGTTATACATTTTATTTTAACGCAAAATAATCGATGTGGAAATTTAACTCTCATAGGAAAGTTGATCAATGAGGAATCTTTCCTAGGATGATTTTATATTTTTACATTTTATTAAGGCTAATCAATGTGTGAAGCCTTTTTATATGGGTAGTAATCCTTTGAGGGAGTGGTCTACAATTTTTAACTTTTTTACTTTTACCTTTTTTTTGATAACCATCCTTCGAGGGATCAATCTATGATGTTAACGAGGTAGCTTTCCTTCAAGGGATCAGTCTACTTTTATTTTTGATAGTATAATTTTTATATTTGATAGTTGTCCTTCGAGGGATCATTCTAATTAATTTTTGACAAGATGCATCCATAGATATTTTTGAATTTATTTTAGCTTAGGGAAATCTGAATAGGCCATTTAAGGAGGGGAAGAGATAGATATGTGAACAAACTACACATGTGTGCACCGTGACATATCTTTGGTTGATATATAAGGTAGGTGCATTTATTGATTGTAGGGTTCCTGCTAAGGAGGAACTTGTCCATGTGAAATATTTGATGAATAGATCCATGGTGCTCATCTTTAAGGTTTTGAGGGTAGTGATGGAAAACCACATGCTTTCGAATCATTACAATAATACAATGGTTGGTTGTGGTGAAATAATATCTTTATGTGACTACTATCATGACACTTGATGTGTTAATAGTAGAAAGGATACAATTGCAAGGTATTTAGGGGTTTCTTTTCATGTGTACCATCAAGGGAGGCTAGATGATAAGCTCCCAACCCATACTTGTGAGTGATGACATATGAAATGATTGATTAGGGGAAAACATTCCATGTTGAATCCTCTCCAAAATAGTGACATATGGATTAGATTAGGAGGATAATATTGGTGAAGATTCACTAGGGACGTGTGCACGGGAATAATTTCAAAGTCTCAATAGAGAGGATACCCACTAGTGTGACGATGTGGCTAGAGATAACATGCACTAAAGGGAACAATGTCTTCCAGCTTAGGATGATGAAATATTCGATGTTGATTGATTAAGTATATGGTAAATAAAGGAGGGTGCAAAACCTTTTACAAAGGAGTCATTTAAAATTTGGATGAGATATGAGAGGATGATTGATGAGGAGGGGTAGATGACGAAGCTTTGGTTTTCCTTTTCTTCATGTATGACAATTTTTGGTTCGTGTAGGTGGGTGAACTGTATTGATTTGAGATGAGGGACCTTCAATGGAAGGTGATGAGAAGACGTATGAGAATGGTTTACCGAGATACAATTAAGGATGAACCCCTTTGTCTCACATATGTCACCGAGGACACTATCGGTGACTCTTGTGTAGAGTTTACGGGATTGAGAGACCTTCAATGGAATGTGTTGAAGAGATGTCTAACATATGTTTACCAATACAAGATTGAGGATGACCCACTTGTCTTGTATATGTCATTGTAGAAAGCGATGAGGGTGGAGGTGTAAATGATATCAAGGATAGATTAATATGGTTTTATTTTTGGAGAAGATCATTGATGAAGAAGAGTCATTGTATTATGGCTTTAAGAGTTTTACAACTTTGCGTGCTATGAATTGGGCTTCGATGCTTTAAAGGCAGAGGTTTTATCCTAGTCGTACCACACAGGTTCTGGATATGTGGATTGGGTATTTTAATGGGTGCTAATTTGATAAGAGAAGCAACCTACATAAGCCTCTTAAGGATATTAATGTAAGTCCCTTTTGGGGGATTTGGATTAATGGATTTTGATTTTGATTTACGAGAACACTTGGTAGAATGTATTATTTTTGGATGTGGGTGGATGGGTAGATGTTGTATGGTGTTAGAGCATCATAGGGACATTGTGAGGTTGATAAGAGAGAGGATGTGACCCAAGGATGGGATAATATGTGGGATTGATAAAATTGGATGATGGATGAGGTCCCAAAATGGACAAGGAGGGATGGATTATGGATGAGATAGGGTTTGACTATGTGATATGATATTGAGATAAAGGACAGGTCCCAAAATAGATGGTAAAGGTGGAACTATAGATGTGATGGATTGATTGTGATAAATGATGGGGTCTAAGATTAGATGGTAAGGATGAGACCTAGAAGATGTTCATTTTGATTTTGTAATGTCAACTTTATGTAAAGGAGGTGTTCTTACGGACAGATGAAGAGGATGAAGTCATGGATGTGATGTGTTTTTATTTTTAAGATTTTGTTTAGATAGAGGAGAGGGTCTCATGATAGATGACGAGAATGAGGCCATGGATGTGATTGGTTTTGATTATGTATTGTTTGATTCATGATGAGGTTACATCTTTGGATGGTAGCGAGGAGTCGGGGATAGGATTAGGTTTGATTTAAATGAGGGAGATGTTATCTCCAGACATGATTGAGGTAGGTTACATTTATGTGAGATACCCAAGTCTTTGATGGTTCAAAATATAGTTGGATGTTAAGATATTCTATTATAATTTCCTCCTTTGAATAGCTTTCTAAAGTCACATCTAAAGGATGCAATGATTTAGTAGGTGATTGGATGGTAGCTAAAGGTGACATCAATTTGTGGGATTATAGAAAAGAAGAACAAGGGATTATAAGTCTTCTAGAGGAAATTTTGGCGATGAAGGGATCTTATTGTGGGTAATATCTTAAGTGATAGCGTTGATGATGTGACTCAAAGGATGTACAATATCTATATGGACCAATTCTATTGAGGGTGTTTGATTAGAAATAAAATAAATTGAAACATGTGTTGTAGTCTCATCTAGTTCATAGGAAAAATTGAGGGAATCAGATGGGACATGTGATGGGTGTCATCATTCCCTTCATTTAATCAACTTCTTGTTGATGTCATATCAAACCAGGGGTGTGTCTAAAGCTATATGCAATAAGAGTACTTTAACTGATCTAGTAGTTGACTGTAACTATTTTTATATTTTTGGGGATCTCTTTAATGTCTTAAGGACTTCTTGGTAAAAACTTATTCAAATCAAACTATGAAAACTTGCTGAAAGTAAAAACACACTAAAAGCTTCTTTGAAAGGAAACACACCGTGCATAAAAGAAACACACTTGCTGTTGGAAAATAAACACACTTGCTTTTGAAAGTAAACACTCAGATTAAAATGCTTGAAAGCAATTGCAAGAAATATAAAGATTTATCTAAACACTTGCAGGAACAAGTATACAACATAATTTAACTAAAAGAACTAAAGTAATAAAAAATTAACAGACCTAAGCTATTTGTTGAAGAAATATAAATACCAAATAAATGAATATCCTGGTCCTTGGGGGAGTGGGCCTTGCTCCTCCTTGATCAATATTTTAACAACTCAAAATTCTCTCAAATTAGAATGGCTATTTTATTGATGAAAATATTCAAAGTATAACAAAACATACTACATCCTGGATACTTAATCTATTTGTTTTCTCTATTCTCTATCTCTAATTAATTTTATTTCTATCTAATGCAAGTCTACTTTATATAAATTTTTCAATCACAGTTGTCTCAATGATTCTGATGAAATCAAATCATGCCCAGAATAGATGTTGATTTAGATGGTGGTTGATCAGATAGTTGTAGGATAACTCTTCCTAGATTTGCATTCAAAAATCTTCTCGTCCTTCATGATTGTAGATGCAAAATTTATGGATGTGGTTTAAAATAGATAACTCCCATCGGTTCCGGAACTTTGGAGAAGTTCCGGAACCATAGGAAATTATTAAGAACCAAAACTTGTGAGAGTTCTAGAGCTGTCCCAGGAGTTTGGAACTAAGTCTGAAAATTTTGGAACTAAATTATGGAGTTCTAGAACTAAGTTTGAAAGTTCCAGATCTAAATGATGACTTTGTGATGGAGTTCCAGAACTAGCTTGGAATTTTCAGAACTAATTTGTGTAGGAACAGACGCTATCAAAAACATACCTTGAATGCCACCTACTTCATTTCCTCGGTGATTAGACTTTTTTATTACAAAACCAAATTTAAACACACAAAGTATGTTAATAATTTTAGAGTTTTTAACATTAGGATCACAATCAATCAAAAGACAAACAGTTACATCTTAACTCATATCAAATCAACTAAAAGTCACACAATGCAATCAAAATTAATCAAAAGGGGAGTATGATGAGATCATATATTATACATTAATCGGACATATTATGGCCTCATCATTTCCCCAAACTTTTTCTTGTTTGTAAGTCCCTTTACAAACTCATTATTCAAAAGTGGGATCATATGTTCTGCATTCCATTTGATTGCTCAGATCAAATGGGTGATATTGAATTTTCCAATGCTTAAGCTCAGATGTACTGTACCTAGCTCCTTTTTCTATTTTCCTCTTCCACTTTTCAAATTCAACAGGGTCTTGAGGTTCTCTATTTTGCCAAGGAGACATGGGGGTGAGAAGTAGAGGTGGCCTTGTTTGCATTCCCATCCATATTTGGTTGTAGGTTTCATTGACTTGGGGAGTTATTGTGCATAATGCTTTGGCCCTCTCTAAAATCCATATTAGATTTGTAGGAGAAATTACTTCCCTTATTTTCAAAGAAACAGTAAGGAATTCCCACCTCTTTGATTATCCTTCATAAATATCTTCAAATTTTTCCTCATCATAGGAGGTGAAGGCATCAATACTCTTTTACAGAATGGTAGGGTAATGTGTCTTGAATCTCCTATCAAAGGCATGAGTTCTAAAATGTGTGAGGAAGGCAAAAGGTTTACCATAATGAGCTCTCATGCAGAGGCCTATTGAGCTAGCTTTCAATAAAAATTCAGATTCTCTTTCCTTCCATGTAATTTGGTTTTGCAAAAGAGAGACAAATGCATTGAGCTGGCTCTCCCCTACATATAAGTTAATCATAAATCCTGTATTTTTCTGTAGCATATAATTGCAAAGATAAAATTCACACAGGATATTTTTCTATTTAGGGCTAGATAGAGAGTAAGCTGCCATGAATTCATATTCATCTTGTAGTTCATGTGGAAGCCCACATGTAATTCTTGACAACTACCAGTGAATGAATTGCTCTTCCAAAAACACACTATATGTAAGAGAAGGTCTCCTGTAGGCAAGCAATTTCTCACTCATAATACAAACCATATGAATTTTGGCAAGACATTTATATTTATTTCCTTCCTCCTTATAAAAGTTTTCTTCCCATTCCTTTCTTTCCTTCATCTCTTCCTCCATCTTGGTCTTTAATTCCTCATTTGATGTTTTGGCTTCTCTGAGATCTCTGCAAATATCATTCCATTGTTGTTTTAGTGGAAAATAGGTCAACTCGATGCAATGCAGCAGGTGTGGACACAACACTCTATTTTCTGGAAGTCTGGAACTCTTCCTCTTTTTCTATTAGCTACTTCTTGGTTGCTAATAATTCCTCAGTTTTGGCACAATTTGGGTTGTTAGCTCATCAATGAGTGTTTCCCTTTGTTCCAATTTAAATTTTAGGAAGTCCAATTCCTAATTTTTTTCTCTGATAATAAGCTCTGCTCTAGATAATAACAAATCCTATTTAACTTGTTGTCTTTCCTCTTCCTCTGAAATTATTTGAGGAGTTTGGCATTCTTCCTCTATTAAAGGAAATTTTCCTTTTCTTATCCTAGATGCCAACTCTTCTTCTTCATGGCACTGCTTGAAGGTTCACCAACTATTGAAAATATTGATCATCAAATATCTCCTCCTCTGTCCATTTCAACATGACTTGGCTTAGGTGGAGTCATGGCCATGCTGCCCAAAATGTCAGCAGCTTCCTCTTCCATCCTTTCCTGCTCACTCCTTCCTTCTGGAGTTCCCCTTGACCTCTTATGACTTTTTCTTATCTGGGGAAGTTCAACATGCCCAGTAGTGAATTTCCCTCTAGAACTTATTCTTACTGTTCTTTCTGGTTCTTGTGTGGGTGAGCTATCACTGTCAGAGATAGATATTGGTTCTTCTAAAGATCTTTGTGGAAGAATAAATTTCCTTCACCAGTACAAAAGGCAATTGTTGTTTTTATCTTTCTCACCGACCTTCTTTTCCTTGGTATGTTTTCTCTTTCCATTTCCCTTTGTCCTTCTACAGGGGCATCAATTTCTAGATTAGTTGAAGGAGAGAATGGGGCTGGAATTGTCCTTTTGATAATATTAGGGTTTTTCTTGAACTTGCCAAGAAACTTGTCCCAAATTTCTTCTCCATTCTTTTTTGACAAGAAATGGTGCTAGCATATCAAGTGAATTAGACCATGATGCCTAATTGTTCCAACACCCCAGGAATATCTCTGAGCCATGGTCTGAATGGAATCAAAGAGAAACCTTGGGAGGTTTATTATGTATTCAGGCTTGGTGGCTCCATACTTCAGATATATGAGCATTTTTAAGACTTCTTTTCCCACAAACCCAAACTGATCGTCACAGGTTAAATATTTTACTATCCAAAATGCTACCCTATCAAAGGGTTTAGGCTAACTGGCCCTTCTGACCCCTTTTATGATTTTCTTTGTATTATAAATATACTTGGGTTTAGATTCTTCTTCTGTGACAAGACTTCAACCAGTTCTTTCAAAGTCCCCTTGGTAGGTTGTGGGACATAAACAATGGGCACTCTAGACACATTACTTATAGTATTTACAAAAAGGAATAAAGACATTTCTTACTTTTTTCTAGTCTGTTATAGATTTATGATGAATTCTCTTACCAAATTATCATTATGCCTTGAAATTTTCTTCAGGAATTCAAGCCATCCTACATGCTCAAAGATGGATGATGCTTCTTCGTCATGTACGAGCAGCTAGGAATCATCCTCTGGTTCTGATTTCTTCTTAATCACCATATTGGCTTGAGTTCTATCTCTCTTAAATTGGTTGTAGGTATTCTTCTTAGCTATGAAACTAATGGCTTGGCTATGGAACCTTTGTTTTTAGCTACATAACTTCTAAATTCTCTGCTTTTTTACGTGAAATAAAAACTCAATTCGTTGCTCCTTCCTCAAGATATTTCTACAATATTTATTTCACTTGATGTTTGTAATAATGATTACTAATGATAACCATGCCACCACTTAGTCCATATAAATAAATATCATGATTACACACTTGTAATCATAATTTATAAATAGATGACTCATAATACCTACTTTTAAATTAAGTCACATCACACATGCAAACATTTAATCAACCCTAAATAAGTTAAAAGACATAATTACCATCCTTGATGATGTAAGCCTTTTCTATGATGACTCGTCATTCCTACAAGTGGAACAAAACATGATTAGATAAGACAGCTGGAATTCAAAATAATTCCTTTATTTGAACTAGCCAAAAAGAGGTCAACCGCCATTTGCTGGTTTTCAATTGACCTTGAGAGATTTTTTTTTTTTTTTTATTATATATATATTGGGGAAGAAGACACCATTTTCTGGTTTTCATCTTCTTCCCTTTATTTTGGATCTATCATCTGATTATTTGATCATTTTGGAAGAACTAAGTTCTTCCATATGATCAAATTCTTTGTCTACTTCAATCTTCCTCAAAAATTCATTCTTAGTGGAAAGCTTCCTGTAGAGTTTCAGCCTATGTCCATTGACCAAGAGTGTTCTGCTGCTACCATCAATGGGAAGTAACTGAATAGAACCATTGTCAAAAACATGATCAATCTGATAAGGTACCAACCATCTGGTTCTCAATTTTCCCTTGAACTGTTGGTACTTAGAGTCAAATAGTAATGCCCAGTCTCCTACTTTGAATTGCCTTTTCTTGATATGTATGTCATGTCATTGCTTCCTTTGCTCTTGAATCATCTCTGTCTATTGAAGTGCTTCCAACCTTAATTCATCCAACTCATTGAGTTGAAGGATTCTTTCTTTTTGAGCTGCATTTAATTCAATTCCCACCTTCACTATTGTCCTCAATGTCTGAAGTTCAAATTCTATAGGCAACAAGGGATTTTTCCCATAGACTAATTCATATGGTGAAAACCTTGTTGTAGTTTTCCAAGTTGTATTATATGCCTAGACAGCTTCAGGTAGTCTCTTTACCCAATCTTTTCTCCCAACTTCAACCGTTTTGGTAAGGATGTTCTCCAATTCTCTGTTTGTTACTTTAGCTTGTCCATTTGACTATGGATGGTAAGGAGATGACTTCCTATGATTGATTTGGTAATACCTTGTGAAATCTTGGATCATATTAGACATGAATTGTGGTCCCTGATCTGAAACTATGCTCCTTGGTGCTCTAAACTTGATCATAATTATGTTCCAAAGGAAATTAGTAACTGCTTCCTCAATGGCATTTGTCAATGCCTGCACTTCTACCCATTTTGTCACATAGTCAGTACATACAAGAATATATTCCTTCCCTTGTGAAGGAGGATTAAAGGGATAAAAAAATCCAATCCCCATCTCTCAAATGGTTCAACCACAACTTGAGGCTGAAGAGGCATTTCATTGGTGAAAATTGGTTGTCCCATCCTTTGATAAGGATCACACCTCTTGATATATCTTTTCACATCCTTGTATAGAGATGGCCAATAATAACCAGTGCCAAGTATCTTATGAGATGTTATTTTTACTGAATAGTTTCCTCCACTTGGTTCATCATGACATGCCCTAAGGATGTCAAAGATTTCATCCTCTCTTACACACCTACGCAAGACAAAATCAGACCACACTTAAATAGAATTCCATTTAACCATTTGAATTGTGCACAGTGTTTTAATTAACTTCTTTATTTGTTTCTTAGTGAAAGAAGGAGGGAACTTCCTGTTTGCGTAATATAATTTGCCATATCGAAAACCATGGTGTACTTACCGAGATTGCAAACAGCTTTTTCATCTTGAAAGTTATCCTCGAGTGGATCTTGTTCCCCTGTGGTGGTTGTCTTGATAGAAAATCAGCTACCACATTATATTTACCTAGATTATCCACAATGGTAATATCAAATTCTTGCAAAAGTAATAACCATCTAATGAATCTTCCTCCAACCTTTGGTTTGTTCATTAAATACTTAATTATTGAATGATCTCGTGTATACAAATATCTTATACCCTATAATATAATGTCCGAATTTATCAATTGCATAAATTACAACAAGAAATTCCTTTTCAATGGGAGTAAGATTCTTCCTAAGATAGTAGATGGCATACATCTTTCCTTCATCTTTTTGTCCCAATCTTGCACTCAATGGAATAATTTGAGGCATCTATTTGGATATGAAATGGATTTTCCCAATTAGGACCTCTTAATATTGGGGCAATTGATTAATTTGTGTTTAATTTCTTCAAAAGCATGTCGGCACTTTTCACCCAAAGAAATTCACAGTCCTTGGTTAGAAAATTAAACATGAGGCAGAAATTTTATGAAATATTTTATAATGCATCTATAGTACCCAACATGTCCTAGAAATGATTTGATATATATGAGAGTCTTAGGGATAGGTAAATCTGAAATGATCCTAATTTTGTTTTGATCCACCTGAATTCCTTTTTGTTAAATATGGTGTCCTAATATAATTCCCTCATCCACCATCATCAAACATTTTTCATCACTAAGAGACGAGGTTGTGTTGTTCACATCTTGTTAACACTGTCCATATTTCTCAAAGCATCTTCAAATGTATCTCCATGTACAAAGTGAAGTCATCCATTTATAATTCAACAAAATCATTTGTTAGATCAACAAATATTACAAGTACAACTCTCGGAAAGTTGTAGGAGAATTACATAAACCAAATGGTAATACTCTATAGGCAAAGGTTCCCCATGGACATGTAAATGTAGTTTTGTCCTGATCTTCAGCAACAACTCTGATCTGATTGTACCCACTAAAGCCATCCAAGAAAGAAAAGTATTGTTTACCTAAAAGGTTATCTAGGACTTGATCTATGAATGGTAAGGGAAAATAATCTCTCATTGTGGCTTTGTTTAGTTCCCTATAGTCAACACATATTCTCCATTTTCCATTATTTTTGGGAAAAATTACAAGAGGAGATACCCACTAGCTATCTGAGATAGGGTAGATGAAACCTACTTGTAATAGTTTTTCAATTTCTTGTTTGACTATATCCCTTAAAGCTAGGTTAATCCTTCTTTGAGGTTGCCTAACTGGTTTAGTGTTTTCAGTATAGATGTGATGAGTGTAGATACTTGGATGAATCCCCTTCATATATTTGTAATCCCAAGAAAAAGCTTTAGTATGATTTTTTAGAACATTAAACAATTTAGCTTCTTCATCCTCCTTCAACTAGCTATTGATGTTTAAAGTTTTACTGGTTGAATTTCAACATGCTTGGTTCCAATATGTGATGAACTAATTTGTGGAAAGGGTTTCATTAAAGTATTTAATGGACATGCATGTGGTAACAACATATGGTATGTAACAACATCTCCAAAAGTTCCTTGAGACAAAATACTGGAAAAAGGACAGTAATGAAAATTATGATACTTATCTCTTTATAGGCCAAATTCCTCATCACTGCTACTTTCCATAAATTCTTCACCACTTCCTGATGTACTTGAAACTGAAGCTATTGATTCATCCTCTCCCCATGAGAAATCTCATTGCTCTGAGTGAAATCATTTTCAATCAAAGAGAACTGTTGTTGTCATGGTTCTAGAACTAACTGTAGTGGTTCCGAAACTATAGCCGTAGGTTCCAGAACTAAGTTCACAAGTTCCAAAACTAAGTTCGGAGTTTTGGAACTAAGTCCGAAAGTTCTAGAACTAAATGATGACTGTGTGATGGAGTTCTGGAACTAGCTTGGAAGTTTCAGAACTAAGCTATGTAGGAACAAACGCTATCAAAAACATACTGAACGCCACCTACTTCATTTCCTTGACTGATTAGACCTGCTTTATTACAAAATTAAATTTAAAACACACCTGTGTTAGTAATTTCATAGTTTTTAACATTAGGATCACAATCAATCAAAAGACAGACAATTACATCCTAACTCATATAAGATCAACTAAAAGTCACACAATAAAATCAAACTTAATAAAAAGGAGAGTATGATGAGATCATATATTATACATTAATCAGACATATTATGGCCTCATCAACATGCATGATTAAAGATTGAGATGGCCTTCTTTAAGGGCTTGGATTTATAACCATTTGGCCATGGTGAAGGCTTTGTCAAAATTTTGGAACATGTGGATCTAAAGTGTAGATGAGATGTGATGGGAATACAATCGAGAAAATAAATTGATCAGTTTTGATTGAGGTAGTGAGAAATTCAATTGATTGATAATGCTTTTTCATCTAGTGATGAAGTCGAAAATGGATTTGTCTTCAGCTTTTTTTTGATGGTAGAGAGGTTAGAAATGGTTATTTTTAAGTAATGTTGATAGAAAAGCACTCAAGAAATAATAGGGATAGCTACATGAAAGAGAATAAAGAGTGACGAGGGAGGCAATTTTACCAATTTAAGGCAGTCCTACCAAAGTGACATCGAAAGGTTCTAAGCATGAGATCTTGATCATGGATGATGAGATAACATGAGTTTTTAAAGGCTAGTATGTGTTGTTGAGGATCCTTCTGGCCATGGAACATGGTAAATTTAGATAATATCCAATGCGGAGGATAAGGCTTATACGGTACTAATGGATGGATGGGTTCAATACAAACCTTATCATAAGTGAGGACATGTTTGGGTCCCATGGTAGTGGCTTCTAAATTGGATAATCTATTCAAAAAATATTGCATGGGATTGTTTGTAGGATTAGGCATGAGGGAATTAACATGTGAGTGTGGATGAGAATGCAGTTGATTTTATTGATGATGATGGAGAGTATGATGGTTCTATTATTGATGGGTTTGATGTGGAGGTTGATAAGGGGTATCTTGATAAGGTACGATTATAAGGTAGGTTGTGATACGAGGATGTAAGTAGATATGTAGAGATGTTGGATATGTTGTTGTTGGATGAGAGGGGTTGATTAGGCCTTAATAAGGATATGTGTATGGGTTTTGATGTCCGAGGTATCAAGAGAGACATTGAAGTTGAGATAGGTTGATGGGATAAAGGATAGGGGGATGTTAATATTTTGATGAATGAGGGGATGTGGAAAGGATTGATTGATGGGATACACTTGGGTTGAGGGGTGATAGTTTGGAAGTAATCTATATGTGAAGGATTCTTGTAGGGTTATTAGATGGATTTTTGTAGTGTTGTAGGAATTGTTGAAAGGTAGAGGGTCCATAGGGAAAAAATGTGGTCTAGATGGCCCTAAGAATATGTCATAGCTAAGAGAATTTGAGTGGGATATGATAGGTTGATCAAATTAAAAATGACTAGATCATGTGTAGGGTATGTTTTGATATTTATTGGGGTAAAATGCCATAGATATAATGGATGAAGAAACTGAGGATAGTTGTAACAATGACACATAAGAGATAATATGATATGATGATGTGGAGGACTAATCCATATTAAACATTAATTAACCAAAAATGATAAAGCAAAAACTCTAAGAGAGATAAAAATGTAATAGACAAGTCAAACAATTGTAAATTTTTATTATCTTAATTAGAATTTAGATGTGGAGGAAGGGGCTTAGAGGGAACCTAATGATATGGCCGTCTAAGCCTAGTTTTAGGTGATGTTAAAGGCTAGAGTCCTTGATATACCTAAAGGTATGTGAGGCCAAAATATTTTTTGGTGTTGATACAAGGTGTGGTATTGGGGCCTACCCCTCACTTCATGGTCCCACAATGATAATGGAATTATGTTCTTATCACATATACCGATAACCAATTATTTATACTTAGCGAACAACAAGTTGGTTTATCCCTTAGTGATGAAATCCAAGTGGGTTCACCTAGGTAGAAGTGTTTTGATGCAAATTATGTTGAATTGTGTGGGGGAAGTTAAGTGAATGTAATATATTAACCTCCTAATTAGACTATGTGATCAAACAAAATGAGAGGTTATTTTTAATCCCAAAAAGAAAGATTGATTTTAATGAGGATAGTAGACAAAGTTGAATGTTTGGAAATAAAAAGAAATGAAAGAGATGCATCTATAAAATGCTTCCTTTTAATTTTTAATTTTTAGCATAACAACAAAGTATAATAAACAAAAATCTCCCAAAGAAAAAAATCTGCAAGGGTTAGATGAAAACAAAGAACAATAAAAGAAACAACGAGTTAGAGGCTACTTAATCGAGAAATAAAAAACAATCTACAGAGATCATCGGTGATTTATAGGAATCGCGGTGATTCACAAAAATCATTGGCGATTTGATTAGATTGTTAGCAATTGCAAAGAAGAGAACCTAAAGGTGGAAATTAATTAATTTGAAATGAAAGAAAAGGGATAGGGTCCCACCGAAGTGTGCTAGAATGTACCAGAGAAGTTTTGCTTTCCAAATTTAACTTAATAAAATGAAATAATAAAAAAAAGACCTCGAGAAGATGGCGGGGTTTACCGATACTGTGAGGAATGATTTTGAAACTTGATGGATGAATGACATCAATGGATTCAATCAGTGCATAGTCCTTCTTTTCAATGGGATAAATTACCTGCAATGAACATAAACTTAGAAAATGATAGGATTAGATAGATATATGGAAAATTTCCTGGAAAAGGCCAGTCCTTAGAGGTCAATGGACTTCCTTGCAAGGATTTCAATCCATGTTCAAGAAATCAATCTAATAATGATGAGATAAAATGATAAACAGATGATATAATCAATAATGCAAAGGCAAAGGGATAGATGCGGTCCACAACTATATGATAGTTTGATAATTGGGTGATACCTAATCTAAAGCGAGTTTAGGGATCAAAAAAATGGCTCAAAGGAGAAAGGATGGGGATGGCTATAGGATCACAAAGGGAAGTTGAATGATATGCTAAATTTGGAATAATCTGATAAAGTAATGACTCAAAGGAGTTGAATAGGATTGGAAAGACACCTAAAAAGGTAGAGTGGTAATAAATGATGGGATATGGATGTATGAAGAACAATCTTAAGGGTGAAAGGACCTTTCAAATAGGAATCGCTTTTGCAATAATAGGGAATTGTCAGCACTTCTAGGGAATCGTTAGTGATATTGGAGAATCACCTACGATTCTAGGGAATCATCAGATGATTGCAATGAAAATTTATAGGCCGCAATGAATGGAGATAGAGCTCAAAAGGGATGCTAAAAAGGTTGATTTAGGCCTAGATATGATGCATAAATACAATGATTAACTGAATGAATATATGTACCTTGTATATGTTGATAAATGGAGGTAGATATATGATGTTACCAAAGTCAGGGAGATGTCTGTTGATTCCTAGGCTGAGAGAGATGTTGTTGATGATATCTAAAAATCCCAATCTTCGTGGTGAGGATGCTAAATCTTGTGGAAAATATCTACTAAGGAAATGTTGTAGAGACAAATTATCTATTCATCTGGAGATAAAAAGAAGGGGCCAACTTCTGTGATCCAAGATCGAGACCATCTTGACCAACCTCCTGAAAGGGGGTCTAAAATTCATTTATATAGAATCATCGGTGATATGGGAAAATTACCGACGATCATAGATTTTGGTTAAAACCAACTCCAACTGAGTCATTTTTCTTTGTTATTTTGTGTGGGAGGGGAGATATGTGGGTGAGAGGTTATAAAATAGTTGGGAAGGTGTTTGTTTTATTTTGTCCTTATTTAATTTTGGTATGTAAGTGGTTTGGGTGGTTTAGGAAGGGGTAAAATAGGATTTATGGGTGTAGGATAATATTTACAGGGAGTAAATATCATGGGGGAGGAATAAGACTTAGGATAAAGGTTTAATAGATGATATGATAATGATGTGATATTTAAGGGGTGCTAGCGAATGTGGACATGGGGTTTAGTGGTGCTAATTTTAGGTGTCTACATGTGGATAGGGATAAATATAGGAATACATAGCCATTATTCATATATTTTCCAAGATGTAGGAACAAACATGGGCTTAAGGATTTTCCCTTAGGTAAAATAGACATCTACCTTATCTGTGATCTAAAGCATGCCACTAATTAATGTGGATTGTTTCCCTTGCTAAATAATCACTTAAAATAGAATACACAAAGTGAATCTGAGTTGAATTATGTGGCTCAGAGGTAAGGAGGGAATTTTCAAGCAAATCAAAATCAATCTTATGCACCAAAAACACAATGGGTTCCAAACTAGTGGAACACACCATGGTCATACCCCCAACCTTGGGTTCAATAAGTCCCACAGAATGGATTCCTTAGTGGAATGCACAACCAAATTATTATTTGCAACCATGGACTCCAAACTAAAACATTCCACCATTCCAACAATTTAATCCTCAATTTCAACAACAATGGAATGCACCCCAAGGATTGGGTCAACAATATTATAATCAAATAATTATTATAGGCTTTGTTAACTAGGGATACAAATATTTCCCTATATAAATAGCCTGCCTAGCCATAAATTCCAGCTCAAACCGTGGTAAATCTAAATAATGTGAGGTAGTGTAGCCTAAAGATACACTTTGTCAAATCCAAAAAGATACCCAACATGAAACTTGTGGACTATAGAAACATACTATTATAATTGGGAAGGTTACTTCAAAACCATCATCTCCAATTATAGAATAAGTCCCCTGAAAATAAAGAAAAATCGGAAGAGGCGTAACCAAAACCGTTTCTTGAAGAAAAATCTGAACTAAGTGTAGACATGCCATTTCCATCTAGACATTGGAAATAGAAAATTTTGTAACCTAAGGAAAGCTGGAGCCGGGGTTGATTCAAGGATTAAAAATTTGAGTATTGGAATCCCTTTGTTACAAGATCTTAGAGATATTCTAGAATTAAATAAAACCATCAAAGAAATCTATGTTAAAACTCCAGGTAGAAGGAAAAATCAGCCCAGAACAATCCATGTTGATGGAAAACTAGCTAGCATATTAGAAGGGAAGATGACCCCTCCAAAATATGGTGACCCTAGGATTCCAATTGTTACAAAGTGTGTATTGGTGATGTGAATATTCCAAATGTCCTAATTGAATTAGGGGATACAATTTGACACATTCTCCACATTGTCTCTTCCCGATCCACAATTAACCCTTGAGAATGTTACAAATGGAAGACCAATGCATTGTTAAACCTAAAGGGATCGTAGAGGATGTAACCATAAAAATTTAAGATTGATATTATTTAGTATATTTAATGGTTATTAAAAAGAAAAATAATAAAATTGGATATCCCTTGATCTTAGGAAATCCATGGTTAGCCATCTGTTGCAACTCTTATCATTTTTTAGGAAAGGAAATATGATAATTAAAAATGGGAATGATTCAAAGAAACTATCAATATATCCAACTACAAAACCTTTCGCCACCGAGAATAAACAATGCCTTTGGAAGAATGATCCATATGAAGAAGAGGATTTTTTTCCTCCTTAGATATGGTTATAATCCAAGAACACTTAAAACAAATCCATAATTGAGATCCTTCGAATTACGGTACCATAACCATTGGAGATACAAGAAGACATGATAGATGAAAACAACCAACCTATAATTTTTCATTTGTCATAAACCATAGATTTGACTAAGTGTATCTTCCACAACATCACTTCAATCCATCGATATCTTCCCATAAGTTCCCATTTAATTCATTATTGAGATAATACCTAGTGGTAAATTCTCTCCATCCCAACACCATAGAATTACCTATTTTTCAAGGAAAATTATTGGCAATCAATAGTTGGTTTAGTAGTCAAGAGGATAATAACCTATTCAAACTTCTATGCTCTCATCCTCAATATTTTACTTGGTAATATAGTGGTGTGAAGGGTATTCATCCTATTATTTTTCCACATCATGTTTACAAAACAAATTCCAAGCCAGGTCAGAAACAAAAATAAGGATAAACCATGCCTTAAGAGATATTGTAAAAGCGAGATTCAAAAAATTCTTCGATTAGGATTTATCTATCTAATTTTAGATATCTAATGGGTTTCTCCATTAGGTATATTTCCTAAAATAATGGTAAATTGAGGTTACGTGTGTGGATTATAGGGAGTTGAATAAGGAAACACATCGAGACTATTTTCCCTACCTTTTATTGACCAAGTCCTAGATAATTTATCTAGAAAAAGGTATTTTTCATTCCTTGATGGTTTCAGTGGGTACAATAAAATCATGGTGGCACCGGAAGACCAAGATAATACTACCTTCACTTTCCCGTGGGAAAATTTTTCCTATAGGGTCTTACCCTTTGGCATATGTAATGTTCCTACTACTTTCCAAAGAGTCATGTTAGTAATATTTTTAGGGAAACATTCCAAGATGCAATTGATAATTTTCAAAAAGTACTCTCTAGGTGTGAGAAACATCAATTATTTTTAAACCATGAGAAATGTTTGTTCATGATGGAGAAAGATATATTATTAGGCCGCCATGTTCCATCCGAGGGAATCAAGGTAGATCCTAATAAGGTTACTATCTTTGTGCAAATTCGATCCCGAAAAATCAAACTGAAGTAAAAATCTTTATAGGACATGTTGACTATTATAGAAGATTAATTTCAGATTTTAGTTAGCTAGCTTCTTCAATATTTTTCATTCTAACACAAGATTCTAAATTTGAATAGACAAAAGTGTGTCAATTTTTTTAGATCATCAAGGAAAAATTGCTAAACACCTTGGTCTTAAGAGAAAAAATTGGAAGTTTCCCTTTCATATACAAATTGATGCTTCTAATGAGACAATGAGAGTTGTTCTTGGAAAATAAGAGGAAGGAGAGGCAATGTATGCCATCTATTACATTAGCAAAAACATCTCCCCTACTGAAAGGAATTACACTACCACATAGAAAGAGTTTCTTGTAGTTTATGCAATTAACAAGTTTCACCATTACATTACAAGATATGAAGTAATTGTTCATACAAATCATTCCACCATTAAATATCTAATGAATAAACCTTTGGTGCATGGAAAAATTGTAAGGTGGATTTTGTTATTACAAGAATTCAACATAAATATTATTGATAAACCAGGAAAATCAAATGTGGTAGCTGAATTTCTCTCAAGGCTAACTGTTTGTGTACAAAAGAGTAGGTCAATGATGATTTTCTAGATGAACATATATTTTCAATCTCAACTATCTCTCCTTGGTTTATAGACATGGTTAACTACTTAGCTATAGGGAATTTCCATCTTTCCTCACACATAAACAAATAAAACAATTAATCAAACAAAGTGTGATGTATACATGGTTTAATGGAATGCTTTTTTCAAATGTGGGCCTAATCATGTATTATGCAGGTGTGTAGTTAAAGATGATATCTTTGATATACTCATAGCATGTCATGATGAACCATCAGGAGGAAACTATTCAATCAAAAGAAAAATCCACAAAGTTCTAGGAGTTGGCTACTATTGGCCTTCTATGCATAAGGATGTCAAAAATTATGTATGGCAATGTGATCAATGTCAAAGGATGGGAAAACCAACACTTACAACTAAGATGCCACTTCAACCTCAAGTAGTTCTAGAGCCATTTGAGAAGTGGGGATTAGATTTCATTGGACCAATTGACCCACATTCTCAAGGAAATGATTACATCTTGGTTTGTACAGACTATGTTACAAAATGGGATGAGGTGTAATCTCTCCAATATGCAAGGGATGAGAAAGTTGTAGAATTCTTATATGAACACATTTTTAGCGATTTGGAGCACCTAGATCCATTGTTTCATATCAAGGACCACAATTCATGTCAAGTGTAATCAGTTATTTTGTGGCAACATATCAATTAAGGCATAAGAAATCATCCCCATACCATCCTCAATCCAATGGTCAAGTTGAAGTCACTAACAAGGAATTGGAGAACATTCTAACCAAGACAATAGATCTCTCAAGGAAGAATTGGGTTCAGAAATTACTTGAGGTAGTATGGGCCTACAACACCACTTGGAAGAAAACCATAAGATTCACTCCATATGAGTTGGTCTATGGGAAGAAACCTATCTTTCCCATATAATTTGAGATTCAAACCTTAAGGAAAGTTACTATATTAGGAATTGAATTTTCATTGGCATAAAAGGAAAGAATTCTTTAGTTAAATGAACTGGATGAGATGAGGTTACAAGAATTACACCAAATAGAGATAATCCAACATCAAAAATAACTGTGGCATGACAGTTGTATCAAGAAAATAAAAATTCAAAAAGGGGATTGGGATCTTCTATTTTATTCAAAATTGTAGTTTTTATTTTTATACCCAAAATCCTAGGCACGTTGGCACATCACTCGCACGAGATCTAAGTGCTCACCCAAAGTGTAAAAATCTACCAGTACCTCTTTGGTATTGTCTTGCCAAGGTGTCAGCATACATGTTCATAATAACCATAACCAAGTGTATATTCCATCATAATAACCAGATCCATGAGCTCAATTTGGAAACACACATAATAAAGAAAGTATAAAGGTTCAAATAACAATTAAGATCAAATTTACCATACAAGTACCATGAATAGAGACATCAACAACCAATATCCATCCACAATGATCTATTATATTAACTCATTACAAATCAAAAGCTAAATACATAACAATAATGTCATAAAGGCCATGCACGTGAGTACACACTAATAACAATACTCTAGTATATACGGTCATAAAAACTCATAACACCCTAAAATATGAGAATCAATACATATTTATAAGGGTGGGGAATTTCCTTCGCCTCCCATGAATTCGCAAAATAGGTTGCATGCTCAAAATAACATGGTGATAACAATCGCATGCTTCTACATGGTGGCTAAGATTAACCTATAACTAAACTCTATCTAAGTCATATTGTTAGCACAACTACGCATGTATCTTGGTATTCCATTTGGGGGTGGGGACTTTAAATTCGCTTCCCATGCATTCTTAAAATAGGTTGCATGCTCAAAATATACATGCGCTAACAACCGCATGCTTCTACATGGTGGCTAATAATAAATTAACCTATAACTGAACTCTATCTAAGTCACATTATTAGCACAACTACGCATGTCTCTCGGTCTTCCATTTATTCCAAAAATATCTCTCATGCATTAGTTCAATCCATAAGTTCATCCCTAAGAAATAGAATCTTCTTATCCCCAAAATTCTCCTTGCGTGTCACACACTCGATATCTATTTTTAGCCCAAAGTAGTAAAAAATTAACTAAGTCCCTTGCCTCGATATAGTGATTTGCACCTGTAATTTCATTCCATCTTCCGCATCCAAAATATCTCATTTAGCACACTCATCTCATTTTCTCATATGTGCATTTCTCTTGTAACCCTTCCACGTTGGTGCTTTCCTCTCTATAGCCCAACTCTTAACCATTTTCCTATGTCCAAAATTACACCACACTAGGTACTTTTTCCTTCCTCGAAAAAATATTATTTATTTGTGCATATATTACTAAAGAATTCTCCAAAAATAAAATAATAAATAATGGTTGTACGGCTTACACCAAATAGTGAAAGAATCAAAATTTTACAACAAAAATAGTAGGGGAATTCCTTGTTTACCAAATCCTCTAATTCATTCCATCCCTATAACTCCTTGCTTTCTTGGTTAGGAACATCACCCACAATGTCAAGAACCTATATTATAGTTAAATATTCACCCCTTGCCTTCATATTTTTGACCATATCCTCAAGTTGTTTCCTACATTACCCAACGTGTCCATCCTAGGCATGATCCGGGGTAAAGGTCCTTCAAATTGTTTTACCTTATCAACCTTGGCCAATATTATTTTATGTTCCACCTGTTTCCTTTGTTCTTGGCCTAGAACTCTTTTAGATTTTCTTCATCCTTACCAAACAAGGTCCCACTACATGATCTCTATCTTTACAATTGTCATAAAAAACTTATGCAACATGAGAATATTCCTTCACTACTTCAACTAACTCACTATATTGTGTTATGATTTGTTCCTTTTCTTGTTTCTTCTATCGCACCAATACATCTTCTATAGATTCCAATGCAAGAGGTGGTTGTTGAGTGGTAATCATGTGCGCTAGATCCTCCAAACCTAATGAAAAGTTGTCTTGTACTTAGTTCCATCATGAGGGGCCAAATCTGGGTGTGCAAGTAAGATCGCATCAGTGATGTATTCTACCTTCTTATATGTCATGTGCGCCCACCCTTTTTCTTCCCTTAACTCTTGTTTTAACTACACGATAATTTTATCCTTCTCCTTTATCACCATCTCTCTCTCTCTCTCTCTCTTTTATTTCTTTATTCTTCTCATCCATCTGCCTCTTCATAAATCATATTTTTCTATTCTTATCAAAAATTCTAGCACAAATCTCCACCAATATATTATTTAGTGCATTACACACTTGTTAATCTGATAAGCTGTTATAAATTTTCTATCGATACGTATATCTATAGGTTTTGACAACATGGGTATCTACTAATGAAATAGCGCTTACCTCAAACTCTAGCTCATTGATATGTGACTCAAGTTCCCAGGATACCATATTCATTGTGCACGGTAGCACATCCTCCTTACCGAAAAATGACCTACAAAATAATTGATCGGAGGTATCATTTTCTCGATACCTAGTGTGCAAAACTTTACTCAAAGTTGTCAATATATTGCATTATAGGACCCTGTGGAGTGTACCTTGGCCTCTTATTTTTCCTCAAACACCCTTAGGGAACCTACCATAAGATACATCCCGCATCTAATGACTCGGTCTTTCCTTTACTCTTTTTTCATTTTCTTCGTGCCACTTAATGCTCCACTAGATTTTCTATAATCTCTTCAACTTCCTTCACTAGCTTGCGCTCTAAGGATGGGGTGCACTGGCCCCTTGTTATGTAATCAGCTCTAGTTTCTCTTCTATGTTATGAGTGATAGGAACCCCAATACCTCCTACATCCACATCCATAACATGGGTATCCTCATATTATGCACTTTGGCCCTCTATATATGATTCATCGATTTTGTACATATGTGGGCTCAATTTTCCTAAAACCTCTTCTTCACTTTCATCCTCCTTTTCTTCTTTTTGACTCTCTATTTCCTCAAAGTATGAGCTAGTTACTACCCTCTATTTCTTCTTTACCGGAAACCTTCCTCTCGGTAGATTTCCTTCTCATATATGTACTTGTCTCCACCTCCCTGCATGATGATGTCTCGCCTTTACAAGTGTGCTAGAAATGAGAGTCTTATCTTTACTCCCTCCTTCACTTTCACTAACAAATGAAGTATCTTCACACACACTCTTCTTTGGCTCAACCTTATTCTATGCAAAGGGTTCTTTGGGGATGGTTACATCATCTTCCATGAAGTCCCCATCTACAACACTTGGCCTTAGGTGTATATATATTTTCTATGGCTACCAAAGCTATTGGAAATGTAACGGGTTTATACAAATGAATGCTTTCTGATACATACTTCTCCTCATAGGCACTCTTTTGGGGTTGAAAAACATATAAACAATTTAATGGTGCTGCTTGTCTACTTTGTATACATTAATTCTTAACTTGCACACTTCCCCGAACCTATTTAGAACACTTTGAAATTATTGCACTATGAATGAAAATGATATTTTTCACCACGGGATCTCGGTACTATCATTTAAGGTGAATCTCCCAATACAAAATTGTTGATATACTACAAATTTGGCAACCCCATCCACTAGGACAAGTAACTCGATTAGTATGTTCCATTCAACACTGAACACATCACACATCTTCTTAAACCATTTTTCATCATGAGCCATGTATGCTAGTATGACCGACTCACGGGTATACTTTGTAAACCACTTTACAAGAGAGTGGTCTTCCTCGGGATACTCCCATATTTTATCATTTGGCCCATCGGGCACCCCAATCTCTGAGAAAACTATCACCAATAAAATATTTCCAAAAATAATCTTATCTCCATCGCATGTAACTTCAATGATTTCTTCTGCTATAAAAGATGCAATTTTATAAATCGTTCCCTTTCATATATTTTTTCATACATGTAACCAAATTTTGTTCACCTAGGTCCACCTTTATTTTCCATTCAACTTTGTGAGTAAGTACACAACCATCCTCATGATAGGTTCATCAAGTTTAGTGATATCCATCACATGCCCTCCCCTTTTGTATTCAAACTCTAATGCAGTATTCTTCACTTCAACATCATTCACCAAGTCTTCATCAAATGTGACCCTTATACTAATGAGACCAATATCTTTCTCAATTAGCTATACGGTGAGGCCCATCCTTTTGCATGCAAAATAGAAACATTCCTTGTGGACACATGACATCAGCCATTAATACAATCTCTTAGGATTCCTAAAGAACAAAAGCTTATATAACTACAAAGAGTCCCGCCTTTTCCAATAACATTTTTCCTTGTCATCATAAATAGGTTTATCGGGTGGGGTTCTCTCCTCTATTGGTCGAACTAGCTCCAACGCCATGTCGAGAAGTAGCGTATCTATGTGATGATTATAGTTTCTTATGACCATGTTCCTTACGTGAGATACCCACTCTTTACCCATCAAAACTTCATTAGGGTCTTTGCATTTTTTCATACCATTCTTTATGGATATCTACGAAAGGTGTCAAATTCTCCTTTCCCTTTCCCTTTGTCTTCTTCTTTGGTGACCTAGTTTCTATTTTCTTAGGTGCCATCTCCGTTGCACAAAATAAAATTTTTACCTTTTGTGTCACTCTACCCTTGGTGTCCTAGAATTCTTGTATTAGACCTTTTGTGTAACAACACTTTGCTTCCCAATTCAAATTATGTATTTTGTGCCCTAATTTTTGAAACCCTAGTTAGAAAATTTGTGATATCATTCAAATCCACACCACATCATCTCAATCTGCAATACTCCATCCAATAGAACTCACTCTTTACTCGTCCGTGTCTTCTTTCACACCCCGGTTATAGATTTTCTAAATGGACACTTGATTTTGCAACAAATCACTCAAACTCACCCTAGGTCACACGAAGGAACGCACAAATTTCACAAAGGTAAGTTAAAAATAAATTTACTATGACACTCTTGTTTATAGGTTTCCAAATTTTACTAGCATTAATTTCTCACCAACAACCAATGTAAAACTACATTAAATGTGGCTTTTCTAATTTTTCCGCCCTTTTCATAGTTTTCATCACATTTTTCAACCGTAAACTTCGAGCACGCAAACTACTTCCTCGACCACGAGACCTCCTTACACACGCTCCATGCTCCAAGTACATAACCCTCTATGTCAACACAAAAATTATTTTCCCATGTTGTTTCCTACCTTGCGTTACACTACGCACTCATTCATCATATGTGGATTTTCCTATAAGCATCATCCTTATTATCACCATCCTTTTTATGACACATTCTTTCTTCCTATATTCTAAAGAACCAACATTATCGTCGACGCATGTACTTATTTAATTCTTAGGTAAACGGCCAATTTACTCTTCTCTATGTACTGTAATCCACCCCACACTAAAAGTATGTGTGGTCCTCTACGTATGAATCTAATAGATATTAATATGCCCCTAGTGCGCAAGCACACTTATTACAACAAAACACTGAACTAAATTGACAAAGCATGGTAACGATGAAATGAAACACATTAAAATAAAAATTAATTAAAGGAAATCTAATCTAAGTGGAAATATCACCTTATTACAAACACCAAGAACACTTATTTATAGTAAGGATTTAGTCTAATCCTATTGAAGTAACTAGGAAATTAAGTTCCATCCATCGCTTTATAACTAACAAGCGCTTAAATCAAGATTCTTTGTTACAAAAAAATCTACCAACCAACGAGCTTTCAATTTACTTGGGTGGCATGAAAACTTATAATCATATAGAAGAACCATCTTTCCCACCTCAAATGCTTTATTTGTGATATGCCTATCATGGCATGCCTTCTCTCATGTTGTTTCTTTATTTCATCTCCACCAAGAAATTATGCTCTTCTCATCTAACTTCATGAATTTTTCTATGCTCCCTTCAACAACTTTTTCATCATCCAGTCCTCCTGCATACACAATACATAGAGATGGTAACATAAATTCAACATGAAACACATCCTCTGCACCAAACACAAACTAGAAAGGTGTGGCCTTATTCAATATTTTGTAAGTGGTCCTATATGCCAAAAGTACAACAAAGACTTTATCATCCCAGTCTTTCCTTCTAACATCACATTTGTTTTCAATGTTTCCGCTAGAATCTTATTGAAATATGGAGTACTATTGGCTTGTGGGTAATAGGGTGTTGTCTTATGGTGTGCCACCATAAAATCAACCAAAAGAATTATGATTGTCTCATTTAAAAAGTGAGTTCCCTATCACTTGTTAAACTCAATGGACATCCATACCTGTTGATAATGTTATCCCATAAAATATCATTGTTGTTGTTAAAGTGCAATCCTTTGTAGGTGTTGCTTCTACCCACCTTGTTAGATGGTTTGTACAAGTTATAAGTTATTTCATGCCGTCTACACGTGGGTGGGGAAATAGGGCCTACAAATTCAATCACCCATTTCTCAAAAATCTCATCTCTCGGTTCCAAGCTTCCCAAGGTGTTGACAATAGTCACATGCCTTGACATATTCCTTAGTATCCTTATATATAGTTTCCCACCAAATTAAAGCCATCATAATCTTGTAGATGGTGGCATCTCTAATATACTAACCTCCTTCAATTCCACCATGAGCTTATTTCATAATGCTTCTATGCTCATGCTCTAAAACACACGACATAAAATTTCGTGACAAGTGAGCTTGTACAAATCTCCTCCTATCAATTGTGCAATGTGTTGAGTGTATTTGTTTGTGAGAAAATTTATTGGGTGGACAAATTATGTGCCTCCACTAATGTTCATAGGGCTCAACCATCTATATTGAATGGTACAAATCCCATTATTGAATGTAACTAATCCTAATCCTATCTAAATGTTGTGGGTGGCAAAATTGGCTAGGGATCACACATGGACACTCAACCGAACTAGTGACAAGGTGCTTGCATAAGGGTACAAGGGAGGAAATTACAAAATTGTGGGAAAAGGCGGGGGAATTAGTTAAGGAAGATTACTATCATGAGTAGATATGCAAAGCTTCACACCCAAGTAACTAGAGTAGTTCAACATCTAATATAGAAGAAAGCAACAATAAAGCGAGTTAGTGAGATAAACAAAACCCACATAGACACACATTTATTTGAGGCTCATTCATCAAAGATACAAAGATTCTCTTTAATCACCATGCTTACAAAGTTCATATAAGATGGAATTAGAGGAAAAGTAAGGAAGGGAAATAGAATAAGTGTAGCTTTATTCCATGTGCGATGATGACTACAAAGCCTCAATCAAGCTATAACAATTCACAATGGTATAGAGTAGAATTTCTTCAAAATTTGGAATCGTTGGAATGGAGAGGACATCCCAATTTATACAATTTGAATTGACATATGACCTCCCTCATATGATTCTTCATCTACCCCCCAATAACTTTAGAAAAATAAAACCCACATAGACACACATTTATTTGAGGCTCATTCATCGAAGATACAAAGATTCTCTTTGATCACCATGATTACAAAGTTCATATAAGATGGAATTAGAGGAAAAGTAAGGAAGGGAAATAGAATAAGTGTAGCTTTATTCCATGTGTAGTGATGACTACAAAGCCTCAATCAAGCTATAACAATTCACAATGGTATAGAGTAAAATTTCTTCAAAATTTGGAATCGTTGGAATGGAGAGGACATCCCAATTTATACAATTTGAATTGACATATGACCTCCTCATATGATTCTTCATCTACCCCCAATAAATTTTCATATGCCTTTGTACAAATTAAGATTTTTCAAATTCCTAGGAAAATATTAAGTCCCTTTTTATAAAATAAAGGTGACTTATTACATTATAATCCTAAAGTCACTTTTTAATTACATTAAAGGTATTATGAAAAAGTATAATTTACCTAATTTTTGTTCCTTTCGCTAGCTAAGTTGGTCACTCAAGTCGAGAAAGGAACTTTCTCCTGCCTTTACATCAAGGCCTAATCAAAGCCATGATAAAGTTGGGTACCCCCCTCATTGGTAAAAATGAAAGAATTGGGGCTTTGGCTAAATGGTCTTCTACCAAGTTTTGGGGGAAGAATGTGATTTTAGATTCTCGGGGAGGATGTGGGTAAGTCTTATGGCTAAAAGAACTAGATCTCATTTGGCTAAGGATAACTTTAAAAAGTAGCGACAAGAGAAAGGAGCTTTTGAACAAGGTGAGAAATTGGAGGTTAGCTCGGACTCAGGGGAGTAGCAGACTGAGGACTTGGGTCAGATAGAGATAGAGGATAATCAGGAAGTGGATGTCGTCCTCGCTGACAGTAGTGAGGAGAATAATCTCGGGCATGACCATGATTCCTCGAGGGTAAAATATCTAAAAATACTGAGGAAGCCATTGAAAGTCTTCATGCACTCAAAACTACCCAGAAGAATTTGTTTAATGCTCAGGATAAGGTGGTTAAATCCAATGTTTTCATGAGGGAGTTTGAGAACTACAGGCTTGACACCGATATCAATAGACACAAGATAAACATGGTGACCATTGATTTGAGGGAGTTGCAGGAAAAAGTGGAGAAGCTTACCTCTATTGTTCTTAGCGAACAACTGAAAAATGCAAATGAAAGATGCATGTCTATGGAGAATGAAATGCTGAAGATGAAGGGTATTATCCTTCAAATCAGGGATGTTCACATCCTAAATGTCAAAAGTACAATTCACCATCTCAAACTCCTTGCTGAGATGATCCATTCCATGGAAATAGCAAAGAACAAGGAAAAAGAGGGGTCTGGTCCTAAAGTGGAGATAGCGGAACCAAACTATAAATATTGGAAATCCACTATTGCTAGCCTGGTTAAGGAATGGAATGGATGCATGCACATGGTGGGTGAACTGATCAATGAATGAAGGTGGCTTCCTCTTTGGCGGTTGTTTCTTTTTTTGGCTACTGTTAGTTTTATGTCTTTGTTGTTAGTTATTATGTTATTGGCCTTTTTGGCTTCGATTTCTAGTGGTGGCTCTTTGTATGGATGCTATTCTTATGAGAGGTTTTCAATGGCCATCCCTTGACCCTTCTACGATGTTATGTATTATTTTGTATGGGGTAGGGTCCCTCAACCATTTTTACCTATAATAAAACAAAAAAGTGCAATCCCAATGAATAATTAGAACATTGAAGAGAGAGAAAGTTGGGGAAGAAGAGAAGAGATAAGAGGGAGAGGAAGAGAAGAGGGAGGTGAAATTATGCTTTGATGAAGTCCACTTGATCCTTGCCAAATGATTCAATGAAACAACTGCTACGCAGTGACCTATGGATCCTTGAATACTTTACATCATGATAAAATCTTGTGGACAACCCACATACATCATGAACTAAGTGTTTAAGAACACTATTGAGTGATTACATTGGTGACCATGAGCTCCACTCATGAAGAGCCCCTCTAAAGAGATAAAATCTCAAAGCCGAACTCACATCTGACCCTTTGCAATACCGACATATTGCTACGTTGATTTGGACATCCTGATGAAACACACCATGAACATTTTGATGATAATGATCGCATACTCCACCTCACACATTATACATAGAAAAACATAAGCCATGAAATTAGTGTCGGAAGACACTGTTGAGATCTGTTGTAAGATGCCTCACTATCACGTACTCTTTGACATATTCTAATGAGAAGGCTTGCACTCGTTTCACCCCTTTCAACTTGAACTTTATGTTTCCTTGACACTTACTTATGTTTGAAAGGATAAACTTCATAATTTTAGTGTTAGAATTGACCCGTCTAGATCTCAGTTGATGATATGAGCTTGAATGATTATTCCTCCATGCACTCTTTTCGTAGGAAATATTGTTTTAATATGCTTTACTATTAATAGTAAGCACTGTGTATATAAGACTTACTATTTTCAGGTAAGTAGTGATTTTGATCCTTTTTTTGACCGCACTAGCGAGATTGGCTTTCTCAAATGTCCCCGTAGTCACTACTTTCCCCTTGACCGCTTCCTAGGATGACTTAATATCTATATCTAGTACACATATGGGAAACTTACTATTTTTAGTAAGTGGGATTTTCTACCATTTATGGCACTAGAAAACTATGCTAACCTTTTAACTATCCTTTGTGCACATTACCTTTGCGCAACTACTTGGTGATGACTTACAGAGAAATAGTATCCACCCGTGTACAAAGGATTACTATTTTAAAAATTCGGTCTTTGGTGGTTGGTTCATAATGAAACAAATTTTTTTGATATGTTTTTCCCCAATAATTATCCTTTGAAATTTCAACTTGATTCCATGTCGAAATGAGAGAGTTTAAAAATCAAAAATTCTACAGGAAATGGGGATTTGCTCGCTATAAAACATTTGAGTTGTACATGAAAAAACTATCACTTGGATCCTCATGGCCTCTGAAAAAATAAAATTCTGCAAAAGATGACATCTTGATCTGTTGAGTATTTTGGGAGATATGAACAATTCCTCCTTCTGCATGAGACTTCGAGGGTTTTCAAGCAAAATATCTTCATTTTTCTTTGTTTTTCCACCATTTCGATCCATTTATTTTTTGGTTTTTAGTGTTTTTATATGAAGGGGATTTCATGGAGTCATTCAAATGAAAAAAATTGGTTTTTGTTCCTAGAGAAAATCAAAGCAGAGTTTCGACAACGTTTCAAGGCATGGGGGAATAAATGGCAAAAATGTGCTAAGTGTTGGTATTTATAGCGTGAAAATGGAAGGGGGAGGGATGGGGAAAATTTTTGTGTCCCTTTCATCCCTTTTTGAAAGGGAAAAAGGGGACATTTAAATTCCCCTTCATTCTGGGTGTGACACATGGCTTATTTTTATTCGTTGAGCAACTTTAAGTAGGGGGGCTAAATTAGAGCACCTAGGGGCTTAACATGAGTCATCGGGGTCATGACGGTGTCTAGGAGGATAAAAATGGTTGGGTGAAATTTTCTTCCATTACTTCCCTTTGAAAAATGGACAAAGGAGACATTAAAATGTTCCTTCACTATAGGTTTCCACGCGTCTCATAAATAATTGACTAAGTGTTGGAAAGCATACCTTGGGAGCCAACTTACGAAGGCGATATATCGAGCTTCAAAATGAATTTTTGGGTGAAATTTTATATGATTACACTCAAAAAAACTAAATGAATCCAATGGTGATGTTTTAAAGGTCAAATTTTGAATGAAGAACCTCCAAAGGTCTCCTTATTTCTTGGGATCACTATTTATACGCGGAAGAATAAGTTCGCAGAAACAATGTACAAGGTTTCAAGAAGTCCAATTTTTTAAACCATATAGGGAATTGAAAATTATTTCTTTCTAATTTTTTTGGCATTTAAAATCATCATAGGGCTACCATAAACTTGCTTTGAAGCTAAGGTCCATGTTCATGGTGCATGCTCGTTCGGCCCTGAAACCCGTTTCGGTGAATTGGCTCCAACACCTTTGAATATTCCTTGAATCTTTCTAGATCATCTCCATAGCATTTCTAATACTTTAATTCTCCTCCATAATGATTTTTAATCATATGATCCCATCTAATGGTAGTGCACTAGTCCTAGGAAGGATGATGGCAACCCTTCCAAAAGCCGATCAATGCTCCAGAATATCCTAAATCACCTAGGGGGACTGATGACAACCATTTGGGGATCATGAAATTACATGAATAGGACTGGAATTAGAGATGGAATGACCTGGGGTGTTTTGTGAAGGTATAAATTTAACAAGTTTCAAAACCATGTTATGTTTTCATGCTTGAAAATTGGAAATTTTCTTGTTACATACTTACGGGACAACAATATTGCAAGTTATTTCTTATCTAATGTCTTCATTCCCTCATGTGCCTATCCACTACACAAAAAGAATGCAATATCTCCCAACTCTATGGGTACATGATTTAATCTAAATAGCTGGGCATCGACATTGTGTCCTTAATGTTATGTGTGTCCTTATCGTAATTGATTCTTGACAAATGATCAAGCCCTTAGTTACTCTTTCCTAGTTTTACAATAACTGTAAACTGAAACTCTTAAAATAGTAGTATCCACTGTAAATGTGCCTTTGAAAAAGGATTTTTGACCAAATAATTAAGGTCTATATGATCTGTATAAAATATAAATGGTGTCACTAATAAGAGTTGGCTGAACTTGTGCAATACATAGATCATGGGAAAAGCCCCACACTTAGTAGTTGTATAACTATGTTATGTGTGTGTCAAATTCCTTTTACAAAAAAATGGGGTGGTCTATGATCCCTTCTCCTGGTATTCCTAATACAACACCAATTTCCATTCCAAAAGCATCCACATGAATATGGAATGGTTTGTCGAAAAGTAAAAATAGGTGTAGTGGTCATCCTTTCCTTTAGTGTTTCAAACACTTGCTATTGTGCATCATACCAATAGAATTTTTCTTTAGCCTTTAATAATTCCTCCGGGGACATGGAAATATTTGCATAGCCTTTAAGTAATTTCCTATAATAACCTACATGTCCTAGAAATCTGCAGGCACTTTACTCTAATTGTTAAGTTCTTCCAAGCCCAAGATCGAATGACCTTGGTGGGTCCACCAACAATCCTTCCTTTACAAATAATATGCCCCAACAAAGTGCTAAAGTTGTTGCAAATATTTACTTCTTAATATTCAGATAGATGCTTAATTTCCTACACCTCTCAAACATAAGTTTTAAGTTTTCACAATGGTCCTTAACCAAACCATATACTATTATCTAGTCATCTAAATACACTGTAAAAATTATTAATGAAGTCCTAAAATGCTTGCACAACAATGCGCGAGAACACTACGGCACATTCTTTAGTCCAAATGGCATCACTATGTATGCAAAACTTCCCCATTAAGTGGTGAAAGTTATCTTTCCTGGTCTTCCTTTGTTATGCGCACTTGATGATATCTAAAAACCCAGCTATAAAAGAGTAGATCTCATGCCCAACTACTTCTTCAAGGATTTCCTATGTGAATGGGATGGGAAAAGGATCAATGACACATGAATCATTTAACTATCTATAGTCCACACACATATTTATCCTCCCATCCTTTTTAATGCTAATGACCATGGGACAAAACCATTCAAATTCCTCAATGGGCTCAATTATACCAGACTTGAGTATCTTATCAATTTCTTTTATTACCTTAATGCAGAGATTAGGATTCATCCTTTATGGCGTCTTCCTAATCGGGTGCGTGCTTTCTTTAAGATTGATTCTCATCTCACCTAAATAATTTTGTACTGATTTTAATTAATGATATCCCTTAGAAAAATTCCTGAAATTCAAGTAGGATTTCAATAATCTTAGCCACTTCCTTCTCCATTTAGTAGTTACTAATAATCGTCTCCTTAGGTTTTGCATCTATTCCAATGTTAACCTTATTTGTTTTTATAGTCTCATGATACGCACGTGCCCTCACATTTGCTACGTCCATCACCTCATGCATAACTTCATTGTGGTTAACATCTAGGTTGTTTTCCTCACCATCCTCACCATCTATCATGCATACCAATTTACACTTTTCTTTTTCTTTTTAGGTGTGGACCATTTCTTCCTCTTCATTATCTTCATGGTCAAGGAATGCCTCTAAGTAAAACTATCCAAACATATCTAGTTAGGAATTAGAGAAAAAATATGCGGAAATAATTCCTCAAATCACAACAGTAGGAAACTATATAGCAGAAGTATACATGCAAAAATATAACAACATAAATAAATAATGCACAAAATAAGACAAAACAAGATTTAACATGGTTCACCCAATGTGGGCTATGTCCACCAAGAACTTGCTCATATTTTGTTATCAACAAGAGTAAAACAAATCTCTCACAGTCTTCTCTCGTTATGAACTCACAACAATTCCAAAGATGTTAAACCACAATTGAAAAGTGATTAACATTGATCACTCTTGATCACCTCTTGATCACTAAGAATCAAGACCTCTTGAACACACAAGATATCTTCAAGATACCCTAACACCTCTATTTATAGGATTACAATCCAATAAGAAGTTCAAAATCTGGCCTTAGAGTTTGAAAGTCATGACCTTTCATCTTCCCATTTGGAAAAGAAGCTGCCATGACATTTCATCTTACCATGGCTGGAAAAGAAACGGTCATGACCTTTCATCTTCCCAATTCAAACTCCACACTTCAATACTGATTTGAGAAGACCAAAAACAAGCTCCACACCCCAAAAATCTCCCACTTGGAGACTGTTCCCACTGAGAAAAGTTCTTAACCCTTCATTATCAACCATGAAGGCCAATCAAAGTTGAACAAAACTTCAAATTCTCCCTTGTGACCACCTTGGTCATCATATCCATAGGATTTTGACTGGTATGAATCTTTTCCAGCTTCAACTTATCTTCTTCCAAATCTTCCCTAATGAAATGATATCTCAGCTGAATGTGCTTCATCCTAGAGTGAAAAGTGGAGTTCTTCGCTAAATGAATAGCACTTTGACTATCACTATGTAGTCTCCAAACTTCCTACTTATGACCCAACTCATCAAGTAATTATTGTAGATAAATCATCTCCTTGCTTGCCTCTGTGGTTGACAAAGCCACAACCTTTTATAACCGTGAAATCCAACTCATCGCTATATCACCAACCGTAAATACATAACCTATCGTGCTCCTCCTGCTGTCCAAATCTCCTACCATGTATGAATCTACATAACCACACAATGTAGTGTCTGATCCACTAAAACACAATTTTTCTCCCATGGTCCCTCTAAAATAGTAAAGGATCCACTTCACTTCCCGCCAAAGTTTCTCTACCTAGACCATTGATAAACCTACTCATTATTCCCACTACATGGGTAGTGTGTCGAGGCCTAGTGCATACCATAGCATACATAAAGCTACCAATCACTTATGAGTATGGAACCCTAGACATCTTGATTTTATCCTCCTTATTCTTGGGACTCTACTCCTTTGATAATTTAAAGTGACCTTCCAAAGGGGTACTAACTCGATTTAGCATCTGCATACTAAACCTCTCTAAGATCTTCTTTATGTACTCTTCTTGAGATAACACCAGCTTCCTCTCTTTCCTATTCTAAGCTATTATCATGCCAAGGATTTATTTTACTGCCTCTAAATCCTTCATATCAAAGGATTCACCTAGTTGCTTCTTTAGTACCTTTATTTCCTACATGTTATTCCATGCAACAAGCATATCATCCAAATACAGGAACATAATAATATAACTACCATCAAGAAACTTCTTGATGTACATGCAATGGTCTAAGTGACACCTAGAGTAACCTTTCTCCTGTATAAAATTGTCAAATTCTCGTACCACTTCCGTGGAGCTTGTTTGTGCCATATAAGCTCTTCTTCAATTTGCACACCAACCTCTCCTTCCCTTTGACCTCATAACCCTATGGCTGCTGCATATAAAATTCTCTTCCAACTCACCATAAAGAAATGTAGTCTTCACATCCAATTGCTCTAAGTGCAGGTATTCTACTGCTACTAAACCAAGAACAATCCTAATAGAAGTCATTTTAACAATAGGAGAAAAAAATTTCATCAAATTCTATACCTTTCTTTTGTGCAAATCCCTTGACCACCAACTAGGCCTTGTATATTTTCCTACCTCCATCTTCCTCTTTGATTCTATACACCCACTTGTTCTACAATGCTCTCTTGCCCTTGGGTAGCTCCACTAGATCCCAAGTTTGGTTTTCCATAAGAGATCTATGCTCTTCATCCATGGTCTCTCCCATTTCTTCCTAGCATCCACCTACACTACTTCCTCAAAACAATTTGGCTCTCCATGGTGAGAAATAAATAATTCAAAGATGGAGTACATCATTCAGTTCCCTTCTTACCCTAGAAGACCTTCTCACCTAAGGAGTTTGGGGTTCATGATGAGTAGGTTCCTGAACTGGTTGTGTGATGGAACATGTTGCACTTGAACCAGCCCCTTGGACACCTTGTTGTCTACAATTTCCTCTAACACTATGTATTCTTTCTTTGATTTCTCTTTCTATTCCTGCAACTGATCTTTATACATGAATTTTTCATTAAATATAATAACTCTAGACCAAAATATTTTCTTGTCGTTAAGATCCAAACATGGAAACCAAAGTCATCCTCACCATATCCAACAAAGGTGAATTTCTCATACTTAGCCTCTAACTTGGTCCTATCATCTTTATCAATGTGAAAAATACCTCACATCTAAATACTCTAAGAAATGAGTAATCAATTTTCTTACCAAACCAAGCCTCCTTAGGTGTACCTCCATCCAAAGCCATAGAGGGTCATCTGTTAATTAGATAAACAACTATGCTCACCGCTTCCGCCCAAAACATGAGTGGTAGCCCCGCATGTAACCTCATGCACCTAACATGCTCCATGATTTTCCTATTCATTCTCTCTGACACTCCATTTTCCTGTGGAGTATTTGGAATCATTCTTTTCCTACAAATCCCATTTAACGCAATGACAAAGAATCGAGAAATTCATTGCTACAATACTCCCCTCCATTATCCGACTGAGACATTTCAACTTGAGACTGTTTCATTCTCAACCAAGGATTTCCATCTTTTGAAGGTTTCAAACACATCAGATTTATTTCTAATGCAATATACCCAAACTTTTCTAGTTACATCATCAATGAAAGTGACATAATAACATGAACCACCAATAGAGTTTACCTTAGTTGGCCCCATACATCTGTATGCACTAAATCCAACTTACCCTCCTTCCTGGTAGGTCCAACCTTGAGGAATCTCACCCGCTTCTATTTTCCATAAACATAGTCCTCACAAAAGTCTAAATCTAACTCCTTTAATCTGGGAAACCTATCCTTTATAATCTACATGCCCTTTTGACTCATATGACCGAGTCTTTGGTGCCAAAAAGTTACATCTCCATTTGCAGCAACTAAATTACAATAATCAGTACCATTGGTTAAATAAAAAGTACCAATTTTCTTACCTCTTGCAACCACAAGAGATCCCTTGGTAACCTTCCAAGAATCCACTATAAAACTAATCGCATACAACCATCACTACCTAGTTGACTCACTGATATCAAGTTCCACCTCAACTTAGGCACATGCCTGACATCCTTAAGTAGCCATGTGTTCCCATTCTACATTTTCACCCAAACACAACCTTTCCCTACTATTCTATATGGTTCATCATTACCAAGATATACATGTCCAAAATCTCCTTGAATAAAATCAGTAAAGTAATGTCTATGTGGGGTGGCATGGAAAGAAGCCCCTAAATCTAACACCCAAGACTCAATAATATTATCTAAAGAAATAATTAAGGCATCCTGAAAAACATCACATGTTGCCACATTTACCTCTTTAGTTTCCTCCTTGTTCTTCTTATCCCAAAGAGCCTAACAATCTTTCTTAGCATGACCAACCTTCCCACAATGCCAACATTCTAACTTACTCTTGGACTTTGACCTTCGTGATCATTAAACTTCCCACGATTGCCTTTCCCTTTGTTTTTTATCTCCATCTGCTCTCCACCGTTAAAGCATTTCCGAAGTAGAAGAATCTCCAAGTGCTCTTCCTTTACATTTAATATCTTAGGATCACACCTATTACATCCTCAAACTTCAACTTTGAATTATTAGAGACTGAATTACTTACATCCATAACAAAGTTGTCCCAACTATTTGGTAAGGAGAACAAAATCAACAAATCCTTGACCTCATCATCAAATTCAATTTTTACTTGAGTTTAAAATACTCACAACCATATTAAATTCATTCAAATGAATATAAATAGAACCATTCTCAGACATCTTCATATTAAATAAATTTTTCATCAAAAATATTTTATTAGAGGTAGAGGGTTTTTCATATAACTTCCCCAATGCACTCATGAGACCTTCGTGGTCTTCTATTATGATATGTTAAAAGCAACTAAAGATGAAAGGCATAACCAAATTTCCTAGAGTACCTTTCTATCCAACAACTCCCAATCCTCATCCGACATGGTTGTAGGTTTCTTTGTTTTTCCAGCCAAAGGAACATGGAGATCCTTTTGATATAAGTAATCCTCCATTTTCATCTTCTACAAACCAAAGTTCTCGCTCATTAAACTTCTCAACCCTTGATCTGCCCTCATCCGCCATAGCTCCCACTCAAGCTAAAATTTCCCTGTGATTTACCACTTCAGAAAAAAACCACCAAATCTCTGATACTAGTTGTTAGGAATTAGAGAACAAATATGTGGAAATAATTCCTCAAATCATAGCAGTAGGAAACTATATAGCAAAAGTATACATGCAAAAATATAACAGCATAAATAAATAATGCACAAAAGAAGACAAGACAAGATTTAATTTGGTTCACCCAATGTGGGATACGTCCACCAAGAACTTGCTTAGATTTTATCATCAACAAGAGTAAAACAACTCTCACAGTCTTCTCTCAGTTATGAACTCACAACAGAATTCCAAAGATGCTAAACCACATCTAAACCACAATTGACACCCAATTGCTTAACCTTGATCACTCTTGATCACCTCTTGATCACTAAGACTCAAGACCTCTTGAACACACAAGATATCTTCAAGATACCCTAACACCTCTATTTATAGGATTACAATCCTTTAAGAAGTCCAAAAGCCGACCCTAGAAGTTTGAAAGTCATGACCTTTCATCTTCCCACAGTTGGAAAAGAAATTGTCATGACCTTTCATCTTCCCATGGCTGGAAAAGAAATGGTCATGACCTTTCATCTAGAAAAATGACCATTTCCAATGCTCCTCCCAATTTGAATTCCACACTTCAATACTGATTTGAGAAGACCAAAACATGCTCCAAAACCTAACATATCTAAAAATATTTCCTCAACCTTCATGCTATCACCTAAAGTAAGGCACTTCATAACTGGAGTTCTTCATTGACTCATGGATTAGTAGAAAAATAATAAAAAGTATGAATGGTATATGAGGTCATCTCTTGCTAATAAATTGTTGCTCTTGTTAAATTTGTATGAACATACCATGTGTATGTGTAACCTCTTAGGGTGGTGCAAAACTTATGTACCCAAAATGATGGTGGAAAGGCCTCCTACCCCTCCATCTAAAGTCTCTCACAATTTCTGAACGTGATGTGAAGCAGGGGACTTCCCATGAAATTCACATATCTAATAAGGTACATTTCTCCTTAGGAACCTAGTAAAAAGGCAATTCTCACTTATCGTCATTCTAATAGGTTCTCTCTCTATGTGTATTCCACCAATGCACTTTGTTGTCCCACACAAAGTATATACTAGCATATTTATTCTATCACCCTCATCCTTCCATTGGGCTTCCATGGCACATAGAAATACATCAAGGTTCCCTCACCAATGTACCAAGGTACCTGGTTATGACTTAAGTGCCTAACCATGCACATCCCGATCAAGCGAGAAACAATATTCTTGATCTCTTTCCTAACTACTTCATATGTTCCATGCACCCAATTTTCACAAGAAATACTTGTGGTATCACTAATTGAATGATCATCATCCCACTGTATCACTCCTTTCTTAGATGGCTTAGTTACCTCAGGTCTCTCGATTGTTCACACATATCTACTATTCAAGTATTCTCCACTCAAAGCTTCAACATACGGATCAACCTTTCAGATCTCACAAAGGTATAATAATGCACTCTTATTTATTCTCAAAGATAATGTACCCCTTGTTGAAGTGCAAATATGCATTATTCACATAACACCAGGGGCACCCAAGTAATGTTGGGAAACTATCTTCTTAAGCTAGCTCCAAAATTTGAAGTCCCTAATAAACACGGCTCCTTAAATTATAATAGTCGCATCCTTGAGTACTCCAAGAGGCATGGCCCTAGTTCTATTTTCCATATATAATATATTTGAAGAGGATACAATGATGGTCTTCCCATCTTGTTCCATGCATCCAACATAAGTAAATTAACCTCTGCGCATCTATATCTATCAAAATGTCACTCAAGACACATCCATCAACAACTACATTAAGATTAATTTCCTTGTCATATTCATGATGATGCGGGGGAAGATTCACATGAATAATTTTTCTTTCACACTTCATACCACCGTGTGGTACCTTGTCCCTCAACCACTCTCATAACAAGGGGATGATGTTCTCTTGATGTAACATTCAATATACTTCCTTCAAGTCATCCACATCCTTCTGTGGAATTTCAACATTCTTCACTCATTCCATCATGCGTGCTTGCTCCTTCAAGCTCATAATTTTTCACCGCAAATCCTTGAGAACATCCATCATTTCCTATTATACCTCTTTTCGATGTGCAACATCAAGGTTCTTAGCATTAATTACTTCTTTCTTTATTATAGTAGGCTTATACTTTGAGCTTCACATGCACGCACATCCTCGTATGTGTAGTAACTAACACAAGTTGTAATTCAGAATTAAGACCTACCTTTGGCATCCATTAATCTCCAACCGCATGTTGTACCTTAATCATTCTAGCTCCCTTGTCTAGCATTTTTGTTTTCTCATATGCTCATATAAGTCAGGGCATTCTTCAAACTTGTGTTGTTTTCCACACCATGAGAAAACCACATTCTGAGGGAACTCATGCTGATAATTATCGGAGTAATCCACAAGTATAACAAGTTCCTCTAGGAAATCCTCCTCTGCCACCACTATGACCTTGGCCTCTATATCCTTTATTTTGGTTATCCCCATTATTACGCCATTCATTATGTATCTCTCCTTGTTCTTTTAGATCTACCTACTACCCTAGTCTAGTGCACACCAAAGGTGTTGATGTCCTCATGAATATGATCAATCACTCTATAATCAACAGTGTCATGAGTATGGGTTTTACAAATCTTACAATACATAGACACATTCTTCCGGATCACTTGCTACAAAAGAGGAAATCTACTCACATCATGGTCCAAATGACAAATCTCATAGTTCAACAACATGGGATGCATTGACTTATGAGGGAAGTTATCATTAGTGTGTTCTTTAACCTCTCGATTCAGGCAACATATTCCATGCGTGTCTCATGATCTCAATTAGTAGAGAGCATATCTAATTGTTTTTCCATTACAGTAATCTACACTTCAAGAAATGGGCTTACTCCAATTTCCACACTCTAAACTACCTCAAGCATGTAGAGCTTATTCAAAAGCATCACATGAATCTACAAAGGTATTATGAGATAGTACCCTACTAAATGGAGTCAAAATACCCTAACAAACAAATGTGCATGTTAATTAGGATGTATGTCATAAGACAAATTTGATAACAAAGTTTTAAAATGCACGTCATACTCCCAAATTCTTTCTGATAAGCCCTACTTAAATTCCTTAAGTGTGCTGATACATTTTTGTTCAAACTCAAGGATATAGAACTCATCTAGAAATGTAGAGCGTCAAGCATCATAATCTGCCGTATTCTAGTGTAGGTCATACTTTCTATACAATTTATGCACTTGTTATTGAAGAGTAGTAGTAAATTGACTTATTTTTCTATTTGAGGTAGTGATTCATTTAGCACGCCATAGAACTCGCACTTGTGCACATGCTTAGAAATATATTCAATACCCATATATTGTGGCATATAAAGAGACATCTCATAATATATCTAGTGTGGCTAATGAGAGTGTGGACCTTGTCCACCGGATCCCGAACCTAAACCCCCACTAGTATTTTCTCCACCATCGAATCACCTAATCCACTTGAGCTTGAGCCTCCCGATCCTCCTGCTCCACCTCCTATAGCAGAAATGGATCATTGGATGTACTCCTTATGTTCCAACCATAGTGCTAAAATGAAATCCAATATTTTGTGAATTTATGGTACTTCCGACATATTCCAAAGTTTTTGTGTGCCCACACTCTATCTAAATGACATGCCAAAAAATATTCCCTAATTAGTCCTCCAAAAAATAAAGATGATTTCACCTATGATGTTATAGATGTATGTTTTTTTGATATACTTCTATATTCAAAGGAAAATATATCTACTTGAATTTTGGATTACTTACACTCGCTTATTTATCATTAGTTCCTTCTCGAACACGAACACTAAGTGAAAGGGCTAGGTATCCATGTGGGATCAGATGTGTGGATGAGGTCCTCAAAAGTATTTCCTCATTAGACACTCTCATTAAAAGCCGAAGGGGATTCTCTACTACGCTTCCTAAGTGAGGGAGATTTTATGCTCTGTCTCCATGTCTTCCATGTGAGATTAAAATCCTTCTCAAAATATCATCCTCTCGTAACTCCACAGACTCTACAATATCATACTTCTTTTCTAATTCCCTCTCCCATGCTTCATTAAACTTAATCCATCTTTCTTCTCTTTCCATTGCTGCCACAAAGTACACCATTTATCACCATGCCTCGTGCACGGTGGTGTGTTTAGCTAGCCATAGGAGGCACTCTAAACTCATTACCACCATCAAAGTCTTATTTTCCAAAGGAATATTGTGAATATAAGATCCTCTCGGTCTCGCAAGAATTCAAACTCAAGTAACCACTAGACAAGAATATGTAGAAACAATGTACTCCAAAGTATAACTATGCACAACACTAGCCCACCAATGATCTACAACATGCATCCAAGGTTCATCTACATTAAACTAATCCACGATAATCTTCTTGCATCCAAACCCTTGGTCTGTAACTCCAGCTCTTCTTTGATGCATATGTAGATAACCACTCATACAATTATATAGGAAAGAAACAAAAGAATGTCTCATAGATCTCATGATACAGATTATCTTCCACCCACTTGTGCGCATTGAAATTAGGTCCAGAACCATATCTTCATGCAAACTAATATTTTCCTTCAATTACCTAATCTTCAATGGCTACAAGAGTCAATCGATATGCCATCATCATACAACATCATGGAAAACAATTTGAAAAGAGGTCTCGACAATAACCAAAATGTAGTCTTTATTTTTATACCTAAAAGCCTAGGTGCATTGACACATCACTCAGACAAATTTGAGCACTCACCCAAAGCACAGAAGCTACCAAGTCCCTCTTTGGTACTTATCTTTGCTAAGGTGTTAGCATACATGTTCATAATAACCATAATCAAAGTGTATATTCCATCATAATAACCAGATCCATGAGCTCAATTTGGAAACACACATAATAAAGAAAGCATAAATGTCATCAAAAATTAATATCCATCCACAATGATCCATTATATTAACTCATTACAAACCAGAAGCTGAATACATAACAATAATGTCATAAGAGTCATACCTACGGGTACACACCAACAACAATACTCTAGTACATATAGTCTTTAAAAATAAAAACCCCTAAACTATGTAGATCAATACATATTTATAAGGGTGGGGACTTTCCCTTCACCTCCCATGCATTCTCAAAATAGGTTGCATGCTCAAAATAGCCATGCACCAACAACTACATGCTTCTACATGGTGGCTAATAATAGATTAACCATTTCTTGAACTATATATAAGTCCTATTATTAGCATAACTACGCATGTCTCTTAGTCTTCCATTTGTTCCCAAAACTGATCTCATACATTAGTGTGATATGTAATTTCATCACTAAAAATAGTCTCTTCTTATCCCCAACATTCTCCTTACATGTCACACACTCCATATCTATTTTTAGCCCAATAGTCGAAAAGTGGCCAAGTCTCGCTTCTTCAGAGTGATCTCGTGCGCATAACTTCATTCCATCTTCTCGTGAGAAAACTCGTCATTCAAAGCATGCTCATCCCATTTTATCATTCATGTGTTTCTCTTATAACCCTTCGCACACATGTTTTCCTCTGATATTTCAACTCTTAGCCATTTTTCAATGTCTAACAAAAATACAAATAATTTAAAGAAAAATTACAAACAAGATGGATGGGTCCATACCAAATTGATGAAGTCTTCAACAATAGAACTGTGTAGCTGATCCCAATTGATGGTGAAAGAAGAGTGATGCTGGTTAATGGTCATAGATTAAGGTTATACCAAAATCTAGCATCAAAGGAAGAATTCAAAAAGATGCTACAAGAGAATGCAACTCTAAATTGCTTGGACAAGGTTGCCCTATCCAAGACAACTCAAGGCTAAATTTATCCTCAATAAAAAGAATAAATAGGGGATGATTAAAAAAATGGAATCCATCCTCGTATGAAGGATTGGTTCGAAACCAGAAATGATGGCCATTTATTATAAAAAATAAAACAAGAAAAAAAAAACATATTTGAAAATAAGATGTAGGTGCCTAAAAACCAAAAATGTTAGTCACCTAGGAATCATGCCCAGAATAAATTGAGACAACTTGTAGGGTGAAAAATGATAATTTAGTCTTGATCAAGAGATGTTGACAAATGATTATCAACAAGGTATGTGTCATTAATCTCCTTTAAATGTTAAAGATTTTAATTATAAGATGTTAATTATTGCTCTTATGTGAAATGATGACTTCCCATTTCCAATGTTTTCACACACATCCCACATCCCAATAAATATTTCACATGTCCCTAATTGATCACTCCCATTTTCCAATTTATCCTCCAACCTACTTGATGTTCCATCTTAATTAATTAATTTCCACCAATTGATATGTGTATGTGTATAAATTTTTTTATCATTCCCTTGTTTTCCCCTCATTTTCACTCCTTCGCCATTATTGTTTCATTTATGCACTATCACCATTTCTACTCATGTGCTATCATTGTTTCCTTTCCTATGTTCTAGTCCCTTTTATTCCTACACCACTACCCATTTATTTTCATACCAAAATGGATATTAGGCTTTTTCCATTAACCGTCAACTGGTCAAATTTCTCTCGGACAAAAAAAAATAGTGGCAATCTTTGAAAAAGTAGAATGGTTGGATTTCATAATTTCATATGAGGAATTAAATCCTAGGATGACAGATGAATTTGTAGAAAAATCTTGTAGAAGGACACTCAAGAGTAAAAGGTAAGAAAATATTATTTAGATCCTCCATTATTAGTCAAATTTCTGGTATTCCAGAGGAAAGGAAGTTAGTCAATTTTAGGACTTCTTACTTATAAATTATTAAAAGGTTTTTTGTGGGAAAGAGAGAAAAACTAGAGTTGGTTATTGATAACAAAGGGAAGGCCAAGGGTGTTAAAATAAGCACTTTCTCTTGAGCCATGGGTGGATGTGTAAAAAATGGTTATAAAATATTTCACTTATGAGAGCCAATATGAATCTGTCTTAGGACAATTGCTTTCCTATCCACCTATGCCATGGGAATTCCAAAACCAAAACAAAGTTAACCTTCCACATTTCTTGTTTGACTGTTTCCTCTAACACCTAGAAATTCTGTCACAGTTCCCCTTATCTAAAATTCCAAGGACTCATTCACCTCATTTGTAAGCATCACTTTATCAAGAAGTGTGATGGGCTCAAGAAGTGGGTTGAATTCCAAAATAAATATGCCCTTGAACCTACTATAGTTCCGAAACATGGCCCTCCATCCTAGAAAGACCAAAGAAAAGGATTAGGTCATCTGGACCAACCCAAGCTATTGAGGAACACCAAACTAAAAATGTTCCCTCACAGGAGGAAAAAGAGGAAAAAGCTACAATGCAAACCTTAAACAAAACACCCCTTTGTCTCTCCACATGATCTTGTATCCCCTTTAGACCTTGTTTTGAAATAGAAATTATGAAAGCAAAAACCATTGGTTCAAGAATCAATTATAATTGAAAAAGGTAAGGAACCTATATTTGAAGGTGATCCTAGCTCACTTGTTGATTTTGTGACCCTTATTCCCTAAGTATTATCCATTTCTAAGGTATAATATGAGCTATAAAAAGCTCAAGAAAGGATTACCCAATTACAACTCATATTACAAACAAAAGAGATAAAAATCTTTCAATTGGAGGAAAAAAGGAACATGGAATTCAACATCTCCAACAGTCACTAAAGCATAAAGAGGAGATCATCCAACAACTTCAACACATTTTATAAGAAAATAACAGATGATTCAATCAATACATGCTAGAATTGAAGATATGTCTACCTTGAGTTTACACTTTACACATAGAGAAGGAGAAAAAGAGTTTGTGGAAACCATTGATAAAATAATTCAAACAAACTTTGTATTTCCACAAATCATTATATTAAAAGGAATGGTCAAATGGATGAAACAATGTTATGATCTCAGAGGAGTAGTAGAGGAAAACAAAATATTTAAAGAGTAAAATAAATTACTTCAGGATAACATGCTTATTCTCTGCCATTTGTATGACCAAACCCTTGCTTGTAGAGCACCCTCTAATTTCTATGCTTTATTCTTAAAGGAGTAGTTCTTCAAATGGAAAGCTTCTAGAGTCTGCTCCACCAAATATATAGAATTTGAAAATGCAAAAAATTCATGGGAGAATATGCAGTATTGATACAATTAGTAAGAATTTGCTATGTGAATTTTATGTTCACAAATTTATGCTCCTTGAGTAGGTAGAAATACCAATTAACTTGTATGTAGGGGAGGTTCAATTGAGATATTTTGTTTCCACTTTGAGGCATCAATCCATTTGGCATGATCAAAGGGGATATTACGTGAGAGAAGAAAATAATGCATGACTCCTAATGAGGCATGATATTCCAACACCAGAGAGATTCTTGAGGAGGTATCTGGCCCAGATTTATTTCCTACAACTTGTGGAAAAATACAAATAAAATATCTCAACTTGTGTATAAGAATTCAAGGAATACATAATCCTAAATTTTAATTTTAATTTCCTTTCTTTCTAGCTATGGTATGGATTACTTCTAGAGATATGGAAAAAGAAGGAGGTTATATCTCTAACTAACCTCCAGTGGTCATTAAAGAGAGAAAAAACTTATGCAAAATCATGCTAGAAATGCAAGAAAAATGGATTGGTATGAGATTTTGACCACCACTAATATTAGCACATGTGCCAAGATGGAATAACACCCAAGATTAGCCAGCTGAAAGCTACAAAAGATGGAGGGAAACAATGATCAAATTTTATGGGTTTTGCAATATGAAGAAGATGAAACATGGCTCACTTTCACAAATGAGTATAATTACACATGAATTGTATAATCCATGAATATAAATCCTATATATGGAGGACTTGTTGACCCTTAAGTATGGGGGAATGATGAGCCTTGTTAATTCCTATGTAAACCCCCATTTTGTTGTTTCATCATTTTGTACTAAGACTAATATTAGCATTTTGTAATTAATACTTTAATATATTTGAAAGGAAGTTTTGTGCATAAACCTTGTTCATTTTCATCTTATCTATGCTTCTTCAAATGAGTTGAAATAAATCTATATATGTGCTAACAATGTGGATGAAGGACATATCTTAAGATGAACACATGAATCATGCATAAACCAGTGTAGGAATCATTCACTCATTAGTGCATGACTCACCCACGCATTGACACATGACTCTCTTTGGAGTGTAGGACTCACTTTATAGCACATGTCTCACCCAAGATTTAGTGCAACACTCACTTTGGAGCATAGGACTCACACTTTGAGGTGTGTGACTTGTATGAATGAATCAAATGACTTGGACATCAAGGATAAGAGTTGATTCAAGTCAGCACATGGATTTCATGATGAAAGGAAAATTGAATGTGCATTAGCATGTAGTCATCATGTGACTTAAGTAGATTATGAGATTCCAATTTGAACATCAAGTTCGATTGAAAATGTGGAACAAATTGACAACACAAACTAGTAGTCACCATGATTTAAGGGATTCGAATGCATGATCTTTGACATCCTATGAATCACTAAATCATCTCTATTGAGAGTTAATCAAGGAATCCACTGTAATTTAACAAGATGTAATATAATCCAAGTGCTACATGCACTTGTTTTGTCAAAATTGTAACTCTTTAACAAACAATTATTATTGTAGGAATTTGTTATTTAACTATTACTTAGTTATTGATAATTAGTCATCTCTTAGAGTGAAAAGTATTGTGATTTATATAAAAATTGTTTGTAGTAGAATTAATTACATTGGTTGTTAATGAAAGATATATTATATTACATTCAATAAAGTGCATGATTCTCGAAAGTTAAACGGACTCATGTGATTTCCAATCCTAAATAGAATTAGAGGGAAAGACAAGGGCCAATCCTCCCTAAAATTAAGGTCCCTATTTGTCTACTTAAATATTTGTTATTTAGCATTTTCTTATTTACAAGAATTCTAGCACTTTCAACATTTCAATTCGTGAATTTAGTAATCTTTATTTTATTATTGCAGTCATTTCTTAGATAGACAAGTTCAGAAGTAGTATTTCATTGAATTTAGAAGTTAATACATGCTTAGAATAGTTTCAATCATTCTCTTTATTGCAAACAGCCATGGACACCACCCTGGATTGACAAACATTAAATAATCAAAGTATGAGTATCAACAATTCTTGTTATTTTTCTTTTTTGTGTGTCTTTTCTTTCTTCCTTTTTTCAAAGTGGATTTTTATGTTCTTTTTATTCATTTTGTGGCTCTCCCCATGGATTAAGTTTTTTTGGAAAAGGGTAAATGTGGGGTTTTTGAAAGGACCCACATCCTTGTACAAAAGGCCCTTAAGGTGAGATAAAGCAATGAAGCATATCATAGAAGAATCCCATAGGAAACAAAGATGAAAAGACCCCAAGGGTCACAAAGAAGAATAAAAACCAAGGAGAGAATAAGGAAGAAAGAATGCAGCACACCCAGTTTTGCAACAACATATATATTCATTTAGGGATCCCGATCATGGGATCGTAGTCTCATTTTAGGGAGTGAAATTCCTTTCTTTTTTCTATTTACGGCAGTCCAACCTTCACTCCTATTAGGATCCATATTTTCATCTGGATGTGGTGGATGTTGAAAATAAGATATCTCGTTTGACTCCCTCTTCAATAATTTGGTTTCCACCTAATATGACCCAACCAACCCCACCATACGGGGGATAATTGTGATTCCAAAATGAGATCTCCCTATCTTCTAAAACAAGGTCTTCGTGAATCTCTATCGAATCCTCTAAAGAGGAATTTGAGTCATGCCCAAAACTAAAAGACTCGGTTGGGAATCCTTCCCCTAGGAAACTTTTTTCCTTTAACTTTTGATTCACTTTCTAACACTCTACAGCAAGATGCCCCAAGGAAAAACATTTCCTGCATCTAAAAGGAAATCTTTCAAATTCAAGAGGTGACCAAACCCTATCCAACACTTTGAGATTAATGGAAGCAGGTAGATCAAGAGAGGTATCCAGATCCACCAATATGCAAGCATAGGTAGTATGTGTGTAAAGTTCTATTTTAGAGTCAATGGATAAAAACTTACCCAAAGCATTACTAATAGAAGTCAAGATCTCCTCTCCCAAAAATTTCAGCAAGAGATGAGGTAAGCAAACGCATAAAAGATTGACATTGAAAGTATCAGTGAGAGGATTGAAGGATAGAAAACATAGTTTCATCAGCAAGTGATGATTTTGTAGCTACCAAATATTGGTAAGGATAACATCTATATCATCAATATAATTAAATACCATGATGAAAAACCCCCTTACACTAGGGTAAATTTCAACTTTACAAGTCAAAAGAGGATGCCAGGATGAAAAAATCCAAGAATGGATGAGAAAAACCTAGGCCAAAGGCCGTTGAAGTGGTAGATCAACCCTAGGTTAGATAAAAATCTTATTCATGTAGCACCAACTCCCCAAAGAAACTAAGTGAGGAGATTTGGAAGTGACAAGATGTTTTGAGGAAGAAGGTGTATCCGCAACATGCAAGTAAGATCACTTAGAGGGGCTTGTTGAGGAAAAGAATCCTTAGAATAGCCATCCTTATACTTAGGAAAGTCTGCATGACTAAAAAAATGGTTTCAATGCATGAGTTGTCCACCTTGAGACCGCTTACAATCACACCACTATTAAACTACGTAGGAGGCGGCGAGAGGGGCTGAAACTAGATTCAGGAGAAATGCGGAAGAGGCCAATGAGCACATAGGGGGAATGAAAAACTTCCAAACCATAATGGGATCCCTAAGATGTTAACAATTATGTAGTTTCTATTTATTCTTTGTTTTGTTGTGTGGTTTTCCTTTATTCTACATTTTTTGTGGGTTTTAATTTTTTTACTTTTCTTTTCTTTGTTTGTATTTTTTGTTTTTTTTTCTTATTTTATATTTTTTTCTTTTCTTGTTTTGGTTTCCTTTATTATATTTCTTACTCTATTTTTTATATTTGTGTTTCCTTTTATTTGTTTTTGGTAGAGGAGGTTGCCCTCATGGATTTTCACCCTCCCCCTTGTCAACTCTGCCAAATTTCTAGTTTTCAAATAAGATAGATTTTTTTGTTTTATATTTTTCTTTTTATTTGGTTTGTATTATTTTATTTTATATATGCATTTTTTCCAATTTTTTAAATTCTTTTAATCATCTCATGGTGTAATACTTCTTCAACCATGCCTCATTTACATATCTAGGAAGCACTTTTCTGCAGAGTTTGTAACTTGGTAGCTCGAATGGTAGAAATTCTTTAATGATTTATGGCCCTAGCCATAAATTGTTTTTTTGATGAGTTAACACTTTTGACTGGAGCTATGAACCGGAGGGGTAAGGGACCCTACCCAACAACAATGCAGAAGAAGGAGAAGGAAGAGAGATGGAAGAAAGTAGAAATACATACGTAGATGGAAGGAGGGAAGGAAGGAGATGGAACAAAGGATGATGAAAGGCATAGAAGCTGAAAGTGAAAACAACATCAAAAGGACTCCGAGAACTCAAATAGGATCGAAGGAATCAACCATGGAATGTACCTACGCATTCATTGGCGAGTTCTAAGCGTAAGAGAGAAGGCGGCACCGGCCACGATCTTTCAGCTCGTTGAGATTGTCGATAACAGAGTGAACCAGAAATAAAGCTACATCGATGTCGATGAAGGAAGGAAACAATGATCAAGTGAAGGGTGCATGTTTTGCACAAAAGTAACTAGATCATGGTATTGGCCACAAAGCCATCGAATACCGCGACTAGAGCCTGTGGCTAGCTTGTCGACCTCTTCGACCCACAACAATGGATCCGGGAGGGAAAAATTGACCAACTGATCATGTAAACCCACCCGTGAACTAGATAAATTTCATCTTCCACAATAAACTTGAAAACATCGGGGTTGGGATGGAGGAGAAGGTAGAAGGAAACAAAGGTAGAAGTGATGTCTAATCGTCCCTGGGCAGCCAGAGAGAAGCAAGATAGGATTCCCTGGATGGATTCTATCAATAGCCATCGAATTTTAAATTTATCTAAGTGTCTTCCATTTTTTTATGATAGAGTAACACTTTGTCTCCTTTATTAAATTATTTATGTTTGAAATGTCTATCATGCCATGCATTTTGTATGTGTTTTTCTTATGTTTGGTGTAGGAGGCTATGCACCTTTTTTCATCAAGTTTTTCTAACTCAATTATTCTTTCATGTCTTGATGGGTCTTCAATCATCCTAAAGGATATGGCCACCCTAATAATTAGCAGTATAAACTCCATTGGCACCATGTATTCTATTCCATACACCAACTAGAAAGAGGAATACTTTGTCATCCTTTTATACATTGTGCAAGTATGCCCATAGTGTTCATGAGTATCTTCAAATCCTAGTATTATTTTTGTAAGGATCATATCTTTGTGAGTACCTTTTCCAACACTTTTTAAAAATCATCCACTATACCATTTTCATGTGGGTGATATGGTGTACTTATATTGTGATATATCATGAAGTTTTCTAGAAGCTCTTTGATTGTGGAATTCACAAAATGTTTTCCTTGGTCACTCGTAATTCTTAATTAACATCCAAATATGGTGATAATATTTTCATAGATAAACTTAGTTGCACTTCTTACATTGTAGTGTTTTTTTAGGTATGTCTTCAACCCATCTTGTTAAATATTCTATTCATGTGATGATGAATCTTACTTGTGAATGTCTTGTAGTAAGCTTTATTGGTTTGATGAAGTCTATAGCTCATTTCTCAAATGGGGCTAATGTAAGTATCGCCTTAAGGGAATTTCATCTCTAGATTTAGGTTTTCTTATCTACTAACAAATATCACAAGATATAGCATTTTTTTGTGCATCGTGGAATAAGGTGGGCCACCATAGTCCTTCCATCATTATCTTCTTGGTTGTTTTATCTCCTCCATTATGCCCTCATGTTATTCCTCCATGATCTTCTCTTAAAATATTTTTCTCTCATGTTCCAATAATACTTGTCTAAGAAAATCATCTTGTACTTTCTTGTATAATTTACCTTGGATCAATGTAAATGGGAAGGAATGGCATAGTAGGTGTTTTTTTTTGCTTTGTATATTCCATAGGAAAATCTCCTATTGTTAGTAGTTGTGTTATGTCATCTAGTTCCTTAGGAATTGCTTTTATTCTAAACAAATGTTCTCCTGGGAATTCATCATCTATGGGACCTAAATCTACTCCTATTTCAATCCTTGATAAATAATCTAGTCCATTATTTAAATTTCCTAGATTTACTGATATAGTGAAGTTAAATTATTGGAATAACATTAGCCATCTACATATTCCTCCTTATAAGACTGGCTTGTTTAGGAGGTACTTGAGAGGTTCATGGTCTGTATAAAATATAAATGGTGTTGCTAATAGATAATGTCTAAATTTTTGCAGTGCATACACCATACTTAGGCTTCTCTCTATTATTGATTTTTTTTTTTCTTTAGATCATTTTTTACTTTCAAATGCTATGGGATGATGCATTTTCTCTCATGGTTGTACTAAAAATTCTCATATCGTTATGCCCGATGCATCCACATGAACATAAAATGGAACCTTCTAGTATGGAAATATGAGAATAGGTACATGAAAAATCTTATCTTTGAGTATTTCAAAAGCATCCACACATGCTTTGGTCCATTCTATTTATTTATTTTCCTTTTCTTCAGTAATTATTCCAATGATGCACTAATCTCTGCATAATTCCTTATGAATTTCTTGTGGTATCTTACGTAACCTAGGATTATTTTGACATTTTTTTATGTTTTTGTTGGTGGAATTGTTAAAAAAATTATGTTTTAATTGGATCAATCAATAGTCCTTCCTTGCAAATTATGTGGCCTAGTAGTGTACCAAATGGTTTAAGGAAGATGCATTTCTTTAGATTTAATGATATTTGTAGTGCATGGCATCTTTGGAACATTAGTCTTAGGACTTGGATGTGATTTTTCAATAGGCCATATACCTTCCAATCATCCAAGTAAACTTCTAGGAAATCATGAATAAATTCCTTGAATGCATTGATCATAATCCTACTAAAGACAACAAGTGCATTCTTTAAGATAAATGGCATTATGTGTACATAAAAGATCCTCATTCATGGAAAATGTTGTTTTTAGATTAATCTTCACATACAATTTGGACTTCATGGTATCCAAAGAACCCATCAATAAATGAATAGACTTCTATTCCTACCACATTTTCTAAGACTTATTCTGTGAATGGTGTTGGAAATGGGTCATATACAAATGCCCTGTTTAGTTTCCTATAATCTTCACAGATCCTTATCTCTCTAGTTTTATTATTTTGAAACACCAAGGAGCTTATCCATTCTACATCATCAACTAGTTTAATTATCCATGCATTTAACATATTTTCTATTTCTATTTTTTCCTTAACCTAAGTTTGGGATTTAACATATACGGTCTTTTCTTGAGAGGTTTAATTCCTTCTTTGATCTCGTATTTGAAAGTGTGACAAAATCCTTTACAACTTGATTCTAATCCTTTGTTTTTATTGGTTTATTGATGCATGTACCACATCCTAGGTAGAGGTCCTAGTTTATAGACAAATAGTTGAATCCATATGATAGAGGAGATTTCTTTGCATATTTTCTAGTGTCACTCACATGCCTTGATGTGGGTCTCCTTATCCTTTGTATTATGGTATAGCCACATAGTACCCTTCACTTTCTAGATATCTTGTTTTTAAGAGTGTTACCAGTGATTTCCAATGAGATATATTGGATTTATGGGTCTCCTACTAATATGTATAATTGATTTTTTAGTGTATCACTAATACTTCCATATAGGTTGTTTCATTCAGAAATACCCTTACCATTTGTTCTAAATATCCCTCTAGATCTCCAAATCTTGAATATTTTTGTAAGGTATGATGGGAAGCATTGTGGCTTAATTTATATACCCATTTTACTGGTCTTTTTGGTTTCTCTTCTCTATTACCATCACATGCATGTTTGATTTATTCTTCTCTAGAATAGTATTTGTCTTCTTCTCGGAATTCTTCTTGTGTGGGCCACTATATCTCTTTGAATTTTTGTTTCTTCCTTGGATTCATATTGTTCATCTGTTAGGGTAGTTATATAAGGTAATAATATTCTTGTATGATGTAATTTCCTTACTCTAGCTTCTGGAAATCCATGTACCCAAGATTCTATTGCATGATCCTAGCTTTAATTTTTGGATTCGGTGTGAACTAAAATTTCACCATTTGAATTGGGTTAAAACTCTTTATCAAAATTTTGTATCCTATTGAGGGTATAGATCCCTTGCATGTCATAAAAATCTTCATCCTTGGTGTCGTGTCATACCTCTTTGAACCATGCTGCAATTATTCCTATCTATAGTGGTGCATGAAATAGAATTCCATCCGATTCAAGTGTAACTTTTTCTTCTTCTAAATTAAAAGTACCATTGAAGTCAATAAACCATTCAAGCACTAGGATGGCATTATATGTGGGTTTTTTGGCAACAATTTCTATGACTTAAAAATCCAATACTTTTTATATCCCCATGAAATTAACTTTGACATTCCTCAATACAACTACTGGATATTTCCTTGATCTATCTGTAAGGCCAATGTTGCATCATGTGACATCTAAGTGAGGTATTCCAAGTTTCTCCCAAGTAGATTTGGACATTATGTTTACATCCACACCTAGATCTAGTAGTATCTTAGTGATTGTTGTGTCACATATTTCAATGTCTAAATATATGGCTGATTTCCACCATGTTCTTTGTGTTCAAAATAAATTTCTCTTTTATTTTTATGTGTGGCCTCAATCTGCTAAGCATTGAAATTTTTATCCTCCTTATTCCAATATTTACAAAATTGTTTTAGTTTTTCTACTTACCCACATATGAAGTTTAGTTTGGTTATTTCCTTCAGGGAAGTCATATCATCCTCCAAAAATAATTGTCCTATTTCCTCACAAAGATTGGACCTTATTTGTTTCTTCTTTGATTTATGTAATTTCCTTGTCACGAAGTTAAATTCTAAACCACTTTAGGTTTCATTCTTCCTCACTAGATGATTCTTCTTCAGTGGATAGTTTGATGGTTTTATTTTTTATTCATTTACTCATTTTATAGCCACTTCTTATGGTTCTTTATGTAGTTACTTATGCATCTGTATATTGGTTATTATTTTTCACTTCTTTCTTATTGGATTTTATCTTAAAGTAATTTTCCTTAACGTCTTCCTTTTCCCTGAGCTAGCTATATTTTCTTTGTTTTATTTTTCATCCTCTGAAGATTCTACTTCATCCCATGGTATTCTTGTTATGTGTTGGATGTTTTCCATATTTACCTTGTTCTTCTAATTTTGTACCACCATTTTTGTAGAATTGTGTGGCTTTCAGGACAATTGAAATAATCATGTGTTTTATGTTCATGGTAGAATCCAAAAGGTTCTAGTTCAATGCAATTTCTTGGCAAGTTCCATATTTTCCACACTTATAACAATTCAATGTTTTCATTTACTATGGTCCACTCCCTACATTGTTTTGGTTTTCTCCCCTTGGTATCCTTAAATAGCCTCTTATTTGATATCCTTGGTATCCCATGCCCTCTTGATAGTTGTTATAAACCATATCTATAACCACCCCGATATCTTCCTCTATATCCTCCACCATACCCTTGGTAGTTAGGGTTGTAGTTTTTTCCTTGATATCCTCCTCCATATTTTGGTTTTCCTCCTTGATATCCTTGGTATTTTTGGGTTTTGGTTATTGTGATAGAGGTGGTGGTATTGTATTTTATCTAGTTTTCATCACTCTTCGAGCATTACAATCCTTCAAATATTCTATGACATCAATTATGGAACAACTATGGTAATAGTAGTTTAATGATCCACATGTTATGAAGTACATGAGTTAATTCATTGGTGGGGATACCTCCATTAATGAATAAGAGTCATGTGTGTGTCGATAGCATAATATTCATATGCTACACTATGTTTTTAATTGCAACTATATTACAGAAGATGTTTTTTCTTAGGAGTGTTGTCTTATTATTACATCTCTTTTTTATCTTTCCAAGTGTGGGCATTATACCTTGTTATGTACTTATCCACAAAATATTATATGCTATATTTTTGGTCTTGTAGTGTTCTTAGGAGGTGAATTGTTTCTAAGATCTTCTTTCTCGGATCTCTTGTTGTAATTTCAACTTAGCCAACTCTAGTTGTACCCTTTCTAATTCAGTTTTAAGATAATTTTCTCCTTCTCTTCTCCATGGTTGTGCTTCAGTATTGTGGCCATCTCTAATACATCTGCAAAGGTTTTGAATACCTTCCCATCCAATGAAGCTCTTAGGTAAGGTAATAGGCCAAAGATAAACCACTCAATTCTTTTTTTATCTGTGAGAGGTTCTTCCAATCTTCTTGCCACATTTTTGAACCTATAATCAAACTCCTTTATTATTTCTCCCTCTTTTTGAATTATCTCTCATTTTTGACACTTTATGTAGGTTCCTCGGGATGATAAAAATTTTCCTTGAATTATTTTCCTATTGCATCCCAAGTGTCATTGTGTAGAGGATTCGTCTTCATGTACAACCTTAAAGTATCACCTCTTAATATTTCTACAAAATAATATAGATTGGTTGTGGGATCACTCACATTGTTACTTTTCTAAAATGAGTATAGGATGAATAAATTCTCCTCCACATCTTTGGTATCTTTTTCAAACAACGAAAACTTGACTTTTCGAAATGTCATATTAGTAGGTTAAGTCCTTGGAGGATTCTCGAACTTGTTTTTGTATTTCAGGTGTCTTCACCCTTTTGTTCGATTACCACCCTTTTGATTAACTCATTTCCTTCCTTTATCTCTTGAAAGTTCAATATCAAAATAAATTTATGCCAGTAAATATCTAAATTCTCTCACAATCTCTTCTCTTTTCTTACTTTCTTCTTGTAATTTGTTATATCTATTCATCAAAATTTCTTCCTCTTGTACCTTTCTAAGTGGTGTGTGAAGTGGCACATGATATGGTGACCGATCCGAGTCATATCCTTTGGGATATTATGATGTTTGGGGGATACATATTCTATTGGATAATTTGTATAATTATCTTCTTCCACAAATAACTTCCTACCTTTAACATCTCTTAACCTATAATTTTTGGCCATAAAAACTAAGCCCACAATTGAAAATTCCCTTTACTATCACTATGAACCCTTCCTCTAGCCAAACTATCCTCAATTTCACCCTCATTATAGCTCATAGGAACATTATAACAATATTTTCAGATGAGTATTGATGAATGCACAAGGTGATTGATGAATTCACTAAGATTCAAGGAAGAAAAACTACCCTCAGAGGCCTAGAAAGGGCCATTTTTTTGGCCATTTAGAATCTAGTAAACACCTCTCCGTAAGCTTACAGGTAAGATTAAAATAATTTGAGAGTTGTATAGAGAAAATTAAGTTTTACAAGGTAGATTATTTAAAATGTGTGGAAGAAATTGAATTCATGAATAACTTGAGTAAGATCGGATAATTTTAGGCATAGGAATGAAGGCTCCAATTGTGAAAGCTAACTTGTTTGGATGATTCTGGGAGCTTTGAGATAAGTAAGGAGGTAAATAAGTAGTAATTGGAAAGGTCTTCTAATCCTCTCAATGATGAATATACCACTTTTTCTCGCAAGATCTACAAAATATTTTGTAATAATCCAAGACACTACAACCGCCCATTCATGTCAAGAATGGAATAGGCCATAAAAACCAAATTTTAGGCATAAATATCTCTTAATAATAGTTTTAATTATCTCAATTGGTGATTTAGAGTCAAAATAATATAATTTTTGACCACAAAACACCCTTCCATGCTCCTGGAGAAGAAAATACATTCCCAATGTCTTAACTCAGACTTGGCAAGTGTGACATCAACATCATAAAATAGAATGAGTGGGATTTCTAGCATGATTTTTCCCTCGATTGTCCAAAATGTGAAAATGGTACTAATGGGATACCAAAGTGTACTCCCCATTTATTTTGAAGCTTCATCACTTGAAAATTACTTGAGGTGTTAGGAAGGGTGTGTGAATGACTGCGATTTTTGCCAAAACCCACTTTTCATGTTAACATGACCCCTTGGTGAAATTTTGAGCATGATATTTCCCTTTATTATCCCAAGGTGAAAATAATAGGGACATAAAATTGCACTCCCATCCCAAATAACTTATCAAAAACTAGAGCTCACCACTTTTGCACCTAGGCATTCCAAAAACTTGCATTTTGACTCCCCCTCTCATGTACTTGGACCCACGACAGATTTTTTAACAATTTATGTCCCATTGGATTGCACTGTGTGAAATCGGGACAAGGGGGACACAAAATTTCACCCCCCATCTCGACCACTTAGTCACTTAGCTCCTGGTCATGTCAAAATCCACTTTTAAGCCCTATAAGCCATTTCTCATCCCTTCAATCTCATTCACATTGAATAAGAGGATTCCACTTGTCACCATATAGTGAAAGCATAATTTTATTTCCCTCATGTCCCCCTTTTCCTTATTGCACTGTTACAACTCAACTTCAACCATCCACCAACCACGCAAGTTGTTGGGTCAAGTGGTGAGTTAAGACTTGCAAAAATTGACTAACTCTCCTCATTTCTCATAATTAGAAATTTTTTATCATTAAAATTAATTTTATTTTCCCTCCCAAACCTCCATTTACACCAAGCATGCATGCCCTAAAACAAAAAAATGCTCATAACTCTCTAATTGTGCACCTAATTTCAACAAAAATTTACTCGTGCAATCCTCCCAAAAAAAACATATGAGCTGATTATAATAGAATTTACATTGATGTCAGTAATGATTTACAATATCCATCTAAAATTTTCAGACTCAGAGGTTTCATTTTCGATCTACAAAGCTCACGGTGGATGAAATAATTCAAAAACTATAGCATATGAGCTGATTATAATAGAATTTACATTGATGTTGTAATGATTTACAATATCCATCTAAAATTTTCAGACTCGAGGTTTCATTTTCAGATCTACAAAGCTCTCGTGGATGAAATACTTCAAAAACTATAAGATAAGGTCCTGGATTAAAAGCTAAACTTTTTGAGACCAATTTCATTGCAATTTGACATCCAAAAGGCACCCTTCGAAAAATAGTAAGTGTGCAAGGCTCCACATGTCTAAATATAGTAAGTTTCTGAAAACAACAAATTCTCAGCACCTGTGATACTCCAAACAAGCAAAAACCATCAGAAGGTGAAAATTGTGAAAACTTACTAAAAATAGTTATCCTAGATAGGACTTGCTAAAAATAGAAATCCTTGCAATTGAGCTCAAATCACTTGTGTCAACTCAGATTCCACATATATCATTAATTTTTGACACCATGAAGTTCAAGTATTCAGTTTGGATCCCATTTCCACTTTAATCACTAAATACCCTGGTGTGGGAAATAGTGATGCCAACCACATAGATCCAAGGACTTCAAGAATAGAATGCTTGGAAAACTCATGAAGAAATGGAGGATAAAATATTCTTAAGAGAGATATTTAGGTAGGAGCTCACTCACTTTCTATTCATAGTGTAGACACCTAAATTTGACTATGTATTTTTACTACTAAAATTACATTTTTGTCTTTCCCATCAATTCGTTATAATTAGTGATTTCTCACGATTTAATTAGCTAATATTCCCGTCATTTCAGTAAATTAACGACACTTCAATAATTAATTATATTTTCCTTCATTCGGATGCCAATTAACGATAATTTGTTAGTTATAATCCTTTCCTAATTAATTAACTATTACTAGTTAACTAAGCCTTTTAATCTTGTATTTAACCAATAACCTTCTTATTGGTTAAATCCTTCTCTCAAATCCTCTAGATTCTACCAAATTCCTTCTAAATCACCCCCAAATATATTATTAAGCTTATCTTGGCATATTAATTAATCCTAGTTGATTAATTAAATCATCTCCAACTCCCATGAGTTACTAATCACTAATTAATATCTTCTAATCATGTTTATCTCTTTCTAATTCTACTTTATCTTTATCCCACATTCTCTAGGTTTCTAGCTTCTCCCAAATTGGAAAGCTATATAAACAACCTAGTACCTTCCTTCCAATATTACACCATTTACACTATTCATACCAATGTTACTATATGCATATGATAAGATAAATTTAACTTTGAAAATATTATTGATCTAACATCCATTATATCCTCTACTTGCAAAGAGTAGTAAGGGAAGAACCATACATGGAAATCAAGCCATATTGGTGAGATCTCTTCCTCTTCATGGAGATAGAATCCTTTGATCACATGTAGTCATGTTTGGCTCAACAAAATGAGTACCTACAATCACAAAGCCCATCAAAAATATCAAGGGATGGCTTAGTATTTCATGTTTAATTGGATGCATTAGTTATCTTTTTCCTTTCCATGGATTTATCACGATGATTTGTTAGATTAGCTTAGTTATTGAGACTACTTGGTGTTAGTTTTTATTAATTAACTTAGCTTGATTTATTCACATGCATACATATGGCATGCCTAGTGGCGAACTCCTTGTCGTCTCATGCACATTTCTTAAGTTTTTGTAGTTAATTTTAATTTTTACTTACTAACCTCTTTTTGCACATGTTGATACAACTTTTATTTCTTAACTTATTTTGTTGATTTTTCATGTGTTGAGTGTTCCTTGTAGGTATGAAGGAGGTAAAGTTATTCCAAAATTGAAGCTTATAAGCAAAGACATTTTTGGTCATTTTCATGCATTTTTGAAGAGACGGGATTTCTGCGCTACCATTAATGTTGTCTTCTTTCTTCATTACTCTTCGTGTGCTAGTGTTTCTCTTCTCAGTGCACTAGTGTTGATCTTATTTACATCCACGTTCCTCGTTTATGTTCTAGAATAGCATTTCTTTGTGCTACCATTCTCCGGTAGTGCACTACCATATTTCTATTTTTTCATCTCTGCTAAGTGCATCTACTTGCTAGCATAACTATCCTTTACACTACCATTATTCGAAGTGCGCTACCATTTTTCTATTTTTTTCATCTATGTGAAAGTGCATCTTTGTTTTTATTTTTATTTTCTACATTATTCTTACTTGTGATATCATCATCCTTAAGTGCGCCATCGCTTACCTTCATACGCTAGCATTATTGTTTCACACAATAATGTTCTCGTATATATTTTTGGGCTCGAATTTCAAGATTTCCAAAAATTTGTTTTGGTTTTTCTATTGTTTTACAATATTTTAAACTTATGTTTTACATGATTTAATTTTAAATCATTTCTAACAGATTTAAATTATTTGATAATTGTTGTTTCTCCATTTTTCTTGATTTAGATAAAAAAATTGTATGCTCTTTCTGCTACTTCTGAGAGATCTTGAGAATCAAAAACAAATTTGATCTTATTTTTCTAACATTGTGGTTTACTTGGAAATTTCATCATTTAATTTTTTTAAGGGAATCAATCTTTCAAACGCACATAAATATCATTGGTTAAAGTTTTCCCTTCTCTAATAGTTGGATCAAACATTAGGTATGCTCTTCTCGGTTCTCCTTTAGGTGATCTTCGGAACCAAAAGTGATCTTGATCCTCTTACAAAACATTGCGGGTTTCATGGAAAAATACTAAAATTTTGAGTGCGGGCCATACACTTGTAAAAGAATCAAATCAAAATAAATACTAACAAAATCGTATGCATAGTTTTCAATGGTGTGCTAAAGCACATTAAGAATCAAAAGATTTTAAAAATACCATTTCATTTAAAACAATGTATTTTAAAGTTTGGATATGGGTTAAAACCCATCTACTTTTAATCGTGGAAGTATCTTGGCATAAGCCATAAAACTCATTATGAGGATTACCACAGAACCCCAAAGTAGTCAACACGTTTAAGGAACTAGTTGATGAAACAAAGAAGTGTCATGATACCTACTTGATTAGAAAACTCGCGAGGAATGCTTCAAGTTGTCCGTATGAGGCATCTTTCATTAATTTGATTGTGAGGTAATGTTCATTTTTCTAGGGGTTATCTAGTGAAGCGTACCTCTCTTAGACAAGTATTGGTGAGTATTGAGAATAAAATCCTAGGTAACCATTTGGCATTATGGCTAGGTTGACCTTATCCAATCGTGTTTCAAAGAGCCCTCATAAAGAAAAAAACTTCCTGAGTCAAAACCTTGTTATTTCAACAAGGAGAGAGTCCATAGAAGCTTGTGTCATGTTTTATCTATCATGATACTTACAATGCAAAAGTATGTCCTAGTTTCTACCTTATTATCAAATAAGGAAAACTCTTCCAAAGTTATGTTATGTACTTTTCATTGCCACTTGTATTATCTCTCTTGTTTTCTTGTTGACGCTTTTTGTCAAAAGAAAGTAACTTGAAAGTAAGTTTTGAAAGTGTTTTAAGACGCCCTCATATTTTGGTAGTCTACCTTGAGATCCATATTGAGACGTCTATTTTTAGTAGGTATCTTTCCTTATGTCATTAATCTACTCACATTTTATTAATCTAATTTTCATACTTAAATCTTGTTGTCCTAAAGTTGATATAAGTGTCCAAATAAGTATCTTTACGTTGCATGTATTGTGTCGATCTACTATTATACTTAAACCTTGATTTAGGTTTTGGAAGGTGTGTAGTTACACTTCCTAATTGTGTCAATAAATTTTTAATACTTACATCATGTTTTTCTTAAAACTTGATTTAAGTTTCCAAATTGTATTCTTACACTACTCGCATTCGTAGCCTTGATTTTTAGAATATAGACCTTGCTTGTATAAAACTTGATTTAAGTATATACCTTATGTTATTACATTACTCAAATCAATTTTAACCTTTTTTTAATAGCTAATCTTGTTTTTTTAAAATTGATTTAAATATTGAAATTGTGTTTTCATCTTATCAAAAACAAAATTTGAGACAAACTTCAAACATAGGGAATATGTTCTCTTATGATTGATCCCTTATTCAACTTGCTAGTTTTTTCCTGGTGACTTTTATGAAGAGAATTTATCCGATAAACTAATAAAAAAGAAGCTATGCTGAACAAAATATTCAAGATAATCAAAGAAAACAAATGAAAAACACAATATTTAACCTAGAAACCCTTTAGAAAAAAACACAACACAGAACTTCTCTCTCTTATTGCATTAACTTAACCGTTTATAATACAATAATGTACTTCCAAGTTCTTCTTTACCCTACTACATCTCCAGCTATTTGTAAGAAAATAGTAAGAAATCAAATCAGTTTTACAATACAATGGGTACCAAAACCATGGGCTAATAAACACCCATAACAGTTCCCCATAATTCATGGATTATGACACCACCCATATATACGTATAGATAAAAATAGCATATCTATACTCCTGGACCTCGCTAACGCTCGTGGAAGAGGTGTACAATACTTGGGTATACAATATACAAAATATACAACACATTATAACATTCTCCCACTTGTTGTATACTTTGCAAAAGGGGGCTACACTTCCATATAGTCAAGCAACTCAGGGCATTCAAGCCCATCAATTTTCTACACCAAGAAAATTTCTCAGCACTCACAACCTTAGTTAAAGAGTCAGCAACATTATCCTTTATGTCCACCTTACTTAGTAGTATCTTCTTCTCCTCCACCATTTCTCTTACAAAATGGTATTAAACATCAATGTGTTTCATTCTTGAATGATACTTAGGTTCTTTTCTAGAAAATTGTACTTTGACTATCACAATCGATCCTTATAACATTTTGAGTGAACCAATAGTAGAGATCAATCACTGAAGCCAAACCACTTCTTTACTTGCATGAGTAGCTATCATGTACTCAGCCTCTGTGGTGGATATCACAACACTTGTTTGACATTTACTCATCCAACTTACCGCTCCACCAAACAAGTTGAACACATAACCACTGGTAGACCTGTGCATATCCAAGTCTCCACCCCAGTCAGAATCCACAAAACCATGTAGATCTAATTTTTTACTTTCATCAAGTTTTCCCTGATAATAAATTACATAATTAGATGTCCCACGTAGGTACCTGAATATTCTCTTTACTACAATCCAATGTTCCTTTCCAGGATTTGACATGAATCTTCTCACTACTCCCACTACATGTGTAATATCAAGTCTAGTACAAACCATTACATACATCAAACTACCAACTGCACTAGCATATGGTACCTGAGACATGTCCTCTATTTCTTCTTCAGTTTTAGGACATTGTTCAGAAGACAAATTTTGACCAACAGAAAAGGAATACTAACAGGTTTACTTTCATGCATTTGAAACCTTTGCAATATCACCTCAAGATACTTTCTTTTATTTAACACTAATTTCTTATTTACATGATCTCTTTTATTTCCATGCCCAAAATAAATTTTACAGCACCAAGATCCTTCATATCAAAATGAGATGAGAGTTGATATTTAACATGACTGACCAATTTCTTATTATTACCAATTAACAACATGTCATCAACATACAATACAATGATAACATAATATTCACCTTCATGTTTAAAATAAACACAGGGGTCAACTTTACTTCTTTCGAGCCCAAGTCTCAACACATACTTATCAAATTTCTGGTTCCACATTCTTGGTGATTGCTTCAAGCCATATAATGAATTTTTCAGCCTACACACCAAATCTTCTTTTCCTTTGATCTTGAATCTTTCTGGTTGTGTCATGTAGATTTCCTCCTCAAGCTCACCATGCAAAAATGTTATCTTAACATCCATCTGCTCTATTTCCAGTATCAAAAGTAGTACAACAATAGCTAAAAGAAATATAATAGAATGTAACTTAGCAACAGGAGAAAATATCTCACCAAAATCGAGTCCCTCCACTTGAGAGAAACCCTTTTCCACAAGGCAAGCTTTATACTTTTCTATTTTCCCATCTACATTATACTTCTTCTTAAACACCCATTTACAACCAACTTGTTTTCTTCCAGGAGGTAATTTCACCAAGTCCCATGTATTATTATTATATAAGGACTCCATTTCTTCCTCCATAGCCTTTTTTTCAAAAATTTCTTTCATTAGATCCAAAAGCCTCCTTCATAGTCTTGGGTTCATCATCAGTAATAGATAAAACTGACAAAATAGAAGTAGAACAGAAATCAGGAGGACTATACCTCTCAGGTTCCCTTCTCATCTGATCTAATCTTCTTAAGATAGGATTTTCTAGTTCAACATCTTCTGGTTCCTCATCTTCTTCATCTAAATATTCCCCATGCAACAACTCTCTTTGTGGTTCATCTTCTGTAGTCGCATCAAATTCATCTTCCTCAATTTTAACATGATCTTCCTTTAGTTTTGCTTTCTGCTCTGAATTTTCTTAAGCTCTCTAAAAATTACATTATAGCTAAAAACAACCTTCTGTGTTTCTAGATTCCAAATCTTGTATCCTTTTACGCCATTAGAGTATCCAATAAATATGCACTTAGTAGATTTATTATCTAACTTGGTTCTTTTCTCTTTCAAAATATACATATAAGCAATACAACCAAATACATGTAAATGTCTAACAGAGGGTCTCTTACTAGTCCATGCTTCCTATGGAGTTTTTCCTTCAAGTGCAGATGTCGGTGATCTATTAACCAAATAGCATGTAGTTGCCACTGCTTTTGCCCAAAATTTTCTATCCAAACCGGCGCCACTGAGCATACTTCTACACTTATCCATCAACATTTTGTTCATCCTTTCGTAACTCCATTTTGTTGTGGTGTATATGGAGTTGTCTTCTGCCTTTCTATTCCACACTCTTTACAGAATTTCTCAAAGGCATTAGAGCAATATTCCCACCATTGTCACTTCTCAAAACCTTTATCTTCCTTTCTGTCTGATTTTCCACAAGAGCCTTAAACTCTTTGAATTTATTAAAAACCTCAAACTTATTCTAAATAAAATATACCTGTATTTCTTGAGAAATCATCTATAAAACTAACATAGAACATGGATTTTCCTAGTGATGGAACTTTTACAGTCTAAAAACATCACTGTGTATCAAATGTAGAATTCCTTCTGATCTTGTAGCATTAGTAGGGAACTTTACTCTAGTTTTCTTTCCAAACACACAATGCTCACAAAAATCAAAATCTAAAGGACACTCAGAAATTCCTTCAACCATACCTTTTACTTTTAAAGTACAAAGTCCTTTCTCTCCGATGTGTCCCATCCTTTGATGCCATAACATCATCTTCATTGTAGCAGATGTAGGAGTTGGATCTGAAACTTTCTTCTCCTCTAGAACCACAGAGCTATTACACTCATCAGTAACAACGCTTGCCTCAAGCTTGAACAGTGTTCCAGTACGGATGCCTCTTGCCAATACCATTGCACCCCAAACCATCTTGCAACTATCTTTACTAAATACTACCTGAACACCTGCATCATTCATCTTACTTACAGATATTAGGTTTTTGGTCAAACCTAGAATGTGCAGAACACTTGGAAGGGTTTTAATCCTTCCATCTTTAAACCTCATCTTGATTCTCCCATGACTAATGATCTTGTAGGTTGATTTGTCTCCCAGATATACATCACCTCCATTACACTTTTCATATTCACATAACCACTCCTTGTGTGGTGTCATATGAAAGGAGGCACCTGAGTCAATCAACCATGCATCACATGCATGCAAGCTGGAAGCCGCCAAAAAAAATCTCCCGAGTCTTCATTAGAGGTTTTATATATGAATATCCATCATCGTCAGATGACTTACCTTTCTACCTTCTTAGATCTACAATCCTTTTTGAAATGCCCCATTTTACCACAGTTCCAACATTTCCTCTTATCTTTTTCTATAGTCTTCGATTTACTTCTAGACTTTGACTGTCCTTGCCTCTTCTTGCTTTTCTCTTGGGTACAACCTCTTACATATAAGGCATCCTTGGATTGATAATCCTCAATGGATTTCCACCTCATTTCTTCTGATAGTAAGGCCACAACTACATCCTCAACTAATAATTTAGTCATAGTACTAGTAATAGCCATAACTAGATTATCCCAAGACTCAGGTAAAGAACACAAAAGAGTAATACACTTATCCTCTTCTTCCATTTTAATATCAACAGTAAATCAACTGACTTACCATAGTATTAAAGATGTTCAGATGTTTTGCAATAGATTCTCTATCATTCATTCTTAATGAATATAGCTTCTTTCAGAGAAACAATTTATTCACCAAAGACTTTGTCTGATACAAAGTCCCCAACTTCTCCCATAACACCTAAGTAGATTTCTCATTTGACACATTCAACAAAATTGAATCTGACAGACACAATCTGATTGAACTCCTTGCCTTCCTATTGATCTTTTCCCATTCCTCTACCTTCATACCCGTAGGCATGACTCCAAAACAACAATCCATTGATCTCTATCCACAAGAAGATATTCCATCTTGAGCTTCCATAACTCAAAATTTTGACCATTAAATTTTTCGATCTTGATCCTTGTGCTTCCCATCATTTTCTTCTACCTGAAAAATTCACCCAAAGAGCTCCCACTCAAAAAGCATTTATCACAGGTTTTAGAAACCCTAACTCTTCACATAAAAGCTAAAACCTAGCTCTGATACCAAATGAAGAGAATTTATCGATAAACTAATAAACAAGAAGCTATGTTGAACAAAATATTCAAGATAATCAAAGAAAACAAATGACAAAACACAAGATTTAACCTAGGAAACCCTTTCGGGAAAAAACCCAACACAATAACTTCTCTCTCTTATTACATTAACTTAACCATTTACAATACAATAATGTACTTCCAAGTTCTGCTTTACCCTACTGCATCTCCAGACTATTTGTAAGCAAAATAGTAAGAAACCATCAAAGTAGTTTTACAATACAATGGGTACCAAAACCATGGGCTAATAAACACCCATAACGGTTCCCCATAATTCATGGATTATGACACCACCCATATATACGTATAGATAAAAATAACATATCTATACCCCGACCCCTACTAACACTCGTGGAAGAGGTGTACAGTACTCTTGGGTATACAATATACAAAATATACAACACATTCTAAATTTTTTGTCATACGTTTTATACCCTGGAAAACTCATTGACATTTTGCGGTTATTGTTATAATCGCTAAGTTTTTCCTTGATTCTTTGTGACACTGTGTATATTTTCCAAATATTAACCAAACATTTATTTTTATGCCTCCTATCACAAGATTGACACATAGAAGAATGGGATCAAATCCTTTCCTTCATACTAATTTGGACCCATTACTTGAGGAAGAAAATTAGCCGACCTTAGTGGAGACAAGGAGACATCTCTTTGAGATAACTTCAAGTTTGACCCTACACACATGGATAAATTTCTCTTACATAATAGATATATATTTTTAGTATGATTTTTAGAGTTAGGGCTGTAATACAATTCGATCCTACTGTCTCTTATAAACATGATTCATGAAGGAGAAGAAATGGAACCTCCTTTTCAATCTGATGAGGACATATTAAACAATGGACATGCCTATACTCGGCCTAGAAAATAAAAATTAAGAACAAGAAGTTCCTACAAACTTGAATGGCTATCACATACCACTCATTTGAACCAATCACAAAGCTATAACTAAGGGTGAAAATCATGAACAACCCCCTCCACATGAAACTCAAATGGAACCCCACAATGATGAGGTTACTATACAACAACAATTACAAGCCCTTAGTCATCAATTGGCAAGCTTAACTTCCCATGTCCATAGAGACACAAATAGAGCTATGTGTAATGAGAAACCTAAGGTCACATATAATGAAAATTACACTGAAAACCATGGGGGTGAAACATCAAATTCTAACCACGTGTACATACCGCTACACCTTCGTGTTACCAATTTTTTTATCAAGAATGGAAATCCATGAAAAAATCCCTTACAATTATTCAAGAAAATAACATTGAACATAGTAAGAAATATCAATTTGAAGAATTGTGTCCATACCCTTTCGATTAGGAAATGTTTTATACGCCTTTTCCTCCTAGTTTTGATTTCCCTAAATTTGAAAAATATAGGGGTAAAGGTGATCCTCATGATCACATCAAATAATTCTTCATGGATTTCTAGGAATTTGTTTATAGCTATAATTACTTTATTCTCTTGTTTCCATGAATTCTGGAGGCCGTGGATCTTGAATGGTTTCTTCATATCCCCAAATGGTATGTTTTCAAATTTTTTTAACTAGCTATAAAGTTTGTGTGCCACTTTTCATTTAATATGGAAAGTGACATCATTATGTTAGACCTATATAATGCTAAACAACACAATAATGAAAAATCATGTTGGTTTATTACAATGATGGTGGGGTTTAGCTAGTCACTTCCTTACTCTATTCCAAAGAAACAACTTGCTAGTACATTTGTACCAAATTTTCATCATGAAATGTCCTTTCACTTGCAAATAAATTGTGTAAGAACTTTTGAAGAAGTCATGAGAAAAGAATCCAGATTGAGAAGGCTTTACTAGCTAAAGGTAATTTAAATCCATTTCAAAGAGATAACCATGAGTCCAAACCTATAAAAATCCCAAATTATTCAACAAAAATAAGAACATCTTAGGTAATGGAATCACGGATTCAAAAATGTTCAAGCGGTCTAGAATAACTCTCCTTTGAAACTTTTTAAAGGACCAGCGGTTGCACTTGGGATTAAACATCGAGTGTTCAATCCACTTATGGATTCTTTGTCATCAATCTTAAAACAATTGGATGTAGTGAACATGTTTATGTTCCCTAATACTGCACCCTTTGTTGATGGTGCACCAAAACCTGTCATGGTATAAAGACCATGAATATTGTGAATATCATCATGGCAAAGGCCATACCATAGATAAATGTTTGAAGTTGAAACACTTCATTTAGATCTCATAAATAATGGAGATATTGAAATGAATTCTCCGAACCCAAAAATTCCTCTAACAAACAGGTTGGGAATCTATTAATAGCCATTCCCTTACCATAAATAGCCAGCAGAGAAAAGTTAGATCAATTCCATTATCCTGGGATAAAAATGTAAACCATGTTGTTGCTGAAGAAACTCATCCTTTTTATTCCCTCATTGGTCATATTCATCTTCATACTAAGCATGTGAATACCATTAAGATCAAGACACAAGAGTGTGTTATGGCAATACGAGGCACTCATATTATATTCCCCGTAACCTCCTCTCGCCTACCCTCCGAATAGTCATTATGATCTCTCGAGAAACTAGAGAAGATTATTGCTCGATTTCCATCTTATATATTCTTAAGATATCTAATGTTCATAAGGACATCCTTTATAAAAATCTTCAGGGGTTAGGAGTTTCAACAAATATTGATCCATCACGCTTCCAAGCCTTGGTTTCATAAATTTCTCCTTCTGAACATATTACCTTTAACCAACATGAGATTCCAATGGATGATCATATTTACAATCTCCCTTTGTGCATTAAAGTGAGTTTTACTCACAAGAAGATCAAAAGAGTGCTTTTGGACAATATATCTAGCCTAAACATATGTACCTTGAAGTTCATCGTGACAATTGGTATACACTGACATAGAAATGGAACCTAATGTTATCACCATTAGGGCTTATGATAATACAGAGCGGAAGCCATGGAGTAATAACTTTTCCTATGGAAGTTGGGCCCACTATTTACGATACCCATTCCCATGTCCTCGGACTTGGAACTACCCAATAATATTCTCCTTGGTCACCCATGGATTCATTCAATGTAGATTGTTCCTCAAATTTCCATCGTTGTATCAAAATTTACCATGAAGGACAAACACTCACCATTCTTGGAGACCCATAATTGTTTGCACATTATAGAGCATTACCTAGTTTTTACCATTGCATATGAATTTCCTTCTACCTGAAATAGTTATTTAGATTCAATCTGAGGCTCTCACTTCCGCATTTATCCAAATACATTGTGCCCACATGAAAGTGGTGCTTCTATGTTTGTATCTCCATTTTTTACATGGGAGATAAAATTCCTTCCTACTAGTTGTGAAAAATATAACCTCCAATAGACCCTCCTAGTTTCTAATCTCTTCCTCTATGACCTAAAACATGTGGTAGAACTAGTTATCAACCTCAACGGTCCCATGAAGATTTCCATATTGACACTTTCCTTCCTGGTGGCCTTTTGGTGGATGAGAAAATGCTTGAAAATTCTATATCATGGTCTCCTGATGAAATGATGGCTTCATGCTATCAAGATCCTAAATATGCCATCCCTAATAAGATGATGTATGTCATGGGTTACCAAGGATATGGATGTGGTGTAGATGAACAAGGTGTGTGGGAACCTCTTCCAACACCACATGAAAATATGGAAAAATATGGTATTGGTATTCGACCATATGGGTCCCATCCTTCGGAATTCAAGCCACCTATTCTCGAATGTTAGGATATTTTTCCAAGTTACAATAGGGAAACAAAGTTCCTATTTAGTCTTCTCCATGATCTTGTTTCCCAAAACAGAAAATTTTAACCTTGTCCCCTTCTAATCCCGAATTAAATCTTGTTCACCCATCTCTTGTAAACTGGGACCAACAATAGTGCATACCAATTTATTTCTTTTAGAATGATGAAGTAATTGGTGAATTCACGGGTCTACGAGATGACATTCCTATCGCTGACCGTAAAAGGGATTCTCTATCAATCTTGATGTATATGGGTATTTTGGGGAGGAGGTTGAGTTTTGTGGTTAGAAAAATCAAAAGGAAAATGAGGGGAAAATAACCTTTTCAAAAGAAGAAATCCAATTCCCATAGTGGAAACCTCTATAAGGAACTATCGATAAACAAATTTAAAAATCAAAGGATATAGAAAGTGACTAGTCTATAAGTGATAATATCGTTGAGACACCCTTAGAGAAATATCTCAATCCCCCGATCTTACGTGTATGAAGGATGAATCAAAATTTTTGGTGGAGGAGACTATTGATGTTAACATTGGAATAGAAGATGAGCCTAAAATGGTTAAACTGTGAGCTTCTCTCAACACAAGAACATAAATTTTTGTTATGCTCCTTCGAGAATTTTTAGATGTATTTTTTTGGTCCTATGTAAACATGTCAAGCTTGGATCCTTCTTTGGTAGTGCATAACTTAGTTGTGCACGAATCAATAAAGTCGATTAAGCAAAAAATTCAAAAAAATGCATCCCGTTTGGCTCTTTTGGTCAAGAAGGGCTAGAAAAGTTATTGGAAGTAGGATTCATCAGGTATATTGACTACTTAGAATGGATCTCTAACATATTACATGTTCAATATAATCCCATTGGTATCAAAATTTGCACATATTTTAGGGACATTAATAAAGCATGTCCTAAGGATAAATTTCCTCTTCCCAACATCGACATGATCGCTGATTCTACTATCGGGTCACGAAATTTTATCCCTCATGGATGGATTCTTAGGCTATAATTAGATAAATATTATGGAAGAGGGATAGCATAAAACTACCTTTACTTCCCCTTAGGTTACATCTTGTTACCAAATCATGCCTTTCAGCCTCAAGAATGCGGGAACAACTTATTAAATAGCCATGGCTGTCATCTTCCATGACATACTACATGATATTATGGAATACTATGTTGATGATATCCGGGTAGGTCCAAGACAAGAGAAGAAAATCTAGACATCCTATGTCATATATTTCAATGAATAAGGGACTAGAAGGTCAAACTCAACCCAAATAAGTGTGTCTTTAGTGTGCTTTTAGGAAAGCTATTAAGCTTCATCATTTCTAGATGAGGAATTGAAGTGAACCCAAAAAATGTCACAACTATTAAAAAATTACTTCTCTCAAGAACCTCAAATAGCCGCATAGCTTGTAAGGTAAAATCTAAGCTATTTGCAGATTCATATCCCAACTTGTAGATAAATGGCATTCATTCAACCATCTTCTTAAGAAATACATTGATTTTCATTGGGTCCTCTGAATGCCAACAAGCGTTTTCCTTACTCAAGGAGTATTTGGATAACCTTCTTGTTCTTGTACCGCCTACCCTAGGTGAACCCCTTTTGCTATATATATCAGCTACTCAATTTTCTATAGGCATGATTTTAGCTCAATATGATTTAAATAAAAATAGATAGTCATTTATTATCTTGATTGTACATTGATCTCTTATGATCTTAAATATAGGAAAATTGAAAATTTTTATTTTGGCCATTGTTTTTTTCCTTTTAAAACTCTGTCATTGTCTTTTGAATAACAAAACCAAGATAATATCCAAATTTGACCCATTCAAGTACCTTTATCTAAACCTATAAGTACCGGGAGGATGGCGAATGGATCATATTTCTTAGTGAATTTGATATTTAGTATGTCACCCAAAACTAGTTAAAGGACAAGCTCTCATGGATCAACTAGCTGAAGCTCCTTTACCTAGAATTGAACCATTGAGTCTGGATCTTCTAGATGCTTCTATTTTATATATTGAGGAATCTACCACATGGAAGATATACTTTGATGGGTCATTTACCTTTAATGGCTTAGGATCAGGTGTTGTTCTTATCACCCCTACAGGTGATCTAATTCCTTAGGATTTCAGACTTGGTTTCCCATGTACCAACAATATAGATGAGTATGAAGCCCTCATTGAAAAATTTAAAGTCATTATACGATGGAATATCATACAAGTAAATGTCATAGGTGACTCCCTAACCGATAATTAAACAACCTGACCGATGCGTATAAGGTCTAGGCAGAGAAACTTATCCCATACAAATGAATGGTATATACTTGAAAGTAATACTTTTGAAAATCACCTTTCAAAAAGTACCAAGAGAACATAATTGTTTGGTGGATGTCATGGCTACAATTGGATCTTTGATATGTATTCAACTAGGTAAAAATGAATGCCATTCTTTGTAGAACATTTGATGGTGCTAGCATATGACATGCCAAAATTGTGTTTGGTATGTGAAGTTATTGGTCCCTTTTCCCCTTGGTACCTTGATATATTTAATTACTTACAGGATGGTACCTTCCCATCCATTCTAAAAATGAAACCTCATCCAACTCATATCCCATTATACCCTACTTGGGGGCACTCTCTATCATCAAGGCTACGATGGGAATCTGTTGTCTTTGTATAAATTTGAAATATTTTGTCCTAGTGATCAAAGAGGTGCACAAAAGAATCTATAGGGCTCATACTAGTGGAATGGTTCTTTCCAAGAAACTCTTGAGATTAGGATATTACCGCATACTATGGTAAATAGATTATTGTTAGTATGTGAAGAAATATCTTCTATGTTAAAAACATGGTAATATAATACATGCTCCATCGCAATATTTGTAAATTATGATTGACACCATGGCCATTTTCAAAATGGGGACTTGATCTCATAGGGAAGCTCACACCAACTTCCTCTAATGGCCACAATCACATTATCACTATCATCGAGTACTTTACCAAATGTAGTCATTTTCACACCCTTAGATTAATAGTAAAATGCCATGCACATCGGCCTATCACCCAAAGGGCACTAGGCACTCACTCGAGGCATGAGTGGCGTGCCCCTCTTTATGTGAGTCTTGTGATAATACATCATCTTATGATAGATAATTAAGTACAAATAAATAAAAAGAACCGTATAACATTCGAGAACCTAGGACATTTTTTTCACATCAATGCATCCATGGAAGAGAAATAACCAACACCATATAGAAATGTCTCATACATAAAGGAAATGCACAAGGATTATACTCATGAACACATATGTGATTGTAATGAGTCTTATATTCATATTGATGAGTCTAGTAACCATATTACATTCCTTGAGGTCATAACAGACCTATATAATACCGCAGAGAAAAGTCATGCATCGAAGTACACTTATGTGCTTTACATTACAAAGATGAATATAGACCCATCCCTCCAAATATACCATCAATTCTATGTTTTCCTCTAATCCCAACCCATAGATTCCTCCATGGTATTTATGTAGAGCTTTTCCATTGTTCCAAAGACACTATTCTCTCTACATCCCTTTTCTTAGCACTCCCTTCTACTATTCACGCACCTTTATATAGAGCTTTTCTACCTTCACCGCCATGCCTTCGAGGTAATAGATCGGCTACCAAGTTTCCAAGCGGTCCTCCAATGGAGCATGCATCCTTTGATCCAAGATCTCCACTCTGTGAAATGATGTTCTTTGAGAACCTTCCATTGCATGCATGGAATATTCTCTTTTTGATCCTCTAGTCGTTAGGCTGACACCTTATCCTCTCCGCATGCTTAGGACGGGTCATGCTTTTATTGTGTGTTTCTTGAAACACCAAATGTGGATAAATCCCCAAACCTATCTTTCCTTGCACACGTGCCGTGTCTTCTACAAAATCTACTATAACCCTTCCTCGTGCGCCTTCACCCTACGCGCCCTTCTTCAAATAGGTCTCACACGCCCACGCACCTTCTTGTACTTAGCCAATATTCTGAGGACCAACATCACCCCACACTACGCATGTTCTCCATCCTCAAAAACACTTCTTCAATAAAATAAATAATGGTGGGCCCTTACAATGGTTGGAAAGAAAGAATAAAGGAATGAAGAATTGGGAGAAAGAATGAAAGAATGGGGGACTTGTTTATTGTTGGAGGAGGAGAGGGAAATCCTTCCCTAATTCTACCTCTAACTTCTCCCAAGCGTCGACCTCATTCTGAGCTTGCTGACAGAGGTCACCTACCAAGGTGCTCACTTCCTCAAAACTCATCTCCTCCCCTTTAGTGCTCATGGTGTCAACAATACTCTCCAATTTCTTCCCCAAGTCTTCAAGGGCATCCATTGTGTGGGTGATCTGGGGGTATAGTTTCTTCATCTCGGATTTTGATAGAGCCTCATAGGTCTTAATTTCTTATGATTTATTCTCCACCTCACCAGATCTTGTCTCTTTCCACTTTATTCCCCTTATTTTTCTTGGAACTCATTGATTTCCATTTCATGGGTGGAAACCAAGATTTTTCCACTCTATCCTATATCGCTGCAATTGTCATAAGCAGCTTTGACTTACACATGTGAAGCCTTCAATTATATAAGAATTTTGGTGTATCGAGCCACAATCTCAACAACCTTCATCTTTTCTTATTTTTCTTGGTGTGCCAATGCTTTTTCTATAGACTCTAAAGTGAGTGGTCACCTCTCCATCATGAGAATGTGATTTAGATCCTCTAGATATTGTAAGGCTGATTCATACTTCTGGTCGGGTGGCGCTAAGTCGGGGTGCTTCAAGAAAATTACATCTGTAATCATCTCCACCTTCTTGGAGACTTTGCGCACCTTAGATTTTTCTTCTTTTAGCTCACACCTCAACTGAGCACTAATCAACTCCTCTTGCTTTAGGTCCTTTCTCTTTTCCATGAGCTCTTTCTTTTTCTTCTCCAATTCCTCCTCCAAGAATATCACTCTATCATTTCTCCCAAACAATTTGGCCTTGAATTCGATCGAAACCTTGTTAAGTGCTTTATGACCTTTTCATCGATAGCTAATAGGTGTTCACTAGCAGATTTATTCCTTTGGTTTCTGGCACCTTCATTAGTGCTCTCTAGACTTACTTCAAATTCTGGTTCATCCACGTGGGACTCAAACACCTAAGATAACATCTTTCTTGTTCGTGGGTATGCGCCTTCTTCATCAAACAATGACATAGCCAGGAGTTTCTCTATTGGTATGGTGCTCTGGAAGTGCATGCATAGCACCTTGCTAGGATCATTAATGTATCCCATTCCCTACTCTTGTGCCACCACTACACCTTTCCCACATATTTGCACAACTTTTGGGAAGCTTACTACCAATTTGGGATCTCCACCATGCTACCATACTCCTTCCCAATGCTTTCTTCTTCCATATCCTTCATAATTTCATCTCGTGCTCCTCTCCAACTCATGTTCTACAACCTTCTTCATGATGCCATCCACTTCTCTCTTTTTGGTTTTCTCTTCTTATTCCTTGGTGAGGTTTGGGGTTCTTCAATTTTAGTGCTTACTTCTTTGCTCATCCCCTTGCCTTAATCCTCGCCTTCTTCCTTGTCGTTCTTCTCCTCATCTTCCTTATTATACTTCTCTTCACATTCCTCCTCCTCCAAGTAATGTACATCATATACTGGATGGTCTTCACCTCCTTCAAGCTCTTCATCATCCTTGTTGCCAATGTAGGCATCTAAACTTTCCATCTCTTCTAAGTCTGCCTCATCTGTCACCTTCTGCTTCTTCCTTACTAGGGATTCCAGTACAGGAGATTCTTCTTTCTCCTTCTCCTTGATAGGAGACCTCTTCGTTGGTGATTCTTCATGGGTGAGGTGCTCTTCATGCTTTGACACCTCTTCTTCTAGGTATTTTCCTTGATATGGGACTTATTTCTCCACACATAAGTGCTAGGCTTCGCAACTACTTGGTGCGCCCATCGATTGTGCAGTCTGCACAATTGATGCTTTCTTCTCCTCCCCTCTTATATTTCTCTCTTCTTTAGAGCAGCCTTCTTTCTCCCTATGAGGTCTTCACCCATGCTACCATAATCCTTCCCGGATAGGTGAATTTATTAAACTTTGGCCATATGCGAAAGGTATATCCTTGTTATAGCCCTTCCAACGATTGGCAATGTTATTGGCTTCATCATTTACACTTCATGGGAGACATACTTCTCCATGTATGCACACTTTTTAGGGTACATGAGATTTTGGCACAACTCGCAGGTGGTCTTGGTCCACCTCAATAAGGTCAAACCTTAGTCTTTTGGCTTCCTTGAACATGTTGACCCCTACCTAGAAGTATTGCGTGGTGAAGGAGAAGGGCATCTTGCACCATGGGCTCTTGGTCCCATTTGTCAAAGTAAATTTGTCAATGCAGAAATGTTGGTAAACTACAAATTTTCTTCTCCATCCATGAGCATGGGAAATTACTCTAGGATCCTCCACTCTACCCCAAATGCATCATGCATTCGTTTATACCACTTCTAGGTGCGCCTTGTGAGCAGCCATCATGGTTTCACAAGTGTACTTTTCAAACCTTTTTGTGGGCAGGGATCCTCATCTGGATACTCCCAAACAAATGTTTTGGCCCATTTGGAACTCCAATCTATGAAAATACAATGGTGAGGAGGACGTTACCGAATAATATATTTTCTCCTTCATGCACACTTGTTTATGATCTCATCTCGCAGAGTGCTTAACAAGTTATAGATGGTTCCCTCGATATCATCCAAGTATACATTTAGCCATACCTTGTTCACTTGCATCCATTATTCCTAATCATTAAGCTTGGTCACCAATCGCATGTTCATCCTCATAACATGATATGGAATCTCTATGATGTCAAAGTAACGCGAACCCTTCTTCTATTCATGCGTTCTACTACTATCTCTTGATAGATTACTTGTCACTTAGGTCATTCTCTATACTTTCTCCTTCGTAATTAATACACCTGTGAACTTGGATAGGCACTTTGGTGTTATATGCATCTTACGCCCTATAATAGAAGTGATCCTCATGTACGCGTGACATCAACCATTGATAAAGGTGCTCGACTTACCAAAGTAAGGAAACTCATATAGTTACAATAACCATGCTTTCTCCAATTTGACTTTCACTTCGTCATTGTATATAGGCATCCCATCTAGTGTCCTTTTATTAGCTATATGGACCAACTCTAACACCATTTCCTTCTCATTTGTGCTCGTGTGATGGTTATAATCACTCACGGTCATTTGTCTTAAATGCGACACCCACTCCTTTCCTAGAAATACTCCATCTAGGTATTGCATTTTTGCATACCATTCTTCATTGGAGCTTATGATTGGAATACTTTTTTTTCCCTTTCCCTTGCCCTTCTATTTATTCGGTGAATAGGTTACCTTATTAGGTTTCATGCTTTTATTGAGATAAACTAAGAACTCCTTACTCTACTCGATACTGCTTAACTCCAAACTCAACTCCGAATCTCAACTCTTGGAATAAATCCTTCTTTATCCACGCCCTAACTGTCAAACCCTAACTAGGAAAACCTTCCACAAGGTGGTGCACCATAAACAACCTTCTCACACCTGTGTACTCCTTCCTCCGGTTTTCAAATCCACTTTAGTCACACTCTTATATTTCTTGGATTCCACCGGTTTGCAAGACCGCTTCAAATTTGTAATAAAAAGGTAGAATAATGCCTTACCCGACCTTATATTTATAGTTTTTTCTTCCTACAACAATAAATGCCATACCACCTACGAATGTACTTTAACATTAAGTGTGGATTTTTCCACTAAGCTGAATTTAAGCACCCTTACCCATGCACCCAATCCTCGTGTGAAAACCTTCTACAACCTTTTGGTGTGTAAAAATATAATCTAACTTTGTAGACTCTTATGCACGCATCTACGAGTGTCAAAGGATCTTATTATGTCCTTTACCTAATTTTTTTCCCTTTCCTACCTCATTTTTTTCCTACGCTCTTCATCCTTTATACGTGGTATTTATTACAACCTTCGACACCATAGTTTATTATCCACTATTTCCTCACGTGCTTTCACAACTTTACACACTTCCTTCTACCGCCACTCAACTTAAATTATAGGCCTATAGTTTTCTTTGCCTTACTCCACCCCACACTAAAATAGATGGACAGTCCTTTATGCATACACAACCTTAAAAAAATAATGTGGTTATCGGTACACAAGTGCGAGAATGAAACAAAAAGAAATGAACAAGTAATGGGAAAGGGAAACCTAAGAAAATAAAATCATAAAGGGAAATTCTAAGCTAACTGGAAATATTTCTTTATTACAAACACCAAGAAGACTTATTTATAGTAGGGCTCCAACCTACTCCCATTGAAATGACCTGGTAATCTCACCCCATCTAGCTCTTATAACTAGAAAGTGCCTGATTCAAGAATGTATGATATGATGTAAGGTCCTAACCAATGGAATTTCAACTTCCCAAGATGGCGCAGATACTTAGAATCATACAACAACACCATCTTCCCAACCTCAAACTTCTTTTTCTTGATATGATGATCATGACATGCCTTTTGTGTTGATTTTTCTATCTTCTGACTCTATCTAGCAAGTGATCACCTTTCGTCTAACTGCATCAACTTATCATTCCTCTCTTCCAAAGCACTTTTCATCAATTAACCCTCATGTGTGTGCTATATGTAGCGATGGTAACATGAATTCAACTAGAAAAATAGCCTCCACACCAAACACTAATTAAAACGGTGTGGCCTTGCTCAACCTCTTCTAGGTTGTCCTATATGCCCATAGAATGACTGATACTTTGTCATCCCAATCTTTTCTTCCAACATAATAAACTTTAGTCAACGTGTGACTTAGTATTTTGTTAAATGCATCAATGGTTCCATTCACTTGTAGATAATAAGGGGTAATCTTGTGATGGGTCACCATAAATTCCACCAATAGAATCCTGACCATTTTATTGAGAAAGTGTGTACCTCTATCACTTTTTAAACTTAAAGGACAACCATACATGTTGATTATGTTCTCCCATTAAAATATAGTAGTTGTCACTGTGGTGCAATCCTTCGTAGGTGCTACCTCTACCCATCGTGTCAAGTAATTAGTGTAAGTAATGATATACCATGAACCAGTCCTTTGTGTGGCTGGTGAAATTGGCCCTACAAAGTTGATTTCCCATTTTTCAAATGGTTCAGCGCTGGCTATTGGTCGCAAGGTAATTTCATCCCTTTTCCTAGGTTTTCCAAGGTGCTGGTAATGGTCATAGGCCTTGCAAAACTCAATATAATCCTAGTAGATGGTTTCCCACCAAAGCCTTTCTAATAAAATCTTCCGCATGGTAGTATTTCCTGCATAGTGTCCTCCTGCAATCCCACCACATGTTTTCTCCATAATTTCCACATGCTCATATTCCAATACACATCATCGCAGTAACCTCATCACAAACTAACTTATAAAGAACCCCACCAATCAACATGTAGGGTGTGGTACGTATTGCTAACTACTTTTTCTCTATATCCTTCATCCCTTCCATTGCCACACCTATTTTCAAGAGCACTTTGTGACATCTTCCAATTTTGAGGGTGCATATCACAACCTAAACGATTGCGCATTCGACATGGTATCCTCAATGCTTTGCGTGTCCTCCCCTGAGTTAATCCTTGATAAGTGGTTAGGTCCTAAATTTTTCTTTCCTGGTTTCACAACCATTGTGAACTCAAACTCTTGAAATAATAGGACCTAACAACATATGTGCCCTGCAAAGCAACCTTCTTGACTAAGTATTTCAATGTCATGTGGTCTGTGTAGAATATAAATGGTGTTGCCAATAGATATTTCCTGAACTTGTGTAGTGTGTAGATCATAGACAATGCTTCACACTCAGTAGTTGTGTAATTACTCTCTTGGTGTTAGCATTTTACTTGTAAAACACATGGGATGATCAATAATTCCCTCACTAGGTTGTGTTAATATTGCTCCCATAACTATCCCTAAGGCATCGACATGCACATGGAAAGGATTATCCCAAGAAGGAAAATGTAATATGGGTGTCGTGACAAGCCTATCCTTTAAAGTGTCAAATGCCCTCTATTGTGCCTCTCCCTAATGAAAGGCACTCTTATGTTTTAGCAATTCCTCCAAGGGTGTGGTGATTTTGGCATACCTCTTGATGAATTTCCTATAGTACCCCGTATGCCCAAGGAATCCGTGCACATTGTGCTTTGAGTAGTAGGCTCCCCTATTCCCACAATAATCGCAACTTTGGCAAGATCTACTAGTAAGCCTTCTTTGTATATAATATGTCCTAATAGGATTCTAAATGGAATAAAAAGACATATTTCTTAATTTTGAGGGATATCCTTAATTTCTAACATCTCTCAAACATCATCCTCAAATTTTCACAATGGTCTTTCACTAACCCATACACAAATTCCAGTCATCTAGGTAAACTTGAAGAAATTTATGGATGAAGTCCTGAAATGCTTGTACCACGATGCGCGAGAACACAACAGGCACATTCTTCAATCCAAAAGGCATAACCATGTAGGAAAAACTTCCCCATTTAGTGGAAAAATTTGTCTTTCTCTGGTCTTCCTTTACAATCTTGACTTGGTGATACCCTAAGAACCCATCTCGTGAAAGAGTATACTTCGCACCCGGCTACTCCCTCCAAAATTTCTTCAATAAAGGGGGTTGGGAAAGGATCGATGACACATACTGCATTCAAATCCCTATAGTCAACACAGATTCTTATCCTCCCATCCTTCTTGATACTAATGACCATTGGGCTTATCCATTTTGATTCTTCCATTGCCTCAATGATACCAGATGTTATCATCTTGTCTATTTCTTCCTTGACCCATACACGTAAATTTAGATTCATCCAATAAGGCCTCTTCCAAATCAAGTGCGCACCTTCCTTCAACTTTATCTTCATCTCCCCTAAGGAATGGTGGATGCCTTTGAGTTCATGGTACCTGCGAGGAACAAATCTTGGAACTCATGCAACAGATCAATGACCTTTGAAACTTCTTTCTTTAACCAATAGTCCCCAATGATAGCTTCCTTAGGTTCTATCTCTGTCCCAATGTTAACCTTCTTTATTTTCAAGGGCTCATGGTAGGTGCATGCTCACTCATCAACGATATCTATGACTTCACGCGTACCTTCAAAATGGTTAACATCCAAAGTTTCCATCTCTTCATCATCTATTACATAGACCATTTTTCCTTTTTCTTTTTCCATGCATGCGTGTTCAAGTTGTACTTCCTCTGATTCTTCTTCATTGAGGCACGTCTCCAAATAAGGCTCACCTAATAAATTCCAGTAGCCTATCTTCTGACATAGCACTATCTCCCATCGTAAGGCACTTGATTACTTATAATGCCTTATCCACTAATGGATTTGTACTCCTATACTTGAAAGCTTGAATGAGACCATCCGTTAACTCCTGCCAATTACCTATTTGACGATGCATCTCTGAATGAATATACCATGCATGTAGACAACCTTGTAAAGTGGAATAAAACTTATTCACCCATAACGAAGACGGTAATGCTTCGCACTTCCCATTTAGGCCTTCTCACATGATTGGATATGAAATGAGGCAGTCTCTTTACCATGCTAATCTTGTATGACATTGGGTGTGTTGCTCTCTGGAGAACCTTATAGAGAATGTGATTATTACTTCACATAATTCTAGGAGGCTCTCCTAATGTGTAGACCACCAACGCACCGCACCCGAGTAGGTTCAGAATCGAGCATTCCTCTTCTCTCATCCTCATTCTTCCACTGATCATCCATTTCTTGCAAGAAAAATTTAGGGTATGCTCCTCCGAATAACTTGGAAACTTTTTTTCCTCCTAGGCAATTGACTAAGTGCACCTTTGTTACCCTTTGTTACATATCCTCTCAAATTTCTCCCAATCAACTCATAATTCCCTATGCACCCATTATCGCATGCCATGCTAGTGGTATCACTCAAGGACTTAACATCTTCAAACTGGATGACTCCCTGCATTGGGACGAATTATCTCGGATCTACGATGGATCGCACATAGATTCTGTCAAGGAATTATTCTCCTAAGGGCTCAATATAGGGCACTGACTTCCCATATGTTAAAGGGATAATCACCCTTTCTTCCTTGTTCTCAAAGCTGATATACCCTTTATTAAACCGCAGGTCAGCATTGTTCTTATAACACCATGGGTGCCCAAGAAATGTTGGAAAGTTGTCTATCTCAAGCGAGTGCCACAGTGAACTTGGTCCCTTGAATGGTGATAACTACATCCTTCAAGACTCCAATGGGCATTACCTTAGTCTTGTTTTCCATATACAAGACATCCAAATATGGTTGTAATGCGGGCCTTCCCATTTGATGCCATGCATCTAAGGTAAAAACATTGACCTCTGCTCCCGTGTTGATGAGGATGTTACTTAGAGTCCATCCATCAACAACTACGTTTAAAGTAATATCCTTATCATAGTCAAGGCTGTGAGGAGGAAGGTTTACATGAAAAACCTTCCTTTCTCTCTCTCGTTACGGCATGTGGTACGTTCTCCCTCAGCCATTCTCCTAGGAAGGGAATAATATTCTCTTTCCTTAACATCCTACATACTTCCTTGACCTCATCCAGGTCATCCTTTAGAGACTCGGGATTCTTCCTTTACTCCATCTAATTTGATTGCTCCTTTAGACATTGGATCACACCTTGCAAACTATGAATTACATCCATAGTCTCTTGATACACCTCCTTCTAATGAGAAAAGTCTAAGTACTTTCCATGTACCACTTCCTCTCTTGAAACCAGTGTCCTTTTTCTTGGCATCTCCCTGGCATGTGTGGATTCTACTCAAGTCATCACTAGTACAAGTTCTAGTCCTAACTCATGCGTCACTCTTGGCATCCACTGTGAATCGTCCTTCTTGATGCTTACCATCCCAGTGCCTTTGTCTTTCCGGTGCTGCTAGTTCATATGCTCATAAATCTCTGGACACTCTTCATACTTATGTTTCTTTCCACACCACGATCATTGTAACAGATCAGGACACTCATGTTTGTAATGCTTTGTAGATCCTGATTATAGCGGGTTCCTCACATGAATTCACTTTGTCCTCTACCGCATTCTGTGACCACAAAATCCTCTGTGAAAACCCCTTCCATGTATTCCTCCATCTACACACCCTTCATAGCAATGATCATCATCCTTGGAATTGCTTGCAAGACTAGTCTAGCACACACTAAGATCAATAGCATCATGAATATGATCAATTAGTCTACAATCCTTGGTATCATGGGTTGTAGAGGTACATATCTTACAATAGCAAGAAAAATTCTTGTGGATTACACATTGTAGTAGAGGGAACCTACTTGCATCATGATCCCCATGGAAAATCTCATAGTCTACCACTATAACACATACCAACTTCCAAGGGAAACTATCCTTTGCATGCCCCTCCACTTCATAGTCTGTACACCAAAGCCCACTATGAACCTCATGCACCGAGTCTACGGAAAAATTCTCCAACTTCTTAGCAATTGCAGCAATTTTTGCCTCTAGAAATAAACTAACACCAGTATCAATGATCCCAACAACCTCAATGTGTAGGGTAGCTTCCAATGCCTCACACGGGTTTGTGAAAGTATTGTGTGACAGAGCCCTTCTAAACGGTGTTATCAATCCTCCAAAAAACCATTGAGCATGTTGAGAAGGATGAATGTCATAGGATAGTTTTGACAAGAGAGTCTTGAAACATGTGTCATACTCCCACACACTCTCTGTCATTCCTTGTTGGATCTCCTTTAGGCGTTGATGCTCTTCTGCTCAAACTTAGGATATGGAACTCTTCTAGGAAGGTTTTCTTCAATTTAGTTTAGTTTACTCTTTTGTCTAATGGGGGTCATACTTTCGGTACCAACTATGCATGCACCCTTATAATGTTGTTGCAAACTTACTTGCCTTTTGCTTTGGGGTAGTGATCCCTTCGTGCGCCATAGTAATTCACACTTGTGTACATGCTCTATAGCATCTTCAATACCCCTATAGTCTAGTAAGTGCAATGACATCTCAAAAATAATTATGGAGGTAGTGAGGCTCTTATCTTCCCGATCCGAGCCTTGGTTTCCTCCAGTGTTTTCTCCTCCACCGAGATCCATTGGATCCACAAAGAACCTTTCCTCCTGTCCCATTAGCTCCTCTAGATCTCGATGGGTCCACCTGAGTCCTCCAACCCCTATATCACTAGATCCACCTCTTGTAGCTAGTAAATGGCCTGAAGTGGTTGTGCCTAGTGTTCTCAAGATCCCCTTGAATTATGCATCGATGGTTTGTGATAGTGTCCCACTACTAGTTATGTGTCTTGTGCCACTCCCAGATGTGATACCCAAATTTTATATACTTACACCTTATCGAAAATTCCTCCAAATACCAGAATGGATTGCACAACCATGGATGTTCCAAATGATAAATTATATCTCATGGGCACTGGATCGGTTACTCTCACCAATACCAACTAGGTTAACAATATTTATCCCTTGATCGGGAATCCGAAGTGCCGGAGGTTGGTCATCGTGTGGGTTCAAATGTTCCCTAAAAATCTCATTTATTATTGCACAAAAATCTCATCAAAAGCTGAAGGGGCTTTCTCTTGCACTTGCCAAGATGGGGTAGCACAAATTACTCGAGTTCAGTGTCCTCTCGTGTGAACCTCAACTCCTTCCCACAACGTCTACCTCCATAGATCCATCACACTTGCAACCTCACATTTTATAGTCATCTCCCTTTCATGAGCTTCATTATACTTAAGTCATCTCTCCTCCCTTTCCTTTTCAACCGTAATGTCCACCATCTTCCTCCACCCTAGCTTCTTCTCCTAGCGCTCGAGAGAAGTTTAACCAACGATGGGAAATGCCTCTAAACTCAAGGTAATGATTAAGATCTTCATAGACAAAGGAATAATAGGAAAAATGATCCTCTCGAGCTCCTAAAAATTCAAACTTAGTAACTTCTAGGAAAGAATACGTAGAAATGGTGTATTCTAGAGTTTAAGCGGTCAATTGACTCCTTTCCACCGGTTATCAATAGCACACATCCAAGTCGATCTACATCATGTATCCTCCGATAATCATATTAGGTCCATACGCGTGATATATAGTACCATCTCGATCTAGATGCCTATGCCGACAACCATTCATATAGTTCTCTTTGGGAAACAATGGAGAAGAATGTCTCATAAAACTCATATTACGGGTTCTCTTCTACCCAACTACGTGCATCGAACTCGAGTTCCAATGTTGAATCTTTGAGAAAAATTTACTCTGTGATGTTGAACCATGTTTTAACACTTTCCAAGGTCAAACGCTTTGTCATCATGCATCACAGGGACAAAGATGCATGCCATTTCTCACAACAACTTTCAAAAGAGGTCTCGGTAATGGAACCAAGATGTAGTCATTTTTTATACCCTTAGATTAACAATAAAATCCCATGTATATCGAATTATCACCCAATGGGCATGAAACTCACACAAGGCACACATGGGCATCGAGCCCTCCTTTATGTGAACCTTGTGAGAATATATCATCTTATGATAGATAATCAAGTGCAAAGTAATAAAAAGAGCCATGCAACATTATGAGAACCTAGGATGAGTTTTCATATCAATGCATCCATGGAAGAGAAATAAAAAACATCATATAGAAATGGATCGTACATAAAGGAATTACAAAAGGAGTATACTCATGAACACATATATGATTCAAAATAGAGTCTTATATTCATATTGATGAGTCTAGTAACCATATTACATTCCTTGAGGTCATAACAGACCCATATAATACTACAGAGCAAAGTCATGCATCAGAACTACACTTATGTGCTTCACATTACAAAGATGAATACTAGACTCATCCCTCTAAATATTCCATCACTCTTATGTTTTCATCTAATCCCAACCCATATAATCCTCCATGGTATTTCGTCAAAGATTTACCTCTCTTCAATGCACTATTATATATGGATCCCTTCTCTCAACACTCCCTTCTACTTATCCACGCACCTCTATATATAGCTTTTCTACCTTCACCGCCATGCCTTCTAAGGTAGCAGTTGGTTGCCAAGTGTCCAAGTTATCCTCAAATGGAACATGCATCCTTTGATCTTAGCTCTCCACTATGTGTAATGATGTTCTTCTTGAACCTTCCATCACATGCATGGGATATTCTCTTTTGATCTTGGCCATCAAGCTAGCACCTTATCCACTCCACATATTTAGATGGGTCAAGATTTTCTCATGTGCTACCTAGAATTACAAATATGGCTAAGTCCCTAAACATGTCTTGCCTTACGCATGCGCCATGTGTCTCAGTAAAACCTCTGCTAGAACCCTTCCCTATGTGTCTTCACCTTGCGCACCCTTCTTCAAATAGGTCTCGCACTCCCATGCACCTTCTTGTATTTATCCAATATTCTAGGGCCAAACACCAAATGGGTAGAGGTTGTTCCTCTTACTTATGTTACCAATACGTATATTTCCAAATTTATCATGAACCACATCATTTATTGTTATGACATCCCTTCTTCCATTGTATCTGAAAATGGTAAATATTTCAAGAACAAATAAATGAAGGCACTATGTCAATGCTTTCAAATCTTCTAGAAATGGTCTACCCCTTATTACCCTCAAGGTAATAGACAGGAAGAAGCCTTGAATAAGACTCTTGTTCGTATCATGGAGAAAATGGTTAGTAAAACTAGCCGTAATTGGCATCTTCAAATCCATCCTACCCTCTTGACTTTCAAAACATCTATGCACACACCTATAAGTGCAAATCTAAATTCCCTTATATTTGGAATTGAAGCCATTATACCCCTTGAGATCAAGCTTCCTTATTTTTGGATATCCTTGAGAGATTATCTGGATAAATATGAAGACTATAGAGTGGTTAGGCTAGCAGAGATGGAATTACTTGATGAAAGGCACCTCTATGCACTAGATCACCTCAAATTGTATCATAACCGAGTGTGTAGGAGCTACAAAAATGCATCATACCTCATGAATTTGAGGTAGGAGACCTTGTTTTTAAAGAGAATTAGTTAAACACTACAAAAAGAGTGTGAGAAGAAAGGAAATTTTGAGCCTAACTAGTTAGGGCCATACATTGTGGTGGCTAAATTTGGTTCAGGTGCTTATAAGCTTCCTATCCTGATGGTGATGAACTTTGAGAACCCGTGAATTCTATTATCTCAAGAATTTATACATCTAAGCATGGAGACCTATAATTTTTTTGTAAAAAGTAAGAAATAAAAATAAATCAAAAACATTAAATTGAAATAAATTCGTCCAAATGGGAAAACCACGCAATTGTGGCACTTTGGACAAGTCCTTTAGTGAAAACTAGTTTCCGGTGCCATAGGAGGGTTCATTGTTCACAAGCATATCACACTTGGGGGCATGATTGCTTCTTCTTAATCTAGTCCTTCACCTATGTCGATATCCTTTTGAGCCTATCCTTTGTGGCCTTGATCTAGTTGATCCTAATCTTATACACATGCATGGAGCTTTTCCTTGTACATTCTCATCTATCATTGGCCATGTATCTTAGTTTTCTCTTGCATAGATTTGGAAAAATTTTATAAAAACCCAAAAAAATTCAAATATGCCTTACAAAAAAACCCAAAAATAATATAACATTGCCTCGAAAATACAAAAATAGTACAAAACATTTCGAAAATGTTCTACAATAACAAAGTAGTGTTTTCTTTCCTATTTGTTGTTTATACATAATCTTGTTTTATTGTTTGTACATATAGAGTGTTGTCTTGCATGCTTTTAGATTAGTCTATTGTTTTTTAAATAGATTAGTCCTTAGTTTGTATAAAATTTGTGTTTCCATATTGTTGTGTTGATTAGCATGTGTCTATATTAGATATGTCAATTTTACTTGTGTTCTTTGCTTATACATTATGTTTTATCACTTCATCATTCACATCCACATCATCATATCTCATCAATAATTAATAAGCTACATCATCATAAATGAAATCAATATGTATGCTAAGCTAACACATCACATCACAACACATCATCAATGGGGAAATATGGATTATTTTTATCCCCCTTATCATAAATAATAATAAAAACATGGGCTAACATAATATCTCATAAATAAAAATACAATATACATCAATGTCTATAATAATACATGTCGAAAATCATCAATTTCCATATACAAATGTGTCTTCATACAATCATATACAAAAATCATTCACCATGGAAATCAATAAAAATGTGTTCCTTCATTCTCAAGGAAAATACATAAACTCAAAAACGTATGCCTTCATCTTGAGGAATACATAAAATAAATACATGTACATAGTGCATCTGTCAAGACGAGGAGATAAAAATATTCATCAAAATTATTAAATACTATGTAACCATTAATTAATAAATAGAAACATAAATGTGCACATAAAAGTAAATAAATAACAACATAAAGTAATTAACACATTGACACAACATGTAATGTGGAAAACCCCAATGGGGTAAAAACCATGGAAAGAATTATTTCCACTATATGAGAAACTATTACAACCAGTCCAGTAAAAACTCCCTCCTCACTTCTACTCCATATTTTTACCGGGGATCACCCAACATTCAATATTTTATGAATATGACCTATGGTCATATTTAAATAAACCGAAGGGTTATGACCTTCTTAAGTGATAGGAAACACCTCCCCGATTTAATGTTTAGTTACTCAAATAAATAACCACCTAATATAAATTTTATATTTAAATAATAATAATATAAGCTAGTTTATATTTTTTAAATATAAACTAATATTATTATACATTTAATATTGTAGTTCTAACATTCCCCTTAATATTAAGTGGAGATACATATGCCAACATTACTTGTGTGTTTCACAACTTAGCGGTGTCCCGGCTACACTTTGGGGCAATGAGAAAGAGAGCAAAAGAACCAGAGAGGAGCTTGATAAGACGGATGCTGCTCATATGACCACGCTGGGCATGTATCATGCTTGGAAAAGAGTAAAGATGAGTATTGATCAAGCGGCCAAGAAGTAGTCCCGACTACTTTTGCTGGTCCTTATTGTTTTTATTACTGCTTCTTGGCTGTAGGCTTGCTGTTTTTTTGCCGTTGTTTTGCTGTTAAGTCTCGATTGTATAGCTGTTCTGGGCTTCGTTGTTCTTTGCTGTAACTTTTGTGCTTTGCTACAGCTTCTCTGCTCCTCTCTCTTATTCCGGCTTTTAGGCCTTCTTTTGTACACAAGGGTATAGTCCCTTTCAAAAAACTATTTACCAATATTAAAAAAACATTACTTGTTTGTACAAAAGATTTACAAATCCATAAACTCTTAAGTTTTAGGCTAGCATATGTATTTTTTAGACTAAATCCCATCGTTTCTCATGGAAAAATTCTTATACCACACCTCTAGGATCCTTTTTATGACAAAAGGACCTCCTTTACAAATAGATGTAATCACATGAACTATATTTTTGTAAACTCTATCAGCTTACATAGATCATGCAAGATATTCTTACAATGTTTTAAACTAAAGTAGAAGTATAAAGGAGAAGGAGTCAACAACTAGTCGGCCTTTAGGAGGTGGTATTACCATGAAAAATCCCCCTCAATGGAAAATATGAAAGGCCAAGCATTGCATGGAACTTGCAGAACTTTGTAGCACACAATGGATTTGTAAACATGTCCACAACTTGATCTTGATCATGCAAGACTTGAGATCTATATCACTGCAGAGAACCTTCTCTCGGATAAAGTGCATATGTATCTTGATATGATTTGTTATTTGATGTTGAATTGGATTTTTAGCAAGATAAATGAAACTCTAGCTATCACATAGAAGAGGAGTACTTCCTTTAGCTTCCATGTGCATCTCTTCCAATAGTCGCTTTAGCCACATGGATTCTTTTGTTTCTTCCATTACACTTCTATATTCTGCCTCAGTAGAAGAAATGGAAACTATTGGTTACTTTTTATTGCTCCAAGTAATGACACCTACACCAAAATTGAATACATATCTAGTTGTAGACTTGTGATCTATCACATCACTAGCATGGTCAGAATCACAATATCCATATAAATATGCATTGTTAGAAGAAATATAATGTAAACCAAAATTAATTGTGCCCTTAATATAACACAAAATTATTTTGATAACTTCCAGTGATCTTGATAAGGCTCCTGCATAAATCTTAAAGCAATCCCTATTGCATAAGCAATGTTAGGTCTAGTAATAGTTAGATAAATCAAACTACCTATAATTTTCTTGTACAATATAGGATTAGCTTTTTCACATGCAGGTTTAGGATCAAGTTTACATCCAAATTCTATAGGAATAAAAAATGATTTAAAATCAAGCATATTAAATCTATTAATTAAATTAGTTGCATATTTGTGATTGAGATACTATAATATAATTTTTATCCTCAAATATAGCCATGCCTAAAAAATGATGCAATAATCCTTAGTCTTTCATCTCAAAATATTGCATTAATTTTTCTTTAATTTTCATGGCTAAATTGTTAGAATTACTAGTGATAATTAAATCATCAGCATACAATATAATGAGAATGAACAAATAAATCATTGTCGGATGAACAATTAAAAAAATAAACTTCATAAAAATATTGTTAATCTTTGCATACCAACCTCTAAGAGCTTGTTTTAAACCATATAATTTTTTTTTAATTTACAAACATACATTTATTTACTTGGTTCTTCAAATCCTTTAGGTTGGGTCATATAGATTTCTTCTTTAAAATCACCATTCATAAAGGCATTTTTGACATCCATTTGATGGATTTCCCAACCATATTGAGTAGCTAAGGAAATCAAAATCCATAATGTGCTCATTTTTTCAACTGGTGCAAAGGTTTCCATGTAGTCGATACCGAGTTTTGAGTAAACACTCAAGCTACTAATCTAGCTTTGCATTTATCTATACTACCATATGATTTATATTTAATCTTGTATAGCCATCTAGATCCGACTATACTTCATTTTTTAGGAGGGACTAACTCCCAAGTTTGATTTTTAATCAAGGAAGAATATTCATCTTTCATAGCATTTATCCATATTTCGTTAGAAGAAGCTTCTTCAAAATATTGGGGTTTAGGTTCATACAATGTCATTAAGGCATGATATGTATGATGACTTCTAGTCATTTTCTGAAGGTTTCTAGGATTAGAGTCTTGAATAATAGACTCAACCCATCTAGGTCTTTTAGTTACAGAGGAACTAGGAACAATATCCTTTTCAATTATAGGTTAATCACTAGTTTTTGATCACATACATCATTTTCACAATTTTCAATTTCAAATTCATTTTCATTACAATCATCATAAATAACAGAAGATGAAGAAGAAGAAAAAAAGGGTTTTTCCAAAATTTTAACATTCATGTATTCTATAACTTATCTTTTTGATGGATCAAATATCTTAAGACCTTTAATTTTGACATCGAATCCTATAAATATATAAGGAAACGATGTTTGATCAAGCTTCTTCTATTTTGATTTCGGAATGAATAGGGAAGTTGGGATACCAAAGATTATCAAATAAAGTACACTTGGTTTTTTATTTTACCACTTTTTCCATAGGAGTGGAATTTACTATGGTTTTAGTAGGAACTCTATTCAAGATATGAAAAATAGTGTTCATTGCTTCATCCCGAGAGGAATTTGGGAACTCCGAGCTAAATGCATCATGGTTCTAGCCATTTCTAGAATGGTGCAGTTTTTCCTTTCCACAATCCCATTATGCTGAGGGGAATAGGGAGTAGTCAGTTCCCTTTGAATGCCACATTCAACACAAAATGATTCAAATGATTGACTGACATATTCTCCCCCATTATCAGTCCTAAGCCTCTTAATTTTATAACTAGAAGAGTTTTCAACTAAAGCTTTAAATTATTTAAATTTTGACAAGACATCAAATTTCTTTTTAATGAAATAAGACCAAATCATACGAGTGAAATTAATAATGAACGTGATAGCATACACATAACCATTAAGAGATGGAATTTGTAGGGGTCCTCAAACATCACTATGGAGAAATTCCAAAGGTTCAGAGGAATTATCATCATGATGACTATGGAAGGGGTTAGCAGATTTCTTACCACGTAAGCATCCTTCACACGTTTCATGATTTTGGGAAATAGGTGGCAGACCAATCACTAGGTTTAGTCGAGACATGTCATACATGCTTCTGAATTTTCATGACCTAGTCTCTCATGCCACAATTGCATGTCATTTATTTGAGTTGTTAAATAAGAAGTAGAAGGAAATCCATTAAACATATAAAACTATCTCTTTGAATGCCTTCAACTATAGTAACATCATGTTCATTTTTAATAAACCATTTATCCTTTAATAGTGTTACATTATAGTTATTTTTAATCAACTCGATAACAAGAACACAAATTCATTTTAAGTTTAGGAATTGATAAAACATTGTTAATAAAACCATTTGAAACTTTTGCTTTACCTTGCCCCTCGAATGTCATGAATGGAATGATCACCTAATTAGATCTAATAATTACACTCACTAAGCTCGAGATAGGATATCATATCTAAAGGTAATGTTCCTAGAGGCACCACTATCCAACAACCACTCATTTTATTTTGCAAAGCGGTGAAAAGGGCAGCATATAAAGAAATTACATTTGATTTTTGACTATTTTTTTATTCTTGTTTTGGTTTTGGTCAAATTTGTTACCCTTTTAAGTTTTGAAATTTGTTTTTCTATTTTGAAATTTACTATCATCTTTCTTGTGGCCAAATTTACCACAATAAGGACATTTGCCATTAAAGCTAAGTATTATATTTACAGTTTTCTTATCTATGCTAGGATTTTTAAAAGTTGGCTTTTGGTTTTTGTTGAATCTAGAGGTTTTACCTTTTGATTTCTAAGTGAGAAGTGCCTGAGTGACATTTTCCTTAGAATCAAAATTTAACATTACTTGTTCTTCTTGTATGAGGAGAGCACTAAGGGTTTGAAAATCTGGAATGTATTGTTCTTTTTTATATTTAGAATTCAAAGTTGAAATGAAATTTCTAAATTTCTCATGAATATTCAATTGAATAATGAAATAAAGTAATTTATCCTGAATTAAACTACTACCACATCCATATAATTTTGACTTAAATTTTTTTATTTTTGATAAATAGTTTATCATTTTTTCATCTCCCTTCATGGGAGTTGTCATAAGCTCTAAAATTAATTTTATAATTTTTATAGACATGTACCTTCATGCATCGATTCCAATTGAGCCCAAGCCTCACTTAAAATTTCTTGATTCTCGATATGAAGCATAAAATCATCTTGTATGCTTCACAAAATGATGGACATCACCTCTTGAATTTTTGTAGATACACAACAAGCATTTTCTATAGTTTCTTGTCTTTCGGTTGGATTTCTCTCAGCTCCGTTCACAAATTCCCATAATTTACGAGCCATGAATTATGCCTTCAATCAAATCTTTCAAATGTTGTAATTGTTCTCATTCAACATCCGAGATTTATCAATTCAAACTGATTAAACCTCATATTTTGTGTAAAATAATAATAAAAAGGATTAAAATAATTAATAAAATCCCCCTATTGTATTTTAATCCTCATAATTGAAAACCGATCATTTATGCCAAAAAAGGAAGTCTTGTTAATTGGATATTATATACACGAATACGTTAGTATGTTATTAAATTAAATAAATTGAAATGCAAGTGATTTTTTTAGTTTTCTAACAAAATAAAGACAACAATTTACTCATCGTGTCATAATAATATATAATTTTTAAACAAAAAGATTATATTGTTTTACTATTTCCCACAAAAAATAAATAACTTTTATGATTAGCTTATATTTTTGAAAAATCAAAAGAACCAATAATTTTTATAGATTTTTCGAAAAAAAAATGGTTTATGAAAAAATTGGGAGCTCTTGCTCCTTGTTTGGTATAAATCTCTATCAACTCAACCAAGTTAGGCTAACCAAATCAGTTTTTTTTTTTCGAGTTATAATGCCAATGACATGCCATATTCCATATATTATTTAAAACCCAATATAAATGCCAAACCACATTTATAACCAACTTTCCAATATTTCAAATTATCTAAATATTATACATGCCTTATCTACCAACCAACTAAGTCACACATGCATTCGTGGTCGGGCCACATAGACACCACACAACACATCTCATAAGGCAAGCCACTTGGGTGAGCCAATCTCAAGGGGATTTTAAAAAATGTGGTGGTGTGACCAAAGTCACACCACCATACACCATGCATGGGATTTAAATCCTTTACCAAACCCACGCCATCCCCACTTGGGACAAAAATTGTGAAGGAGTAGGCATGGGGGTGACATAAGAGGGTTGGAGGGCCACGTAGAGCATGCCAAGTGTCATTATGGTCGATGGGGGGTTGGAGGGGGCCACCCTTATAAAGTTTGTATATATATATATATATATATATATATATATATATATATATATATATATATATATATATATAAAATTCGGCCGCATAGCCTTAGGTTTATAGTTTGGTTTTATATAAACTATAAAATATAATTTATATTAACTAGGTATATATATATATATATATATATATATATATATACTATTTTCTTATACAACATAGTTTATAACATTTGAGATTTAAAAAAAAAAAAAAAAAAATAGAATAGAAGAATTATAGTTTATATTGACTATAAACTATATGTGCAAAATTTTTACGGGGTCCAGTAAAGGAAATGAGATAGTTTTTTCTGAAATTCAAAGTGAAATTAATTATTTTACATTATCAAGCGACAAGATGTTTTAACCAACCAAATAGAAAATTTTAAAAACCTATTTTTGGATTCTTGTCTCCTTTGTGAATTTTTTTACTCTTCACTTTTTTAGTATCTCAAATTAACATGCACACTTTAAAAACTAAAAAAATTCACAAAAATTATTCAAACCTTACCTTTATTTCCAAGCCCTGGTAATTCTCGAGTTCCAATTTTTCATGCACGGTTGAAATCTCCAATTGAATTTCCACCTGTGCACACCACATTAATTCCATCCATACGGAGAGGGAGGGGGTTAAATAGGATACTAACCAACTAACCACCTAACTTCCCAACTATTGCAACATTAGGATTAAATTAAATTATTTAATCCCGCTCTAATACCATGTCAAGATGAGGGGATTAAAAACATTTATCAATATTATTAAATACTATGTAAACATCAATTAATAAATACAAACATAAATGTGCACATAAAAGTAAATAAATAACAACATAAAGTAATTAACACATTGACACAACATGTAACGTGGAAAACCCCCAATGGGGTAAAAAACCACGGAAATAATTATTTCCACTATATGAGAAACTATTACAACCAGTCCAGTAAAAACTCCCTCCTCACTTCTACTCCATATTTTTACAGGATCACCCGACATTCAATATTTCCTGAATATGACCTATGGTCATATTTAAATAACCCAAAGGGTTATGACCTTCTTAAGTGATGGAAAACCTCGCTTCATTTTAATGTTTAGTTAATTAAATAACTAACCATCTTATATAAAGTTTATATTTAAATAATAATATAAGTTATTATATATTATTTAAATATAAAACAAATATTATGATACACTTAATATTATAGTTCTAACAACATCATCTAATAAATGAGTCAACACTCGACTCTCTCAAATTCGAGACTACCCAAACTATGATTAGGCGAGGGCATCTAAACTGCTCTCGTAGATTTGGATGATCTATATGACCTCGATTTGATACCTTAAAGCTATCTATAGGTAGGTTCCTTTACCCTCTTGAAGCACAAACTGGTATAAACCTTTATAGTATCCCACCTCAACAGGAGATGCTTTGTTAAAAATCAAATACTATATCTCAAGACCCAACCACCACTAGTGCACATGGTATCACATCATGCTCTCCATGTAATACGTGCCACATATACTCTTATTTGCTTCTTATCAGCCACAAGATGGTCTCTCTTGGCTAAGAGATGATCTTGTTCTGTAATATCCTCGCTAGAGTTGTTGTCTCAAAGAAACCTTCTTTGCGTCCCTCTACTATGACTCCCCTAGATGGTATATACTATAATGAATGCTACGTCTCCCGTAGCATATCCATATCTCTCTCTAACTATAAGGTGACCACTAAGGTCCCATCATTTGGTATAAATTTGTAACCAAGAATTGGTATCACCGGGCATCCCCTATGTGGCCCCCACTCCATCTCCATCCCCATCACCCCCATGATCTGCTAAAACTCCTAGACTACCTACTCTCTTGAAGGGGTGGTGATGGTGGACCCTATAATGACACCTACTAGATAATGGGCATCTATACAACATGATGTAAAACCTATTGAGTAGGTACATCCATTGTATGTGTGGTACTTTTGAAACCTACTACATCACTAGCACATGTACCTATATTTGTGGTACCTATATTTGTGGAAGAACCTATGGAAACCGTTGTACATATGGCCCTAGGTTGGCTTGTATCTATGAACACAATGGTCCATGTCCCTAGACTTGTGTTTGTTCTTGTGCCTCTAATTCTACCTTGGTCTCCTATTGGCCTAATCTAGCCCTATCTCACAACCACTTCCCTTATCCCCTACTCTTGTTGCTTTATCCTTGTTAATATAGATACCTACGGAATAGTGATCCACCTTAGAAACACTATCACATACTAATATGGGTAATTGGCGGTGGTCCCTAGATCCACCGCCTACACATGCGCATCCCATGCTTGTGGGATAATGCTACAAAAACTTTGCAATTTTATACGTGGTTTGACCTAAGGTCCAAAATTGAAATTCTCTCGTCTTTATGCACACGTACCATCACTCATCACATATAATCCCTTAGATACCACCAAGTTGGATTTATACACTGTCAAATCTACACCACTCCATAATGTGATTGTGGTTTATTATGAGGTAGTGATCTACCTCTAATGTGCTTTGAACTCTGTTACATCTATGTGCCACTAACATAGTCCGTATGGCCTCCAAGTCACCATACGTAGCTGCAGGTCATCAAATTCTCACCTATAAAATGTGATATCTCCCAAGTGACATTTGAATCCAATGCCCAATGTCTCACAAGCTCATTATGAGGGATCATCTTGTTGTATGAATCGCAGAACACCTAAGGGGTGTCAATCGCAATGTGATCCCATGCCCATATTTGTAAAATGGTTGTAGGCTCATAATCCTTTTCTCTATATATGAACTTAGGTACAAGTCTGTGTATAAATGAGCTAGTATACATTAGCCCCAAGCGAAGACCTCTTTATGCATCAAAGGGGCCACCACTTGATCAATCCTAGATGAAAATACATTGTTGTCTTATCGAAAATAAGTAGTAACTAATAAGATCCATTAAATACAAAGGAATTCATGTTATCCTCCCGCTCTCGAAACATCTATACAAATGAATTTTCATCCCCTCTCGAGGTATCTCCTCTTTGAGGATCGGGTCCCAAATGTGTCCTTGTATCGATTAGTTTCATCATCATATACAACCAAACTCCCTTGGATAAGAACTCACAAGATCCAATAGACATCCTCGATCATCACGGTCATCTCTCTAGTAGGCAGCCAAACAAATTTCCTCTCGTTGTGTCATCACTGCTTCACAGAGCCTAGGGTTATCAACAAGGAATGATCTATTATGATATGTGCTAACTTTTAATATAGGACAAGATAGTATCCTTGAGTATTATAACTAATCCCCTCTACTCACGTCGATGAAAGGTAATCTTGAAGGCCCACAATAATCTATGGTGCTCCCACACTTCGAGGATCATAGTCTATCCTGCAGTCACCCAAAACATAAAACATAAACATCATTTTTTCATTTTTCATCTTCTAATCACTTTTACATTCTTTTAATTCCTTCTAAATTCTCCTAAAAGGTTAGAAACTACACCAATGCACTTATTTTTTCACTAGTGCACTTCCTTTCATGATAGAATACATCATTACAATGTTAGCACACTTCTTCTTACATGATTTTATTTGACGTTAGTGAACATGTTTCTATGCTATCACACTTTTCATCATGCTAGTGTATTTCACGGTAGCATTCATACCTTCACGCTCATGATCTTTATTTTATGCTAGCGTGTCCAATTTGCTAGCATAAAAATATGAACACTCGTGATCTTAGTTTAATTCTAGTGAACTTTGCGGGCTACACTGTACACTACTCTGACATGTGTTAGTGTTAACATATAACTTTCTACTAGCTAAAAATATAATAAATGATCTCAAATTTTTAAAAAAATTACATTTCTTACCATGACACCCTCTACTAGAGTCATCCCATACTCTCGGATGTAGTGCATATGATGTTTACCATCATGAAATCATGTCATCTCTCTCCAAAATCATAGCTCAATCTCTCACAAAGGGACAAAGGAGTGTAATAGCACAAAAGGGTCATGATGGATTTTATCCCTTCCCTACTATTTATACCCTTCCAGCCCTAATTCTTCATTTTCATCACCTCAAAGGGTAAGGATTACTAACATTTCCTCTAATTTCCTCCCTCCATGTACGGCATTTACGTCACGATGATCTATTTATTTAAATATTCATATTTACTAACATTTTCGTCTCGTTGGAGCATATTCTTGTTTCTCGGTGACCTTTTCTTCTCACAGGGGAATATTCTTGCTTCTCGGAAACCTTTTGAGTGTACCACACATAATGTCATTATTCTATTCCACATTCTTCCCAAAATTTCAAAATCTAAAAAATTGGTAAAATTTCAAAATCCAAAATTTGGTAAACATGCCATTCCCACATTACGCACATTCATAGGACCTGATGTCCTCGACGTTGAAAATTATTTTATCGGACATATTCCTTTAATGCTTATTTTTCTAGCATGTGAAGTGTAGATCATTTTGGTCTTCCCTCATTAAAAAAATTTGTTTTTCTTGTTATGCCTATCTTTCGTTTCCTATATCATTTCTTAGGGAGATAATAGTTTCATAGTGCACAATTTCTTTTTCATGGGACTTATATGTCCTTCATTTATTCACCTTACATGTATCCTTGTTTGGGGTGCCATTTTTAACCCTTGTCGTATAACTTGAACATGTGGGAACTGAAGCTAGATAATAAAAACATTGGTGCAACTGTCTTGAACATTGTTTGTTTGAGTATGTTTGTTTGTTCTTGTTTGTTTGTTGTTACACTTGCTTACTTTTTCGTCTATACTATGTTGCTTCCTACATTTTTCTTTGAGTTAGTCCTTCAATTGAATGAATCAAAATCAGTATCATGGATTTTCATGTCATTTTACACTTTTCTTGAATAATTTTATCAAAACAAAATTTTCTCCGAGCTAAATGGTTCCGCTACGTTGCGATCTTACTATTCTCCATGTTTCCAATATCATTCACTTTCTATAAAGCATTCTCTATTTTTTCTCAATTCTAACAATGGCCAACCAGGCCCAGTTTGAATCCCTTTCATTGCTATCAACGTTTTCTTCCACAACACCTAGGACAATAGGGATAATATTTATCCCCCTCCCCCTTGTTTTTTCTCTCCATTGAAATAAGATATTTCTTTTCCAATCAATCAATTCAAAAGCGGCCTCCCAAGCTTGATTTGACTCTTACTTTTCCTTCTTCTTTTCAATCTTTGATCGAACTCTTCTATCACCCCATCAAAATCAAGGGGCATCGTCCATCCTACTAATTTTTCTTCTACTCATTCAAATTATCTATGATTATCTACTATCTTTGAAGTGGAATCACTTACGCTACACCACACCAAAGAGGGGTAAATGTGGACACCTAAATCTAACTACAAAATTTTACTACTAAAATGGCATTTTTATCATCTTTCCCATCATTTTGTTATAATTAGTGATTTATCGCTAATTAGCTAAAATTCCCCTTCATTTAGGTCAATTAATGACAATTCGATAATTAAATAGTTTTTACTTCATTTTGGATGCTAGTTAATGACACTTCACTAGTTATAATCCTCTTCTAATTAATTAAATATTATTAGTTAATTAAGCCTTTTAATCTCATATTTAACTAATAAACCTTCGATTGGTTAAATCCCTCTCTCAAACCCTCCAAATTCTATCAACTTCCTTATAAATCGTCTCTAAATGGATTCTTAAGATTATCTTGTCTTATTAATTAATCCTAGTTGATTAATTAAATCTTTTCCAACTCCCACAAGTTGTTAATTAATAATTAATATCTTCTCATCATACTTATCCCTTTCTAATTCTACTTTATCTTTATCCTACATTCTCTAGGTTTCTAGCTTCTCCCAAATTGAAAATCTATATAAACAACCTAATACATTCCTTCTAATCTTACACCATCTACACTATTCATACAAGTGTTAGTATATGCATATGATAAGATAAATTCAAATTCGAAAAGCTTATTTATCTAAAATCCATTCTATTCTCTACTTGCGAAGATTAATAAAGGAATAAAAATATATGGAAATCGAGACATGTTGGTGAGATCCCTTCCTCTTCATGGAGATATCATCATTTTATTGCATGTAGTCATGTTCAACTCGACAAAATGAGTACCTACAATCACAAATACCTTCAAAAATATCAATGGATGGCTTAGTATCTAATGTTATTTGGATGCATTAGTTAGCTTTTTCCTTTTCATTGATTTAGCATGATGCTTTGTTAGATTAGCTTAGTTATTGATACTACTTGTTGTTAGTTTTCATTAACTAACTTAGCTTGATTTATTCACATGCATACACATAACATTGAATTATTCCTAGCCTATGTGCATCACTACTAGGATGATTCAAAAATAATTTGGGAAAATTAAAACTCACTCCTCACATTTCTCACTTCAAAAGTCATTTCTCATTGCCTATAGATTCCCACTAGTAATAACATGGTCATCATATCTAAGGAATTCACTTTACGAGTGTGTGAAGATTGATTCATATCTCGACAAGAAAAATATTCATCCCTTATCCTTGAGACTTGTTAAGGAGTGAATTTTATGAGGCTTATTCGATGCCATTATTCTACTGAGTACAATGATCGGGGAAGAAACAAAAAAATATTTTTAGGATTGGATGGCTGAGTTCATCCTAGTGACAACAGAAGGATAGCATATGGTGGATTGGGGAAACCATTAGTGGCAAAATCCATCAACAATTGACGTAAATTCCCTCCACTAAGAAGTTTACAATAACTTCTTACCTAGTGAATGAAATTTCCTTCACAAGACCCTTTCTATGATCTCTTGCTGCTCCTCATGTACCTCAAAAATCACATGCATATAATAAGTATCAATAGGTAAATCATAAGGAGATAAACTCCCACTATGTTAGGGTGAATGATGAATTCACCATGTTCATTATTAGGCTCATTGAGGTAAATCTATAACAAAGGATCTCTTCTCAATCAATTGCACTAATTAAAAAGTATGATAACCACTTCATCCAATTCCTACCTTTACCTACATCATAGTCTTACTCTATGATATTTCTCCTCATAGGCTACCCAGGTACCCGAGTAACAAAATAATAATGTTCAAATTTTACGGGTAACTAGCTCATGTTCATGTTAAGTGTAATAATTTCAGAAGGAAAGGTTTTCCATTTCACATCTCTTTGGGAATATATTCATGTAATAATATCACATATTTGACAAACATCAAAGCTTCTTTCACCAAACTTATTATTTACTTCTACACACCTTGGTATGCCTTTGATATTAGGAGAAATCTATAGGTCTTCAACATTTCAAGTTTAAACCATATACCTCAAAGTGAAGACTATCGGGCCAATTTTATGGATGATTTTGAGGTGTGGGAAATTTAATTTATGTGGATGATGGTAGACAACATGAATAATCTATAATTTTATTGCTTTACTAAAGAGATAAAATATGATAGGTCAACTTGTTTAATCCCGAGTACCAAGTTGTGAAATATTCATCCCTTCCTCTAACTTCATGGAATATCAGATAATCATGTGACATTAAGGAGATGACTACCTCAGTAATCCAAATATCAAACGAATGGTTCAAAAATAAGAGAGTTAATTTCATCAATTATGGTGGTCTCTTGACTCTATCTAGATAGGTTTCTAACACTTCCTCTCTAAGGGCATATGAAAATCCACAGGTTCCACTCACTCAAAAGAGTCTTCAAAGAGAAATATGGTGGAAGAAGATCACATTGAAGTTTCCCATCCTATGAAGCTTCATAAGAAGGATAATATCATTAAATATCCCATTGAGCCTCTTGAGCTAGGTGAAATTGATCCTTCGTAGTCTTTTGTTCTTCATCAACATCCAAGTGTATCCTTCTCAGTGGTAGAATCATCCCATAGTGAGAAAACCAGATCCCTTACCAAGCACTGAAATTTCCCTATGACTAATGTTATGTTTACTCTAGCGAAAATTTCCCATGGATTTAGGAGCTGCTTGGGAGTGATTCAAGGATGGTGTAGCAAGCCACAACACCTAATTTTGAGGCTATCTCAAAATTCATTAAAAACTAAGCAAGTAAGAAAGTAAAATTAGCCTCTTGTTTCTTCTCTAAAGTCTCTTGATCTGAGTATGTAGAGGTAGTTCAGCCCAAAGTTGTAAAACCTATGGAAGATATGACTCAAGATGATTATGAGTTAACTTGAATCTCCTTGGGGCAAGCCACACATAAAGGTTATACATGCTTGTTCAATTATTTTGTGACCCACTTGCTTGCTAGGAATGAGGAGTATAAACAAACTATGGAGCAATTAGAGGATCATGTGAGAACTCTCACTATTTATGTGCAATCCTTCCTAGAGAATATGTAGTACCTCTTCCTAATGTGGAATTCATCTTGTTATCACAAAAAATAACACCCCTGATTTTTCATGAATGATTGGATGAACAAGTTAGTGTTTTTGGGTAACATGGGACCTGTCTCTTAAGTTGTGGGGCTTCCTACTTGAGACAGGACCTCTAGAGAATTCTATTTCATAGGATTTACATAATACTAATGCTAAATTACTCCTACTTATGGACATACAACTATCTAATCATATTCTAACAATCCAAGGACTGGGGAAGAGAAATATGCATGAAAATGGGAAATCATAAGATAATAGAGGTGATATCACCAAGAACATGGGAAAAACACTCTTATATGAGTGGAAATGGGAGGAAAATGAAGGAGGAGAGGGAAAAATGAGTGCCCAGGTCTAAAATATCATTTAAACTCTCATTTCTATGGAGCACAATATAAATAAACCTTGTAAAGTGAAAAGACATACACAACATACCTGTAAAAGCATGAAGAGGGAAGAAAATACAATAGAACACAATCAAGGAAGATACTAACAACAAAACATGAATTATATTTCTTAGGAATATGCATAGATCATTACAATGAAGGGAGAAGGAATAAACGTATTTGTAAAATCCATATCCAAGGCATGCACCTCAAGAACACATGTGCAACACTTTAAAATGATGCTCTAACATTCGTTGGAAAAATAAGTTTTCTAAGAAAAATTAAATGATTTTTATTAATACTACGGGACTAAGTCCTCATACTTGGAAAAGGAGGCTCCCTTTATTGTATGTAAATAAAAATAACTCTATGGTTGTCCAATAGGTTGGGGATCCAACAAGCACACTCCACTACACATATGGAAAATGCTTACACCTCGTACAAGGAAGAATTTTCAAAGAAGGTGAGATTGTGGGAGTGAGAAATTAAGAGAGGGGGTTAATATTACAAGTAGGATAAATCAAATTCTTACAATTATTAACCAAAGTTTATCAACACACAATTAGAAGAAAAATAAAATTTTCTAATTATGACAAGAAAAAATGAACCATGAACATAAAATCTCATTCATTCACTCATCAAAAGTTTTTAGACTCTTCTTGGTCATACAATATTAACATATTTGCAAAGATGAAAATGAGAGAGAGAGGGAAAATATGGAAAGGAAATAAACGTGATATATTTGTTTTTTCTTTGTAGTTATCCACTCATGAACTCACAAAATTGACAACCCCTTGAAATGAGGAATTCATTACAATATATAGTTTTTCAAGATGACTCTTTGCCTACCCCCACATGATATTTCATTAACCTTTACAACATGTGACCTTTTACATTCCTAAGAAATAAATTGAGTCCCTTTTATTAATTGAAGGAAACTCATTATAAATTACAATTATAGATCAGATTTTAATGAATAAGATAAAAATGCAAACTAAACCCTAAATGAAGAATTAGAACATAAAAAAAGAGAGGAAGGGGTGGGGAAGACAGAAAGGAGGGGATATAGCTACTCGGATGAAGATGATGCACTTTCCGATGGATACTCATTTTATGATGGAATTTTTTAGAGTGCCTATCGGAATATTTCAATCCCTTTAAACTCCTCACCTGTCATCGAGCCACCTACAGTGCCACCTTCTCACTTAGGAGTGTGTACAAAACTCAAAGCTTTGAGACAATTCTCCAATGTAGCATTGATATTCTTGCATTTCATGAACCATGCCTCGATGATATTTTTTTGGTGTTGGATATGCCAAATCTTATCTCAACATGATACTCCAATGTTTTTATAGTAAAAGAAAATGGATCTCCATCATATTTCTTGATAAGCTCTTTAAATGGTTTAAATATATCATCATCATGCGGGTACTCTAATTTTTGTAATTTTACATTGACATAATATTGAATCTTTGAAGTACACTCCTCATACGATTCCAATTTATCAAGAGCACAGTTTATAATCTCATATCTAGTGACAAGATTTATGGCCCACACTTGAGAAAAATATTCGATGCGAAGTTGAATACATTTATGTTTACGGTATGAAAGAGTTGACTTTTCCCATTTCAGCCACTAATGGAAACACACGATACCAGCTTTATTTCTCTTTTTCAATTTCATCTCTTATCATTATTACCTTTGTGGAAGTTACACTCATGTTCTCAAAAAATGAGAGAATTTAAGGAAGCAATGTCTTGCCTTTTTCCAAAATCTTTCTCACCCACTTATCATTTTCCCTTCCTTACATCGTGAAGCCTTGAGTATTTCTGATGGATTATAAATTGAAGCTACTCATGAGAGTAAATTATTTAGTAAGAAGATACAAAATGAAATTAGTTACCATGAAGTTTTTCACATACAAGGTAACGGTTCTTACATGGCCTTCTAGTTGTTCAATTTTCTCTTTCTAGTCCTCATTTCTCACAAGAAGGCAAGTGGATGATTCCTTGAACAAGTGGGAATCTCCCTCATGTGTTTATAATCCTAGAGGAATGGTTCTCATTTTTAGTCGGATGAATTCATCTCACCAATGGGATCACTTACCTTCCATCTAACTACCTCAACATACTAATTTCCTAAAAATCCTGAGAAGAAGCGTGAAGCAACTTGGGAAAAAATTCCCTTATTCACTTTCACAATCATGGATATAGCTTGAAAATATGTAACCTCCTCTTTTTGAACCTTGTGGGCCTCTCCCCCAATCATATCTTGCACCCATGGGAATATATCAATTTTTTCAGCTCAACATTGGGCACAATATTTATTTCGGGCTCTAGGTTAGATGGCACATCTTACATTGGAGGAGCTGAGTGCAAATACATAGGAGGAGATACTTTGATACTACTGAGGAATTGATTGATGAGCTGGGTAAATTTATCCATGTTCCAAAACTTCAATAGGATCTTGAATTTATCTTTTATGTAATCTCTTATAATGTGGAGTCTTGTATTCCATATATTTCCTTTTGATGTCTCTCTTTAGTGATCGAGCTTGAAGTTTTCTTAGTTACTTTAGAAGAGGAAAGGTGAGATGATTTTCTTTTGAGATTTGTGAAACCTCTCAATTTGGTTAGGGCATATTTCTTATTTTTGAACCATTCCCTTGACCTCTAGATTACTACTTTGGTTCACACATTTACGTCCCTAGATTCGTGAATTTCTAAGAGATTTGTAGGAGGGGTGGGGATTTCATAGCTGTTGATACCTATAATAATACATTTCAGTACCATCATCTTAAATTCCATCCTCATACCAGTCAAAATTTAATTTTTTCATCTTCCCAACTATCATTCTCATATGATCATGTTCCCTGACATCAAAATCATATGCATAATTCACCCAATAATCTTCTACTTGGAGAGCATGGTGCAAATTAGGAAGGTGGAATATTTCAAGGTTGTTTTGAATGTAGAAGTCTGATCCTAGAGTGTATGAATAGAGATTCCCGGGAGTGAAGGTAGCTTCCAAGTTTTTAGCATCATTATCATTATTGTAAGAGAAGATCCTAAGGAAGATAGGGAATGAAACACTATTATTATTTCTATTATTCACCTTACAATTGATGTGAACATGTTTCCTACACATCTCAAACATCATGATCTTATCAACTTTGAGATATATTGGTATCTTACATGGAGCAAGATCAAACCCGGACACTACGATGTATGAACTTTTTTAGAACTATATGAAGACATGCCCATACCTCTTGATCAAAGTACCCCCAAGGCTAAAATAATGGAAAATGACTGAAAATTTGGGCATATGGATGTAAAAGGTTGGGAATGATGAAATAAAATAACAGAATATGGCGTAAATACGGGTGTTAATTAGTACTTTCTTCACTCAAGAACCTTCTAAATAGTATTATGAAATCAGGATAAATAATATCTAAAGTGCATGATTTTGTGACTACATCCCCAATACCTTTGATAGTTGATCGACCATTTGATCTAACACTTATGGTTATCTTCATAGTTCCTCTAGAATAATTTCTACAAAGCCACAAATCTCATCAAAAGTGGATTTTGATATATCTCTAGCTCCTATGAACCTGCAAATCATCCATATCCTCCTCGATGAGTCCTTTTAAGAAAAGTAACTTGAGAGACTCAGGAGGTAACCTTATATGTCTTGAATTCCAAACACAAAATAGTAATATATCCAAATAATATTCTATTAGCTCATCTTCCTTTTGTGCCATCTTGAAGATTTCATCACCTCCTCTACTACTTGGCTTGCAATAGTCTTGGTACTTAGTGAGAAACTTTTCCTTCATCTACCACCAGGTATTAACATCTCTTCCTAGGCCCATAAACCATCTCAAAGCTACATCCTTGATTGTATAAGGGAACAAATTCAACTTATTTGCATCGTTTTTGTATTCATAACTCCTACATAAAACATCAAACTCAAACAAGAAAGTGTTTGGGTCTTTAGTTATAGATCCATGAAAATTAGGAAGAGCTAATGGAGAGATGTTATTCATTACAATAGGCTGATTATTATTGGAGATAGGGAACTCAAATGTAGTTTCCCCTTCTTCAACATTTTGATTTTACTCTTTTGCTTGATGATAGGATGTTTAGGAACAACTTCAGAAATATCACTTGGAGTGGGGTTTTCTAATATCAAACCTTGAATTGAGGAAAATGTTTCTTCTTTAGAATAAAAAAATTGATATTTGAGGTTTGGGTAGGAATCTACCATGGGCATCTCTTTGACGATGCATACATCAAATGGATCAACTCAATCAACATTCATTAGTTAGGTGGTTTTAAGGTGGAATTTCTAAAACCTATCTTGTTTCTAAGATATTCTAAGATGTAAAAACCTCACAAACCTTTCTATAAATTGGCAATATCCTTAGGAACGGTGCCAAAAAATGGTGGTACAAGTCAACTAGCAGTAATTACTATGTTGTACATTGAAGTACAATCATTTAATCATCAAACCAAAGGACGTAAACTTAAAAAAACTACCGATTTTATATGAACAATTATAGTGGTTTAAGAGGTTGGAAAGAAATAATTGTCATAACAATGCTGAAAGTAAACAAAACTTAGAACTAAAAATGAATGGTTTCTAAATGTTATCACTAAGAAAAAGTTGTAGATTCAGAATGCAAATACAGAAAGTAAATTTTTCCTAGGTAAACAAACATGCAATAAAACAAGACAATAAAACAATGGATGGGTTTAGCAGACATGCAAGTGGGCCCTAACTTGGGTGCTAATCCCTCCTAAATTATGTAACTAGAAACTAATGAAAAGAACTCAGATATTTATTGAATTTTCATGAACATTACATCAAGGAACCAAGGATCAAATAAATCCCCTTTCTAACTCTGATTTAGAATATGAATACAAATGAATAATGAATCTAATGGATGATATGAATATCCCATGTTACCAGCACTAACCCTTTTTATACTTCTCATTTACAATAAGATGTGAGAAGAAGAAGAGTTTAACAATAAGTTTCAACAAAATAAGTGAGATATCTTGATAAAACAAGTGAAAGATCTTTAACATAACATCGAGAGATTAAACACATGTTACATAAATCATAACGGTATTCAACTAAAAATACATAACAAAAATTTGGGTAATCGATTAGTTCCTTTGATCATGTGTTAACTCAATCAATCATTTCTTCACTAGTTTGCAATGAATGACCAGATCAAAGGTTGAGTTGTTTTTGATCTATCAAATCAGCCAACACGAAGAAGAAAAAATGATACGGAGGTTTTGTCTATTTAGTAGTGACAGACCACCACTTTGTGTAGGGTGGTGGTTATAAAACTACCGCCCCACCAGTGGTGGTCCCTGGGACCACCGGTCTCTGCATTAGGCGGTGGTCTAGCTCTTGTGGATAGAAAATAAAATATGACAAGTAAATCCCAAAATTCCAAAGGGTGTCCATGTATATCTTCTTCTACATGACCTTTCCCATTCTCCAAAGCACATGGGAGAACATGAGAAAGGCTATAAATGCATGTTATGGAAGAGAACAAAGGCATCAAAGCATGAAGCAAGTGAGTAAGAAGCTCTTAGTGTTGGAATTGTGATTTGTAGAAGCAAGGAGTAATTGAGACAGAGCAAGCAAGTAACTGGGAGGAAGTGTGAGATATTATCTACTTCTCTTTCATACTTATTGTAATTTATGTACTTATTATTGAATTGGCCAATAAAAGTGGGAAGAAAGAGAAATTGCCCTTCCCGATTGGTTTTTCCTCCTCTGGAGGTTTTCCAGGATAAAATTGTTGGTGTATGAGTCTATATTCTTTCCTTTTTTGCAAATTGTTGATTCTAAGCACAAGTATAATTCATTCACTAGCTATCTCTGTTATTTTCTAATAGAAAGTAGAACAACAATGATTAATTGTGATTCTGTGGATAATTCCAAAGTTGAAGAGTTTACAGATCATTTTGGTATCAGAGCTAACAATTATCCAGGACTGTGGTATTCATTCTTGGATTTGTATGATAGTGATGAGATCTAAAGGTGAAGAGGCTTTACCTTGCGATCTAGAAATTTCTACAAAGAAGTGGAAACAAGAGAATTTGGGGACAAATGGAGGAAGAGAACTTGGTCCGTAGAATCGAGATGTTGGAGACCATGATGGATAGGATGTTTAGAAGGCAAGAAGAGCTTGCTGATTTACAAAAGACAACTTCTGTCAAACAAGACTCCATGGACTCAGTGGTTCGGGGCTTAGCTGAAAAGTTTGGCATAGGAAGGAGCCACCATGAGGAAAGTTATGGGGAAGAGCATGAAGAAGAGACTTCTAACACAAGAGAAAAGGTAAAATCTGATCATACTCCTTTTAAAGTTGAAAAAAAGTTGAGATTAAAATATTTGAAGGACAAGTAGATGCAGAGTTGCTTGATAAATGGTTAAAATAGTTAGAAGTCTACTTTAGCATCCATAATGTCACTGAGGCACAGAGGATCACCTTTGCACATGTCTCAAGATGGAGGGACATGCTCTGGTTTGGTGGGAAACCCATCTAGCCACTTGTGAAAAGAAGAAGCATCCTATTGTGAAATCTTGGCAAGAATTTAAAGAATTACTTAGAGCTAACTTCTATCCTATTGGCCATAAGACTAACCAAATGATTAAATGGTAGTATTTTAGACAAGGCAAAGTGGTCAAAGTGTGTAGGACTATACTATGGAGTTTTGGAGGCAAGCCATGTTGCTTAACATGGACTTGGAGGATGAGGATATTTTGACCAAGTACTTGGGAGGACTTCACACTCACCTTCAAAGAAAAGTCATCTCCACAAAGCCCAAAGATCTCAATGAAGCATGCATGTACATGTGTACTACATAGATGATGAAAAGAAGCAAGGAGAAGCAGAGCCAAGGGTAAAGCAAGTCAACAAATCAGCAGAAGAAAGAGTTTGGGAAAACAAGTAACAAGGGTAAGTGGAAAGGGAAAGGTAAACAAGTTGCCACTACTTTGAATACTTGTAAAGATCCCAAGAATTTTTGCAAGAACTATGATATCAATGGTCATACTGACGCTACATGTTGGAAGTTGCATCCGGAGTTACATCCGAAGAACCAAACCAAGGACTCAAAGAAGTCCATGAAAGCTGTGAAAATAGAAGGGGAGGTGGAAATCAAAGATGACTCTGATGTAGATGAGAGGCTTGGATGCACGGCCACCAACATGGACAGCCAGGAAGAGGAGATGAGTAGACTATTCCAGATCAAAATCTAGATCAAGAGAACTAAGGTAAATGCTTTGGTTGATACTGGTTCTCAGTCTAACTTGATTTCTGAAGTAGTTGTAAAGAAGCTTGGTCTTGAGACTTACGAGCATCCACACCCTTATCCTTTGGGTTGGGTGAAGAAGGGTGTTGAAATTCAGGTAACAAGAAGATGTAAGGTCAAGTTTGGGATAAATTCCCAATATATTGATGTTTTTGAAGCTGACGTTATTCCACTTGATGCTTTTGATGTTGTATTCGGGAGTCCTTACTTGTATGTTAGGGATGCTATATTTATGAGGAGGGAAAACCGGTATAGATGGGTCAAGGATGGGATCACTACAACATTTGGGCACACCAACGTAAGACACAGGTTACTATGGTAAGTGCTAACCAAGAAAAATGACTTATTCAGAAAATCATAATCAGTTTTGTTTACTTTTATTAAAGGATAAACAAGATGGGGTAGAAGTTTCAGAGATTTCTAACTAGGGAAAGCATGATTTGGATAGTATTATTCAGTCTTTTCAGAAGTATTTCAAGCTCCTAGTGGGTTACCACCAAAATGAGAAGTAGAGCATGAGATTCAGCTATTTCCAGAATCCCCTCTACCAAACATCGGGTTGTATAGGAAATCCTTGCTCGAGAGTACTGAAGTAAAGAAACAACTTCAGAACTACTAGACCAAGGGGTGATACATCCGAGCACCTCACCATGTGGTTCACCTATTGTGATGGTGCCAAAGAAGGATGGTTCTTGGAGAATGTGCATCGACTACCGTGCTTTGAACAAGATCACCATAAAGAATAGATATCCACTTCCCCACATAGATGATCTCTTGGACCAACTTCAGCATGCCAAATTTTTCATGAAGTTGGATCTCAAGTCAGGTTATCACCAAGTAGAATGAAGGAGGAGGATATATGGAAGACTTCCTTCAAGACAAAACAGGTTTGTATGAATGGTTAGTACTTCCTTTTGGGTTATGTAATGCACCCGCTACATTTATGAGATTGATGAATGATGTATTGTGGGATTTCATAGATTCATGTGTCATTGTATATCTAGATGATATCTTGATTTTTAGTGCCACATGGGAAGAACATCTAACTCATTTGCAGCAAGTCTTGCAAGTTCTCAGGGAGAAACAACTACTTTGTAATATGAAGAAATGTGAATTTTCCAAACAAGTCACTTGTCTATCTTGGGCACGTGGTTGGAGGAGGAGAGCTATGAGTGGATCCAAAGAAGGTGGAAGCCATCACTAATTGGCCAACACCAACAAGAGCCACATAAACTAGGAGTTTTGTGGGAGCAATACAATACATGGAAGTTCATTCGGGCTTCTCCATGATCGCAACACCTCTACACACAAGTGGCCGCAAAGAGTAAGAGTTTTGACTGGGGTAAGGAACAAGACAAATCCTTTGAGTTATTGAAATACAAGATTAGTCATGCTCCAATACTTGCTCTTCCTAATTTGCAGCAGCCTTTTGAAGTAGAGACAGATGTCAGTGATTACGCCATGGGCACAAGTGTTGCTTCAAGGAGGTAAACCGTATGTTATCATTATGAAACTTTCACTTCAATAGTTAAAGGATATTCAATATATGATAAGGAAATGTATGCACTAGTTTAGAAATTAAAAATGGAAGCATTATTTGTTGGGTAAAGAAACTATTGTGCACACTGACCACAAACCTCTCTAGTATTTGCAAGCACAGTCTAAATTACAAAGCAGCAAGGCACTACAAATGGATGGGGTTCCTTCAGTAGTTCCATCTGGTGATTAAATACAAGAAGGGTAGTACAAACTTGGTGGCAGACATGTTGTCTAGGCCACCCACACAGAGAAGTTTTTCCTGTTTGGCCACTATCTCTCAGATCGAGCCCTTCACGAAGGAAGCTTATAGAGAGGCATATGCCCAGGACAAAGACTTTGGGGTGACATTTCAGCAGTAGTTGCAAGTCCAAGGGGCTGAAAGGACAGGATTGAAGATTTTATCTCAAAGATGGGCTGCTCTACCGATGGGGGAAGCTTTGTGTGCCAAAAGAAGAGTGAATTCTATTGATGAGGGAAGCACATACCTCAAAAGTAGTGGGACATTTCGGTGTTGGTAAGACCCTAGCCCACTTGCAAAGGTATGTGTATTGGCCCAATATGCAAGAAGAAGTATCAAAATTTATATGGGGATGTAAACTTTTTTACTAGCAAGCCTAAGACTAGGAAGGAAGGTTTGTATATGCCTTTTCCAGTACCTACTCATCCGTGGGAGGACATTTCTATGGATTTTGTAGGAGGATTACCTATGTCTAAACATGGCCATGACTATCTCTATGTTGTTGTTGATAGATTTAGTAAGATGTGTATTCTTATGGCATGTAAAAAGATAGTAAAAGCACATGAGGGAAGATATTTTCTTTGCTAATGTATGGGTGCATTTTGGTTTCCAAAGTCTATTGTTTCTGATAGGATTCCTAGGTTCTTGGGGAAGTTTTGGACTACTTTGTGGGACAAGATGGATACTAGGTTACAGAGGAGCACAACTTTCCATCCACAGACAGATGGACAAACAGAGGTGGTAAACAGGACTTTGGTACAGTTGATCAGAGGGTATAACAACAAATACCCAAGGACTTGGGATGAGTCCTTAGCCTACATTCAACATTCCTATAAACCAGCAAGTACACACATCCACTATGAAGTCACCATTTGAAGCATGCTTGGGATATCTACCTACAAATCCACTGGACATAGCATAGTTGGACAAAAATAGGATGAGAAGGATACATGAGACACAAGAGGTGACTAGAGAAAAAAATTCATTGAGAGGATCCGAAAATCCATCTCAAAGTCAAGGAACAACTAGAGAAATCTCAGGCCAAGTACAAAGCTAGGCATGATCAACATAGAAGGGAACATAAGCTTCATGTTGGAGATAGAGTTTGGCTTTACTTGAGCAAGGAGAGACTACAAGGTCAAGCACAGAGCTCAAGCCACTACGATATGGACCCTTCACCATATTGGAGCAAAGTTGGAGAAAATGCCTTTTGACTTGATTTTCATCATTCATGAGGATGTACTCTGTAGTAAACTGTGAGAACTTGCACCTATATGAGCCATCCATGCTAGATGAAGATGAAGAACTACAATTGCTACCTTCCATTGAGGATTGCATCTTGGACTCACAAGGTGAATTGGAGGAGGATGTAGTACTGCAACAAAAGGTCAGAGAGACTAGGAGAGGTCCGCAGGAGTCTTGGTAGATTGGACTGAAAGGAAAGACACCAAGGCAGGCCCGGTGGTACCTAAAGGAGCAAGTGAGGGAATTATTTCCTCATCTACTCCCCCACTAAGATTTTGTGGGACCAAAATCCTCCTAAGCAGGGGAGGTGTGATCCATAGGGATCCAAAATGACTCTACTTTATCAAATCAGCCAACACGAAGAAGAAAAAAATGATACATGGAGGTTCTATCTATTTAGTGACAGGACCACCACCCTGTGCAAGGTGGTGGTTACAGAGCAACACCCCACCAAGGGTGGTCCTGGGACCCCGGCTCCGCATTGGCGGTGGTCTTGGCTCTTGCATGGATAGAAAATAAAATATGACGTGAACAATCCTAGAATTCCAAAGGGTGTCCATGTCTCTTCTTTTGCATGACCTTTCCCATTCTCCAGTGCATGGGAGAACATGAGAAAGGCTATAAATGCATGTTATGGAAGAGAACAAAGGCATCGAAGCATGAAGCAAGTGAGTAAGAAGCTCTTAGTGTGAATTGAATTGTGATTTGTAAGCAAGGAGTAATTGAGAAGAGCAAGCAAGTAACTCGGGAGGAAGTGTGAGATATTATCTACTTCTCTTTCATACTTATTGTAATTTATGTACTTATTATTGAATTGGCCAATAAAAGTGGGAAGAAAGAGCAATTTGCCCTTCCCGATCGGGTTTTTCCTCCTCGGAGGTTTTCAGATAAAATTGTTGGTGTATGAGTCTATATTCTTTCCTTTCTCGCAAATTGTTGATTCTAAGCACAAGTATAATTCATTCACTAGCTATCTCTATTATTTTCTAATAGAAAGTAGAACAACAATGATTAATTGTGATTCTGTGGATAATTCCAAAGTCTTGTAATGGTAATGTTCAACAGTGTACTTAGAAAATACATGGACATAACTACAATGGCTTGATCAAAATACAAAAAGATGAGTTGTTTATAAAGGTAATTAACATGACTCATCACCCATTGTCACCACCGATACCACCCAATCTAGTAGTGGGACAAGTAGATGTATATGGAGATACAAGTGTGAATGACAATTTGGGAGATGAGGTAGTGGAGGATAGTTGGGAGTATTATACACACATACCCTCACCAGACCATAATCTACCAAGTTATCTTTACAATTCCAAATATACATGTTTATCAGATTACATGTTGTCATCCTAATTTCATTACATATGTAGACTCAACATGTGCAGAGGCTTACTACACATAGGGATCATACTATCAAGAATGTGTAGTAGTTCGACGATAGAGAGAGACACTACTCGGTGCATGGCAGAGGTAGGTGGTTTTGTTGAGGTGATGAAGGACATCATAGACATACCACAAAGATGGGGTAATCTGGGCCCTATATGAGACATTTGTTCCACTAGATTAGAGACCCCCAAATTATAACCAGAGATAAGGTAACAGACCCTTGAGATCTGGTAGATCTCATAGGCCTTCTAGATCAATTAGGTCAATGCATATTCCATCAATGAGAGGTGGGGAGGACATACCAGGAAATCCTAGTATGGGCGAGAGTCACCCTTGACTTATATACATGATATATTGTATATGCCTCATGATGAAGGCACAATTTTGTAGATTTATTCCCTAAATGGCATATGGATATGATATTTTTGGATATAGTGTACATGGATTTTTATGTATATATATGGAAATTTGACACCATATATGATGATGATATGTATGATTTCTATGTGATGTATTTAGATAGATGATTATATGATGATGTATAGTAAAGTAGATGATTATTCTTGTTTGTTTTATTATGGATGTGTGATGGTGTATCATAGATGCATGATTATTACATGTATCTTATTTTTTTCTTGATGTATGATGATTAGGGATATATGATGATGTTCTATGAGTGTGTCGATTTTGTTGAATTATTGCACTTTTTGGAATTAATACCTTGATAAAAAAACACACATAAAAAAACAAGAAGACTAAAAAATAGTAACAAGAATGTAAACAAATCTATACACATTGTAATTGATAGACATCTTAATTATGAATAAATCAATATCGTTACAAAATACCTATGATAGTCCACAAAACAAAGATAAAAGTAAAAAAAAGTCCAAAAGTCAAATTAAAATCAGCTAAGATAATCAATCGAATACAAATGATTGATGATTAGCATACAAATAAATAATCAACAAGTAAAGAAACACAAACCCAAAATACAAATAAAAATGATTGCAACAAAACTAGCAATGATCCTAGTTAAAAGCATCATACCTAAAATTGGTCGAAAAAAAAATGGAAACAAACCCAATTCAAAAAAGTAAAAATAATTAAACAAAGCTAACTATCACCCCAATGTGTTTCATAATGAATAATGATCAGTTAAAAATTCCCCAAGTAAATATATATGCAAGGGAGTTGGATAGGACCAAAAGCAAAGTAAACTACTCGTGACACTTAAGTATTTGGGTCAGCTTTCCAAGTAAGGATGTATGAGAGGAAAAGCTTAAAATAGAATTTTCCGTAAGAAATGATACACACAAAGGGTTGATTAATGGTCTTTCCCATGAGCACAAATGCATTTTAAGGGTAAGAAACATAACATTTTAGGATTATTTTGAATGATTATTAGGATCATAGTCAAATGGAGATATTTTCCAACTGTGTTGAAAGTTTTTTTATTTTTATGAAACATTTTCCTAATGTTTTTTGTATTTTTAAATTTTTTTTTTTTTTGTGTTTTTGAGGTTATACAATTTTTTTGAAATTTTTATGTGCCAAAGAAAAAGAAAAGGTGTCCCTAAATCATTCTAAGTATGAACCAAATGAACATTCCCAATGAATACCACATGACATAATACAATTGGAAGTGAGTGAATAGGACCAAACATGGTAAGAGACTCACATCCTAACTAGGAGGAACACTTAAGACAAGATGGTGTAGGATGAAGCATGAAGTGGATCAAAGTGAAGGGATGAAACAATTGGTTGTGTTGATATGCCCTTAGCACTAAGGATACTCTTAGAGGGTTGGGAATAGAACTTCTTTAGATGAACCAAATTCATGGGCTCTTTAATGTATTTCCATCTTTATCGAGATAATTTATATTATTTCGATCCAAAACTTGGAAGTAATAATGTAGGGTCCTAACAAATTAGGTTCAAAATTGCCCTATTTTTCATGTTCTTTAGTAGTGTTATTTTTGTTCTCTTTAATAACAAGGTCGCTAATCTTGAACTCATGTGGTTGTATTCTCTTATTGTAGATTTTCGTAGTCGGTTCTGATATACTTCCATGTGGTCCAAGGCATGAATTCACCTCTCATATAAAATTTATAGCTCTAAAATGTATCCGGCAGTAATCTTCTTCATACACCATGTGTTGGAATGACACACAAAGGGAAGAAAGCTCAACTTCTATATGGGTAATATGGATTCGAGATCCATATACAAGGGAGAAGGGAGTGTCTCTAATTGGAATGTAAAATGAGGTTTGTATAATGCCAGAGGGTGGGGTACATTTACATGTGCCAATTTCAAAAGTGCTTGTTGTCAATGGTCGATTCCAATATTTATTTTATTATTTTATTAGAATCTTATGATTGACCATTTCACTATGGGTAGTAAGGAGTTACTATTCAAGATGGATATGAATTTTTTTATATAACTCCTTGATATTCTTATTTTGTAAAGATGTATCATTTTTTGTAACAAGAGATGTAGGGTGCCAAAGTGGTAAATGATGTGGTTAAGGATGATCTTGGAAATATTTGACCAAAGTGACATAGGTGAGAGTGCATGACCTTTACCACTTGGTGAAATATTTTATGGTGGCAATGTTAAAAGTGTGGCCATTAAAGGATGTAGGTTTTATCTTTCCTGACTAAGTCAATACCACATCTGGAAAAAGGATAGGGTGAAGTGATAAGTTGGAGGTCCTACGAGGGTGCATGAAAAATATTATTGTGTGTTGACATGCTTGGTATTTCTTTGAAAAGGTACATGCATCATACTCCATAGTGGGAAAATAATAGCCTATGTGTAAGATCTTTTTAGCCAAGACCATTCCACTTGTATGTGCACCAAAAATACCCAAATGCACTTTGACTAGTGTTTGATTCGCTTCTTCCTAATTGATACATCTTAGGAGAGTCCCATCATATAATATTCTGTAAAGGGTATCAAGTGAGGATGGTTTAGTGTAAAGCACATTGTGTTAATTTTTTTATGGGCTGAATTCATGTTTGAGGGATATGATTTATCTTGGATAAATCTATAGATGTATTGATACCAAGGGTTTTCAAGACCAAAAATTTCACACACCATGGTGGACTCAGTAGATTGTATGTGGTCACCAAAACATGTTCGATAATAAAATTGTTGTGTTTTTAATTTGTATCAAATTCAATAAGGGACACAATAGTTTCCATGGAGTTTTATAATTTCTTATTTGTGCAAGGAACTTGTTAAAATGTAATTATCTAGAAGTAACCTTTGATGTTTTCAACCATTCATTTATAAGGAATAATTTTATCATCCTTTACTTGATATTCCCTAGTTACTTGCTTTATTACACCAATATATAACAAATCCTAAATCTATTATCAAAGCTTCATACTTTTGATGATGTTAGTGCATGGGAAATCAATGTCGTAAGACTTGGGTATAATATGATTATCTAGTGTGCACAAAAAAATGCTAGCTCTAGATCCATGAATATTGCAAGAGCCATCAAAAAAAATTCCAAGAAGGGATTAAGTCAATGTACAAGAGATCTGCATTTGGGAACTCAAAATAAAATGGTGTGGAGCCAGAAGTGGTGTTGTGGTCATTTTATCTATGAGATATTTCCTTTTATGGCCTTTTGATTGAAAATTCTATGTCAAACTCACTTAGGAGTACCACCCAACTAGACATTTGGATGGTTAAAATAGGTATAGAGAGTAGATACTTCAAAGGATCTACCTTGGCAATAAGCTTTGATGTATGATTTATTAGGTAATGTCGCAACTTATGAAAGGTGAATACGATTGACAAACTAGATTTTCTCAACTTGAGAATATTTAAGTTCATGGTCAATCAATGTTCTACTAAGGTAGTAGACATCTTTCTCTTGTCCTTTGTCATTATGTTGAGAGGGAAACACACCTATAACATGTTCTATAGTTGATGTATATAACAACATGGGCTTATCTAGAATATTTAGCATTCACACTAGTGGAGTTGATAAATATTATTTCAATTTAGTGAAATAATATTTTTGACATTATTGTGTCCATTTGAACTAGGCATCCTTCTTAAGAAACTAGTTAAAGTGATTGCATTTGTCTACAAGATGAGATATAAAGTACTAGATAGACTAAATTTTTCCTTGAAGACCTCGTAGGTGATGAAGGTTTTGTGGTGGAGGCATATCCATAATTTATTTTACCTTAGTATGATCAACTTCAATTCTTCTCTGGGAGACTATAAATCCCAGGATCTTCCCTGAAGTGACATAAAATACATACTTCTTTGGATTAAGGAGAACCTTATATTATTTTAGTTATTAAAAAATATGCCACAAAATAGTTGGGTGATCTACTCGGGTATTTGACTTGGCAAGAATGTCATTGACATAATCCTATATAGTGTCATGAAGTATATCATAAAAAATAATAGGCATTACACATTGGTATGTTTCCCCTACATTCTTAAGGAAAAAAGGCATGACCCTATAAAAAACTATACCCCAAGGTGTTTTCAAAGTTTTATTGTGTTGATCCTCCTTGGAAATCTAAATTTTGTTGTATGCTAAAAATCCATCCATTAAGGATAACATCTCATGCCTTGATATGGAGTCAACAATCATGTCTATATTTGGTAGAGGAAAGTCATCCTTTGGATAGACTTTGTTGATATCTTGAAAGTTCGAGAAAATTTGGATGTATAGTGTTTTCTTTGCAATAGGAACCATGTTAGATATCCACTTAGAGTAATATATAGATCTGATAAAGCTATCTTCAAGAAGTTTCTCAAGTTCTTCCTTGACTAGCAATGTAACCTTTAAATGCATTTTCTCAATTTTTATTTTACGGTCTTCGCGTCTGGGAAAACCATAAGTTGTGCACAACTAGATAAGGGTATAACCATGACATATTCTTATAAGACCATACAAAGACATCCTGAAATTATTTGAGGGGTGTTGTGAATGCCTGATCTCTAATTTTGATAAACTCACACAAATTTGTAATAATTTTGGGATTATCACTTGTTCCAATGTTGGTTGTAGTGGTCTCCTCTACCAACATTTTTTGTGTCATTATATTTCCATGAAATTGTATATTTTTTAGATCATCTGGTTGATCCAGAATTGAGTCTCCTCTCTTTAGCACCTCAAAAAAATTTAGCAAGAGATATGTCCAGTTATGTTTTATTTTTCTCTTTCTTATTTTTTTCTCGAATAGTTCCTTGGTGAGGTTTCCATTATAAGATATTATGATTTTATTTTTCTTGATTTTTGATGAACTAGAATACTAAAAATCATCTCCTAAGTAGGCTAAAGGATCAAGGTCTATATCAAACCCTTTCTTGTGATCTAATAAGGGAATAGTGTCCCAAGTCCCAAGGATTTCCTTGATGGCCTCATCAATTTAAAAGAGGTCCATGGAAATATGATTTTATTGGTCATGATGGATAAGCGATAGGAAATAAATTTCAATTTCTATGGTATGAATGGATAGGTTTTTGAGAATAGGTTAGTTTTAACTAGGTCTTCAAAAAGTCTATATGTAGAACTTGTCTCAACTTCATACTCAAATTCCTCTTCACTATTCATTATGGGTAATAATATGGAGCCTTTTTCAAAGGTTTCATAGCATAAACCATAATGGTAGATATTTTCTTCATATAATATTGTTCTCATGGAACAAATCTCTCTAAGTCCCTTCCAATTCATATTTCTCATCATTTTGTGGGATTTTTTTATAGTTGATGGATTTGTAGTAATTAGACATCTGGTCCTTATATAACCAAGAGCCATATGATCCATGAATGTGTTTATCCTCCAAATATCCATACCATTTCCATAAGGTATTTCCAAGCAGGTAGACGGGAGCTTCTTTTAAGTGGGGTGCATTGGGTCGTCCATAGCTATGTGGAGACAATGGAAGCTTGCCAACATGAAATGCATTTTCTAGAGTATACTAACAAGACCTTTATGAGAAAACTTGACTTCATTTGGCGAGTTGGTTGAATATGGTTGTGAACTGGATATAGAGGGTTGGGATTGTAAAATTGTTTTGGGATCAATATGATTATCATTATTGGGTATGACATAGGGTTTGAAAAATTTGTCTATGGAAGGAAAATAACTTGCATGAGTGTACTTTGCTTCTATAAGCTTACAATATTTAAAGGTTTTTACATCTGTGAGTAAGGTAAACTCTTTACCATCATGTGGGAACTTGATACATTGATGAAATGTGGAGGGCACAACTTGCATTGTGTGTATCCAAGGCCAACCTAGAAGGATGTTATATGAAGTCTCTACATCAACGACATGATAAAGGGTTTCAAGCATCCATGGGCCCACTTGTATGGAGAGGGTAATAGTTTGATAAAATTGTCATTTTTATCGTCATAACCATGGATATTTATAACATTATATCCCTATTTTTATGGTAAATGTTTAGCATGAAAAAATTTAAAATTTTTTCATGACAACCTAGCCCTCATTTGAAAATCTCACTCTCGGTCAATGTAAATTTATCCTCCAGCCAACTCGATTCATTATGTTACCCCCATAATGCTCAAGAGGAATGTGATAACATAAATTTAATTTTTTTAATAGGCAAGGGATTTTATTCAAGTTTATTGATGAATATTTGGAGATCCATGAGAAGACAAGAGCTCCTAAAGGCCCCGAAAGGGCTATTTTTAGCCTTTGCACACTGATGAACACCATCTAGTAATGTACTGGGAAATGATAAGGAATAAAATATGTGTGTGGAAAATCCATGTAATCATCTAAGGAAATTTTGGAAATTTTTGGAAGAAAAATCAAGACTAGGAACAAGTTGTGCAATATCGGGCTATTTTCAAAGATGGTATGAGGAAATGAAAGCGGTGAAAAAGATAGTTGTCTTGTTCTAGACATATTAGGAGCATCAAAAGGATTTTTAAGGTAGTCAGATACTCATCAAAAATATTATGAGGCCTACTTTATGATGGAGCAACTCATTTCAAGTTTTGGGAGTGAGAAGCACTAGCAACTTGTCCGATGTGGCAAGTGAATATCCCTTTTCCTGGGAGAGATTGGTCAATAGATATTAAACACTTAGGTAATATTTCAGAACCTAATTCAAATTAAAATATGAAATATTTTATTCCACCTTCAAATATAAGTGTTTGTTTCTTGTTTTGATCATCATGAATTTGGTGGTAGTTTCTTTCACCGATGCACAAGCTTGGGCAAAATTGGAAAAGGGCCAAAATGGAAAATTTCAAGAAGAATTGGTTCTTGAAAATGGTGCTATTTTTATCATCAAAAATTTTGGAGTCAAAATAATATAATATTTTCCATTCGGGAATTCTACCGCTATCTCGGTGGTGAGAAAATGGGCTTAGATAGCTATTTCAGGCAATGTTTGGTGAAGGTAGGCATCTATTTTGGGTAAAAGCACAAATTTTCACCCTTGATGTCCCTTTCCCATTTGAATAATTTAAATGGTATATGGAGGACACAAAAATTTTCCACCACATGAAAAAATAAGTTACGTCACTTAAAGAACAACTTAGTGGTTAGAAAGAAGTCTTCCTCTCACCTAACCCCACCTACCCCCTCTCCATGATGCCTTTGACCCTGGAAAAAAATTTCATGCTCATGTCCCTTTGCCCGTGTCCAATGTGACATGGGGTACACCAAAATCTTCCACCACATGATAATTTCAACTTGCGTCACTTAAATGGAAACCTTGGTGGTTAGGCATGTTGTTTTCACCCTCACAAACTCAGTTTTCCATGTCCCCCTCTCATGTTTCCCTCACCCTTGGTGAATTTTGGAGAGGTTTGTGTCCCCATGTCCCTTTTTCCCCTATTTTTAAGAGAAAACCATATTTTTTTGTTCCACTTGGGTTGTCTTTGATCCAAGTTGGGTTTGAGTGAGTTAACTAGGTTTCAAGAGGGGAAATGGAGGGATGGTATAAAGGTTGTCCTTAGTCATTTTTCATCCATTTTTGGTAATTTTAAAACCCTCTTCATGTGATCCCTTGTTGTTATGCTGCCAAAATTTCACCAAAAACCCTCATGCTCCAAAACACAAATTTGCTCATTACTCCCAAACCCCTGCTCGATTGTCATGAAATTCGAATATAGAATCCTTCATACGAAATTTCTTTAAGGGGAGTATATACATGCCTCTATTAATTATCCCTTCCATTTTATATATCCATATGAAATTTTCAGCTAAAAATATCCATTTTTCATATCTACACAAACCCAGCAATTGGAATCCTTTAAAAATTGGAGAAAATGCCTAGAATGCAAAATAGAAACTTTTGCAATTGGTTTCATTCGAATCTGACACCAAAAAGACCACTTTCTATTTTTATTAAGTATCCATTGGATCACTTAATAATAATATTAATTCTGATAATTTTTTAATTTGGATACCTCATTTCATCCCCCATGTTTGAGACACTCAAAAAGAGGCAGATTGGTGAAACTGGCAAAAACTAGACAATCATGATGAACATGCTAAAAATAGTAAATGGATGAAATGAGCTCAAAATTATCACATATCATTCCTTCATGAATTTTATAATGATCCAAGAACTTTCATGATTATTTCTCTTAATTCTTTAGTAAATTCTTGCATTCCCAATGTGGTGAGAAAAAGTACCTAAATGGGAAACTACCAATTTTTTTCCCAAGATCCATTTCACTTAATTTCACATGGACTCGCATGATCATAAGATGGATGGAATTGATTTTGGTCCATTTCTCCTTCCCTTACTCTCGGTATCGAAGGATTTGGTTTCATTTTTCATTCACCATTAGTGCTCTCACGGTGACAAAATCATGATCATGGTTGTGTGAGAAAAATGCACCAAATTCTCCCCATGAGAATGATTGTTCATAAAGATATGGCAGTGTCTCAAGAAGTAGAAGGATTTTATCAATGAGGGAATTCATATTTCAATACTCTCGGTGGTCTACCTATCAATTTTTCATCACTCCTCTTCTCGGTGTGTCCAAACAGTGTTATAGAGGTTCATCATTTCAAGAGTTTTTAAAGGAGGAAAAGTTTTCAAAGGATATTCATCGGAGCTCTTCACTAGTGCATCATAGTGGAGGGTCATCATAGATCAATATTTCATCTTCATCATCATCGATGATGGTCTCTCTTCAAGAGGCTGTAGGCACCACCATCCATTCTTTGGAGCATATTTTCTCTTCTCTTGGTTATTTCTCCTCTTCTCTCCCCTTTCTAATTCCTCATTGTATGTAACATGACCTTGTATCCTATTTACTTAAGTGAAAATAAAATATTTGTAAAATGTAAAATTACTCTCTCAAATTATAAGAGAGGAACTTAATCATCTCTTAAGAGAAATTTAAAAGTCACAAGTGATGGGACATGAAGAGTTGTAATGTAAAGCTATAAATTAAGAGAGCCTCCTCATTTCAAAGGATGGTTATTCTTGTTTTATAGCTACCATTTTTCTCTCTATTATAATTAATTATTATCCTTCTCAAGAACACTCCATGAGCATTGTAATATTTTACAACATAATGCAATCAGACTTTGTGCTTCATGTGTCTTATTCTTATTATCCCAATTACGCCCATGGTAAAATTGGTCAAACATGACCTTGTATAAGAAAATCGGAAGGTCGATTCATTCCAACATGGGATCATAATTAATCCCAAATCAAAGGGGTAGGTAGGCTTGATAATGGAGGACAACGATGTTAAAGGAGGCCAATAGAATCAAAGGAGATCAAAGCACACAAGAGAAAAATGGAGAAAGGTAGTGTTCACTTCAAGGCCCTAAATTGGCTAAAGAAAGAAGAGACAGTGGAAGCCTCCACATGTCTCAACGGCATAACTCTAAGGGCAGGGACCCAAGGCAGTCCCAAAATGTGCACTCGCTCTCCACATGTCCAATCGGCACACCTCTGAAGGTCATGTCCAAACAGAGTTTCCAAATGTGTAGGAAGCCTCCACATGTCCCGGGTCAGACATAAAGCCTTCGCCAAAGATAGGGACTTAGTCAAAACCCAAAATATAGAATAGGCCCACGGAAGGTGCCACGTGCCTCATTAGTGCAAATTCAAAAGGTCCAGCCCAAAGAAAGACCCTAAACTAGTGTTGACCCTCCACATGTCCAAGGTCCGAAAAAGGGAAAGAGTCGGTCATTTAATTGGCTAAGTATAAGATGACTAGTAGAAGCCTCCACGTGCCTCGTCCACGCAACTTCAAAGATAAGACCTAAAGGACAAGTCTCAAACATGTACTAGATCTCCACATGTCTCGGGTCAAGCATAGTGTCTCTACCAATAGGGGCTCGGGAAGAACACAAAGGAACAAATGCAGCCCATGAAAGCTGCCATGTGTCAGTTCAAGCGCAACTACAAGAGTGAAAGAAAGGGTTAAAACCTTAAGACGTACGCATGAGGCCACCACATGGATCTGCAAAAATAGAATCCAATCCCAAACACCATTATATGGCCATATATTTTGATTGGGAGCTCGGAATTGAGTGGGAAAGGACTTTTCAAAGAGCTCTGGCACCTACTACCCACCTACCACCATTAATGTTTTAGTCCACCATTTTCAAGATTGTCAAGTCTCACCACACCATAATGAAGAATGGGAATCCTATCTTACCTAGAAGGAACAACACATGGAAGCATGGGTCTCTGGTGAAGCCCATCATCATTTAAGAGGATTTCAATGCCTTCTAGAGTGGTCGAGTAGGTGAATTAAATGCACCACCTGGGGTGGTTGAATCGTGGTTCAAATTCTTCCCTCTCTCCTTCTCTCATTCTTCTATATATTGTAAAGGAGGGGCATATTTCAAAAGGTTGGTCATCTTTTCTCCCCCTGCCCCCTCTCTCTTTCTCCCTAGGGTCAAATGTGGAGTTTAAGCCTCCTCTCTTAGCTTTGTAATGGCATTTTCTTGCCTCTTTCCCACTGATGATGTACTATGTGAACTCATGGAGCAATAAAATATGTTTTTTGATGCATTTTTTCCATCCTTCCTTATTTTATTGTCTCTTCTTGCCTCTCATCGTTATAGTGTATACTGTGCATATCTCTAATGTCTATTACAGGTTTTGAGAGTTGTGTTTAATGGGTTTGAAGTGGTGTTCTGTGTGACATTTATCTTTGGTCTATGATGCATATGTCCATCCTCTCCATTTCTCACCTCTCTCCATTTCAGGTAGTTGGATTTGTGATCAGCCACTTCCTTTTCTAGTGTATCACCGCTTTAGTGTAGGTTTTGTTTCCATGCATTTTCTCTCTCTCCCTATCTCCTTGGAAGGTTAGATTAGGATTAGATAGTTTACCTACACTAGAGTAGCTTGTGGCAGGTAGTTTAGGAAGAAGAAGCTGACTTTCTCGGAGGGCCATCTCAAGTTTGCAAGTCCCACAACTTGAGAGATGGTCCCATGTTATGTAGTCACACCGGATGCCCCACTTAAATCTGAGGCCATTCGGGGTGTTGTGATTTTGCATCAACATTTACTTATTCTATGTTGATGGTGTCTTCTAAGTGAAGTGTATGGAAACATTCTAGTTTTAGAAATAAACTCTGTTATGTTATTTATTGTGTAAAAACCTCTCACTATTCTCTTTGCACCTCTCTCTCAAGATATTTCCTCCCTTGTAGTATCTACAAGCATTTTTTCATAGGTGTAGGGAAGTACCCTTGTGTGATCCCCAATTTAAATAACACCCCAGCTATTAGAATAGTGTACATAATTTCTACATTACATAAATGGATCTACCCCATGCAAGCAGAGAGACTTAGTCCTAAAACATTGGGAAATATCCCTAATTTTCCCATGTGAAAAATTATTTCACCAACACTCCTGAGACTCTCTTCTCGCATGACTAAGACATATTAGTGTATTTATAGAAAAAATGTTTAAAGTAATACCATTGTCAATAAGGACCCTTTTAACCTTATGGTGGGTGATATAGGATTCAATATACAAAGATTTATTGTTATGAAGATTGGGGTTTAGTAGGTCTTGAGGACTCGAATGACAATATAGTGTCATTTGGAAAATATTCGAAAGTAATTCTTGGAATTGCTAAGAATTGATATCCTTAGGAACACGTGCTTCTTTGCAAAGCATGAGTAAGAATATTTTGTAGAGAAAACAATGAGTTGAGTAACTCCATGAGAGATATATGTTTTGATTTCATCTCCACGTTTCTTATAAGGTCATAGGAACCAAATGTACAAGCTTTAGTACTAGTTGTTGGTTTAGGATTGCAAAGAACTATACGATTGGTAAAAAAATTTAGGCATGGAGGGTTGATGGTTTATTTGCTATCGGAATTGAAACCTTATTTTGCCTCATGATCACTACATTGGTAGGATCTTGAAACTTAATGGTAGAAATGGAAATGGGTAGTTCTTTAATAAATGATATGATTGAGTTAAAGTTAACATTATTGGATGACTAACATTTTTAGTAGCTTGTCCACTCATTTCATGCTTAGGAAAAGGGTTTGAAAACACCTTTAAATTATCTTTAGGTGTCTTATTCGATGATGTGATTTTGACTGTGATGTCTCCACTATCAATGAGGTGAATTCTCATGTAATGATCTGTAGGATGGTCATTGATGCGATGAAAATCATAATACACGTTTACATTTTACCAAGATGGTTTTGTTTCTCCTTTGTCCCAGGTTTTGTGATAGGATAAGTGACCATGTTGACACTTATTAGTTATCGTAAAACACTAAAAAACTCTCCCATAATGGTGTACATTTTCTTCATTTAGTATCATGAGGAGGGGGATCTTTTTACTATGAACCACAATGGCTTGTTTGGATTTAGATTTTCTAGTTTGGTTATTCTATAAACTATGTATGTTTTGGTTATCAATTACACCATCATGAAGACATTGTGATTATGATGTATGTACTTGGGTTTATCTTGATGAGTGTTATGTGTGTTATCCTTGGAATGAGATTTAATTAAGCCTTTTATAGTGAGGGATTTTTTCAATTTGAGTCCCCTTTTTGATAACTTCCTTAAAACTATTGAGGCAATACATCTGCATATGAAAGGACAATTCATTGTTAAGGTTTGGTATAAAGATACTTACCAGTTGTTTCTTAGGAATTGAACATGGGAATTGACTGCAATTCTTCTCCATTTTTGTAAAAATTTCCAAAGCTTTCATTCGCTTGTTGATTTGCATTACACATGTTGGTACCGTATTTAGTCCTATTAAATATGGGAACTTTTGAATAAAGTATGTTTCTCTTATCCTAATCCATACCTAGTTTGAGTTATTTTCTCATCCAAAGATTTATTTGGATCTCGAATGAGAAGCCTTTGAAGAGCGTTTATTATTATCTATCCTTCTTAGGTGAGGTCGGGAGTTTTTTTATTCCCAAAAACAATGAGACATAAGAATTATTTACCGCGAGATGGATTTGAAGCTTGGGGTTGCTAATGGATATGATAGAATTTTCACGACCAAAGGATGCATTTTGATCCCAAAGTCTATAATAAAGAGTTCCCTAAGGACTGGATTGCCATGGATAAATGAGCACATGACAAGGATAATATTGTAAGCTAATTCCCGAGCCCGAAGTTCTTGTGAATTAATATATGAAAACAACAAGTCAAGAAGTCAAACAAAAAGGGAACAAAATCTTATGCTTCTTTGAGACATGCAATTGGTAAAAAAAAACCTGAGGCCTAATGACTTAGGTACATGGACTAAGCATATGGCATACATGGGAACAAAGAAATAAATGCATGTTGCATGTTACAAAGATGGTGTACATGAGATCATTCTACAAAATTCTTCTAAATCCGTTAATAACTAAAAAGGGATCATTAATGAACTAGCCTATATATATAAGTATGCCCATTAATGAAAATGAATCATGTAATGGAGATACACAGATGATAGGACACAAAAAGATTGCAATGGTTGAAAAGAGGAAAAGGTAAGAATTACAAAAATTTCCCATGCACGTAATCTTTGGCATTAAAGCATGAATCCACGAGTAGTTAATGTGATAAATTTTTATAAATATCCTACCGTACTTAAAAGGTTTGGTATTCTAAAGGATATTCAAGTGGCATTGAAAGAGAATTAAAGCAAAAGATAGCCCCAAATATCGAGTTTAGTTGCAAAGGTGTTTTTCAATTAAGTTTCGAGAAGCAACTAGAGTTTTGCTAAAGGGCAAGTTCATCAATTCCCATATTTTCTGTGATATTTTGAGAATCAGTTTAAAAGGTCACAATTTTTTAGAAAATAGGTTTGATAAAAATATGTCAAAATCATGAGGCTTCATATGTAATTCGTAAGAACAAGTTCCAATATTAGTCCCCTCTAGATAGAATTACAGATTCTGACATTGCATCTACCGACCTAGAAGATTTTAGGCAGAGGTTATATTCCCCTGAAAGAAGTGACACCATGGCCCATATAGCTAACAATTGTATTGACTTTTTTTCTACTTTACCTCTCATTACACCATGTCCGGAGCTTGTGTGGGTGTGTTCTCGCACTATAATCCTATAACTAGAGAAGTTTGGGACGAGAAGGGAGATTTGGTTTTATCTTTCCAAGAGAAGGTGTTTGATAGAATGTTGGGTTTTCCTCCCATAAGGGAAGAAGGGGATATTACCAAGGATTCAACTTAGGATTACTAGAACTCACATTCAAATAAATGGACAAAGTTTATGAATATCCATTGGTTGACCAATCCGTGAAATTTTACCCCGAATGACAAAGAAGTTGAACAAAACTAAATTCATTGAGGAAGTTGGAGATGTGATTATATTTTTGAACCAAGTAATGGGTATAGAATTTACCACTTTTTTCCAGGAATGGATGTTTCATTTATTCAAGTAATACTCACAAATAAAAAACCTCTCCCTTGGGTTGAGATAATAAGTAACCGCATTCATGAACAAATGATGGGATTTTCTCAGATTGCAAGAGGAGAAAAGGTCAAAATGGAAGAATTTTTCATGACTTCTTACTTGGTTTATAACATTACTTTTCATATATTTTTTCCATAGTTTATAATGGATGGTGATCTTAGTAGTGCCAAGGTGTATGATGTCTTCTATCAGCTAAAGCTAACAAACTATGAAATGCATTACATAAATATTGTTAATCACTTCTTTGCACCCATGGTTTGTTTATAACACCCTGATTGAGAGACTAATAGACTTTCCCTTGATGCCAAGAGATTTATTACTCAATATGGGTGTTATTTTATCCAATTCAAGACCTATTCATATATCAGGGTTAGTGGTTTTGATGGGAAACCCTACTTTCTCCCCAGGTGTGTGAATGACAAGTGGGAATTGATGGAATTGGTCAAGAAATTATTATCATTACATATATTCATTTCCAACAAGCATCTAACATCCCCTATCAAGTTCCCCATGATCATTGGGAATTACACTTTCCCAAATATCTAGAAATCAAAAACATTGGAAGGAGAAATGAACATATGCATGATGGATAGATTTGAGGAAAGGAAGCATTATGATATAAAGAAGATTTTACATAGTATTGCACCCACTCAGATAGAGCATAAACCTCATTATGAGGATTTTTGGATGAATTGTGAAAATGAGAGGGAAGTTAGATGAAGAGAACATTCAAGAATGAAATTGTCCCAGATGATTGATTTTGGGTTATCCAAGACTCTGAAGGGTTAGAAGATGATGGTAATATGATTAGTGAAGATTACATATGGGATAATGTTTCCTCTCAACCTTTTCCACCAATTAATTGGGAGGCTAATGATAAAATATATAATTAGGAAAAAATCACAAATATCATCCAACTTTCCTTAAGATGGTTATTTTCAAAGGGAGTGGATGTAAGTTACCAAAATACCCTAGTATTAAGGAGTATAGGGCTAGAAATCTTATTGATGATGTTCTTCCCCCATATTGGAAGGTTTATGCCACTAGGGATGTTTCATGGAGACAAAATATTAAGATTCCTTTTAAGAAGTTGGAATCATGCTAGTAATTGGTGATGTAAGTGCCTAGGATAGCAAAACTGGAAATTCCCTTCCTTAAACAACGAGAAGAACTGAAGAAATGCTTCAGGGAGGTATGGTTGAGGGAATTATTTTTCATGCTACCCCCCGTAGGTTATTCCAACATCTATTTAGGATCTAAACAAAAGGATAAAATGATGGAATCCACTCCCATGAAGCCTAAGGAAGGAATTTTATTTTAAAAACCTTGTGAAATTCGGACACCCGTAGACCGATATAAAATAATAAGAAGAGCAGGAAAATTCCACCTTTAGAGAAGAAATTGAACTAAGGTGTCCAAGTGGGTTGATTTAGAGGAGGTAGAGACCACTAAATAGTTAGTAGTTCTTGATGCCCCTACCCTTTCATTTGTCATCACCCAACCTCATGTAACTCTTCTAATTGAGTAAGTAAGACCTATGATGTCAACCCTTGTTGTTCCAATAGATTTATTTGCTTTTCCCATCAAGTAACAACCCATTATGGATGTTCTTGTGCCTAATGTCTTGACTCTTCCATAACATCATATCTGAAATCACCCTAGATAAAATTGTAATTAGTGTGGTGGTAGAAGAGGTGAAAGTTATTAAACATGAAGTTCATCCTCACACAGAGGGGATTCTAGTACAAATAGCACAGGAGAAGCTTCCTTGTTTCATAGTTGTAGCAACACCTCAGGATACTAAGGTGGTTGCATAAATTCTTAAATCCTAAATTCCCACAAATGAAGTTATTCTCTATGAACATTGTGAGACGGTCCTTGCTCCTAGTAAGAAAACAGTGAATATTCAAGACAGTAGAGAAGGAAGTTGGTAACAACCAACCCATGTAAGTTTAATAAGTAAGATACTAATCTAAATCTATAGATGGAATTGAGGATCGGTGTACGATTATAGAACCAAGGACTCAAAAAGAACAAATGTATGCAGCTCCAAAAGGTCTTTATATTCCTTCTTCATATTCTCGAGGACCTTGAAGTCATACCTGTAACACCAATTTTATAATAACTTGATGGAAACAATTAGAAACAACCAAGGCACTAATAGATAAATGTGAAGTTGAGAAATTAATGTGGACTGATATGCTGCCAAAAATGGAAGCTATCAAGGACTTAAGTGATGACTTGGTTGTTAAGGAAGGAATTGTATCTCTTGAGTTTGTAGGAAATCAATAGGAATATTATAAAGCTACAAAAGTAAGAGTGGAGATTCTGATGAAATATGTTGAAATCCTTGATGAGTTAAGAGACAAAACAATGGAGTATATCGGTGGCCTCCATTCTCTGATAGAAAAATTAATTGGGATGGACAGTGGAGAAAGGATCAGAATGGAGAATACAAAGAATTTAATTAGAATTTTCAGGGATTATGCTTTGGGTAAACCTAGGGAGCCAAGGGTTTTCAATATATCTACCATGCAGAAATGGGCACAAATTGAATCAAAAATTGATAAATTGTCAAGGAGGATAAAGAAAGAAAGAATTATCTCTACGAAACTTAATGACACAGGTATGAAGTAGGAAATAATTTTCCACTATCACTCGAGACCGATGAGGATATTGTCCTAAAAATGATTAAAAAATCATATGCTTATAAGGATAGGGTAGGGGACAAAGCTCAGTTAGAATCATGCCACTGGAATGGACCTTGAAAAATAAATAAGAAAGAAGATAGAGATCAAAACAAACTTACCTTCACAATACATTCTAGATTGAATATTTCTTCAAACAGAATGTAGTTTTCTAAAAGACAAAAAAATGTTAAGAATAGAAGAATATCCTTTTCATTTCTCCCATGTGTCACCATATGGTTCTTTCTTCACCCAGCCCAATCAAAACAAAGAAGGAATATTTTTAGTTAAAAGATACTTCCTTTGAGAATATTTTGAATTGCACGGAGTTGAGTTCAAAGGATCCTTTGGGATGTTTTTGGGGAAAATTGAATCAAGTAGTTGTATAAGTATGAGGGTTTTGTCCTCATACTAAGGGGTTTTTTTTAAAGATTTTTGTAAAAGGAAAAATTGAGATATTTTGTTGTGATATTGCTTAATTTTCTGGAAGAAATACATTTTAATTTTTTACTCTTTCAAATTCTAATGTTAAGATGATTACAATGTATAGTCATTAGTAGACATTGAGATCATTTGTTTTCATGTTCCCTTGTCAAGAATTTGGTAGATTTAATGAAATTTATCTGATTATGAGCTTGGCTTACGTGTTCTAGATTCTGTATATCAAGCATTTGGTTGATGAATTACTTTTTTCTGTTACAATTTTATTTCTTTCTTCTCTGAATTACATTAAATATGTCCTTAGTGATTAAGCTTTGGTTATTTGTTCAATATTGTGGTGTGAGTATTTACTTTACAATATTGAATGCAATTATAAAATCCTTACTAAAATCATTTTGTTGATGAATTTTCATAAGCTTTTGAGTGAATCTTAAGTGTATGAGATTAGAAGCAAGAAACACTTCATTAAAATATTTGCATAAGCCTTTGTGCTAAGTATTTTAAATATTGTGTGGAACCTTTGCGCTAATTGAGTATCAATGAATGTAAATCTTCCTTTAAGTAGAAATTGTGACTAGTTGATGAATTGTGTTAGGTTGTGGAGCCTGTTTTCATGTGTGAAAGTGTTGAAGACTAGTACACTAAGAGTACCGTACACTTTTCATGTATCCTCGCGAGGTTCTGGTCGGGCCGGGCTGCCTTGAAAATGCACCGACATATCAGAAACGTGCTTTTCTCATATGGGCGAAAGTTTTTGACCCATAGGTTTATGGGACGGGTTTTGCCCATGGTTTTGATACCCACGGTTTTGTAAAACTACTTAAGCAAGCTTGTCTATTTATATGGTCTTATGCATATGATAGATGTACAAGAAAATGTATTGTAGATGTGTTTTGAATTGGGTCATGTGAATTTCGTAGAGTTTGTTAAGCATAGCTCCAAACGGATCTCGGGTATTGTATTGAGAGAGCGGTGGGCTTGTAATAAAATCTGAGCAAGTGATTCTTGGTGGATGTAGCCCAAATTGGGTGAACCACGTTAAATACTCTCTTTGTGTTGTGTTATTTTATTCTGTAATTTTATTTGAGATCCGTAATAATTTGCTCGCATATTAGTTTCTACTTGCTTTGCGATTCTGTGAGGGATTATTCTGCATATTTTATCCCTTATTTCCTAACAATTGGTATCGTGAGCCTGGTTTGGTTTTCTGAAGTGTTGAATCCCAAGGAAATTTTTAGCTTGAGTGGGAGCTATGGCAGATGAAGGAAGATATAGGGTTGATAAATTCAACGGGTAGAATTTCAGTCTTTGGAAGATGTAGATGGAAGATTACCTTTATCATAAGGATCTTTATACTCCGTTATCTGAGAAGGTGAACAAACCCTCGAGTATGACAGATGTGGAATGGGATTTCTTTGGATCGGAAGGCACTTGGAATGATCCGGCTGAGTCTTGCATCTTCGATATTATTTAATGTTTCAAAGGAAAATACTACAAAAGATCTAATGGATGCATTAGGGAAGTTGTATGAAAAACACTTTGCCTCTAATAAGATATTTTTAATGAAAAATTTGTTTAATATGAAGATGTCTGAGAATAGTTCAGTAGCAGATCATTTAAATGATTTCAATACAGTAGTGAATATGCTAGCTTCGGTTACAATATAATTTGATGAATAAGTTAGGGCTTTATTAATTCTATGCTCTTTACCTGAGAGTTGGAATAGCCTGGTAATGGTGGTAAGTAACTCGGTTCCAGCTAACTCGAAGTTGAAGTTTGAGGATGTTGAGGGGTGATTTTAAGTGAGGAAATGCGAAGAAAAAGATCGGGAATATTCTACTTTAGGGAATGCTTTGACAACGGAAACTATAGGGAGACAAGAATAGAGGAAACCATGGAAAATCAAAAGATCGAGCAAGGTCAAAATCCAAGAACAAGATTGTATGTTGGAATTGTGGAAAGCTGGGCATGCAAAGAAGTACTTTGTTGGGAGCTTCGGGATAAGAAGAAACAACAGGAAGAAAAATAAGGAGGCAAATGTGGCAATGGGTAATGTATGTCAGATGCTTTGATTCTTTCTTTGCACAATATTACCGAATCTTTGGTTTTAGATTCAGGCCTTCTTTCCATGCTTCTCCACATAGGAATTATTTTGTTGATTATGTTCAAGGAGATTTTGGGCATGTTTTTCTTGGTGATGATGAGCCTTGTAGCATAGATGGAAAAGGTTCTACATTCGGGTTAAGATATGAGAATGAGAATACTTGGCTATTGAAGGATGTTAGACATGTGCCTACATTAAGATGAAATTTGATATCGGCAGGCAGTTGGGAAGTGATGGTTGTACTATGATATTTACAATGACTCTTGGAAGGTTACCAAGGGTGCTCTTGTGGTGGCAAGAGGTAAGAAGGTTGGAACCTTGTATTTAACCACTGATATTACTAATGATTGTAATCTTGTGGCTTCAGATGTAGATACAACATTATGGCACTATAGGCTCGGTCATATGAGCCATAAGGGCATGAACATCATAAAGAATAATTTACCTAGATATATGAAACAGTGTTTGGATTTTTGTGAGAACTGCATATATGGGAAACAAAAGTGAGTAAGGTTTCTCAAGGTTGGACCTACAAAGAAAGAGAGTAAGTTAGAGCTTGGTGCATTCTAATGTGTGGGGGGGCCACTGTATCATCTCTTGGGGTTCAAGTTATTATGTTACTTTTATTGATGATGCAACAAGGAAAGTTTGGGTTTATTGTATTAGAAACAAATCTGATGTATTTGAAACTTTTGTTAAATGGAAAGCCTTGGTAGAGAATGAAACAGGTCTTAAGCTAAAATGTCTCAGGTTAGATAATGGAGGGGAGTATTGCAGCAATGAATTTGATGATTACTATTATAAGAATGGAATCCAGTAGGCAAAATACGGTTCCAGGAACTCCGCAGCAAAATGGGGTATCAGAAAGGATGAATAGAACAATAATGGAACGTGTTAGGAGCATGAGGTTACATGCAGGACTGCCTCTTTCTTTTTGGGTAGAAGCGGTGAGCACAATGTATGTACTTGATAAACAGAGGACCCTCAAGTGCCTTGGATGGAGGTATACCTGAGGAGGCTTGGTATGGTAAGAAAGTTGATTAATCATTTCTTAGAGTCTTTGGATGTGAGGTGTTTGTTCACATAGACAAGGATGATAGGACTAAGCTAGAGGCTAAATCTGAAAAATTTATTTTCATTGGTTATGGTGGTGATGACTTTGGATATAAATGTTGGAGTATTAAGGACAAGAAAATCATTCAATCTAGGGATGTGGTCTTTAATGAGAAAGTCATGTATAAGCAATTAGCAGGAAAACAGGAAGAATCCAAGAAAGAATATGCAGCGGTAGAGGATCTTCCAGATGGGAAAGTGACACATGAATCGGTTTAGGAACCTCCTCAATAGAACCCCAAACTCCTATATTGAGGAGGTCTTCTAGGGTAAGAAGAGAACCTGAACGTTTTCTCCTTCTCTTTATTATTTATTACTCACTGATAGTGGAGAGCCAGAGAGCTTTGATGAAGCAATGCGAAGTAGATGCAAGAAGAAGTGGGAGCAAGCCATGGATGAGGAGCATCAGTCTCTCATGGAGAACCAGACTTGGGATTTGGTGAAGCTACTTGGAAGGCAAAATAGCATTGCAGTAACAAGTGGGTGTACAGAGTTAAAGATGAAGAAGGAGGAAAGAAAAGATATAAGGCCCCGGTTGGTGGTCAAGGGGTTTACAGCAAAACAAGGTATAGACTTTGATGAGATTTTTTTCTCCCGTAGTAAAAATGACTTCTATCAAAACTATTCTTGGAATAGTAGCAATAGAAGACTTGCACTTAGAACAGCTTAGATGTAAGGACTGCATTTCTCCATGGTGATTTGGAGGAGGAGTTATATATGTAATAGCAATGTGATGGATATGAAGTCAAAGGTAAAGAGGAGATGGTGTGCAAACCAAGAAGAGCTTGTATGGCTGAAACAAGCTCCACGTCAATGGTATAAGAAGTTTGATAGCTTCATGATGGAGCAAGGTTATATTAGATGTCATTCTGACCATTGTGTGTATACAAAGAAATTTGAGGATGGAAGTTATATTATCCCCGTGTTTGTATGTTGATGACATTTGGTGCATGGGTAAAAACATGCAGAAATAAAAGTACTCAAGAAATAGCTAAGTGAATCCTTTGATATGAAGGATTTGGGGCAGCCAGACAAATCCTTGGTATGAGGATAACTCGGGATAGGAAGGAATGGAAGTTGACTTTATCTCAGGAAGAGTACATTAAGAAGGTATTAGACAGGTTTAACATGTAGGATGCTAAACTGGTTGGGACTCCTTTGGCGAGCCATTTCAAGTTATCAAAGGAGCAGTGTCCCAAGATAGAGCAGAAAGAAACCAGATGTCCAAGGTACCTTACTCATCAGCAGTTGGTAGTTTGATGTATGCTATGGTGTGCACTAGGCCTGATATTGCCCATGCAAAGTGGGAGCCGTGAGTAGATTTATGAGTAATCCAGTAAAGAGCATGGCAAGCGCAAGAAAGTGGATCCTTAGATATTTGAGAGGGACCATGGGGATAGTTTTGTGCTCTGTTGGATCAAACACCACTTTACGTGGTTATGTAGATTCAGTATATGGCTGGAGATGTGTAGACACAGAGGAGAACGATAGGTTATATTTACACTATAGGTGGGACAGCAAAGTGAGTTGGATTTCACGACTACGGAAGCTAGTCGCTTTGTCAACCACAGAGGCCGAGTATGTTTCGCCACAGAGGCAAGCAAAGAGATGATTTGGTTACAAAAATTACTTGAGGAGTTGAGGCATAGCAGGAGGAATGTAAGCTGTATAGTGATAGTCAAAGTGCTATACACCTAGCTAAGAACTCTGCTTTCCACTCTAGGACAAAGCATATACAGTTAAGGTACCATTTCATCAGGACAGCTTTGGAGGAAGTGAAGTTGAAGTTGGAGAAGATTCATACCAGCTGGGAATCTTGCAGATATGATGACCAAGGTGGTCACAAGGGAAAAACTAAATTTGTGTTCAACTTTGGTTGGTCTTCACGGAAACTAGTGAAGGGTTGAGAAGCTTACTCAGAGGAAAACTAGTCTCCAAGTGGGAGATTGTTAGGTTGTGGAGCCTGTTTTCATGTGTGAAAGTGTTGAAGACTGTACACTAAGATTACTGTACACTTTTCATGTATCCTCTCCGGGTTCGGGCCGGGCCGAGCCTCAAGCGGGGTCCGGGGTGGCAGCCCCGGGTAGTAGGGGTTCGGGGCGGCACTTCAAAAAAAAAAATTTAGGTGTAAAATTTTTTGGCCTCAAAAAATGCAACCAACATATTGAGAAACGTGCTTTTCTCATATGGGAAAGTTTTTTGACCCATAGGTTTATGGGACGGGTTTTGCCCATGGTTTTGATACCCACGTTTTGTAAAACCGCAAGCGCTTGTCTATTTATATGGTCTTATGCATATGATAGATGTACACGCAAATGTATTGCAGATTTTTTTGAATTTGGTGTGAATTTCCAGAGAGTTTGTTGAGCATAGCTCCAAACGGATCTAGGTATTATATTGAGAGAGTGGTGGCTTGTAATAAAATTTGAGCAAGTGATTCTTGGTGGACGTAGCCCAAATTGGGTGAACCACGTTAAATACTCTCTTTGTGTTGTGTTATTTTATTCTGTAATTTTATTTGAGATCTGTAATAATTTCTGCATATTAGTTTCTACTATTGCGATTCTGTGAGGGATTATTCCTGCATATTTTATCCCTTATTTCCTAACAAATTGTTCTTTATTATCTAGAATGTTATATGTGTCTGAGTGAATATTGTAAGTAGTGTCATTAAAAGATCCATTATCTTACAATCCCCCATCCTTACAAATACAAACATACTTCTAGTCTCATCATATAATACAAGTCCTTAGTTGGTCATTATGTTGTTTTATTTACAAATATCAGTGAAAAGAACCTTTAATTTCAGTTTCCTTTATCAAAAATGCAACAACAATGCAACTTATCTATCTATAGTAACTTGTCTGGTGAAATAAGTGTATACATCACTTTGTGTGACAACTTGTGAAAGTAAAGTGTTGTGTTTATGGCCATGCTTATCCTAGATTGATCTATCATTCTAAAGAAATTGAGGAGAGAAAGGATTATCTATCCCTTTGTGTTGAAGCCCCTTGGATCCTCTCACCCTGGTCAAAGGCAAGACCAAAAGTAGAAAGGTTAGCCATTCCTTCTATGTGTGTCTCCCAACCCATCCAAATCTCGGTCATATTATGTTTTCCAGACATTTTCCATGGATACAAATGACATGAATCTTCAAGTTTGCCTCTCTTAAAGCACCCCATTTCATTTTGTGATGTTGTCAAGCCCCCACAGAGGTGTAAGATTGGGTACCAACAACACAAATCCATCACGGTAATTTTTGAATCATTATTAAATGATAAATTCTTAAATAATTTCTCAAGAGGTCCACAAAATTGTTGATTAAACCTTTACGAGATGTAGGAACCAATCTAAAGATTTTCTACCTAAGATTTTTGGAAATGGCTATAAAATATATACGTCATTATAGGATACCTCTGACAAGCCATAAATAATTCCTTTACATGTTCAAAAGGATCGTGTTTGCCCTTATATTTTTCAAAATTTGGAACTTCAAATATCTAGGAAAAGGTAATCACAAGATGTCCTTATCGAATGGATAAGGGCACATCTCTTTGAAGTTGAAATTTTTTCTTTTTTTTTGCATTCTCGAGATTATATCTTTCATTGTTTTCCATTCTTGAGTGAATGGTGAGTTAATTTGTGGAATGTTGGGAATATTGTCAATGTGTGGATTGGTTGTCTCCTTTTCTAGTTCAGTCTTTATTTTTGATTCATTGTCACTTTTTGTCTTTGTGTCATCATTTTTCATGTTAACAATGACTTTAGAATCCATTAGAGTTATTTGCTTGGTAATTGCATCAATTTGATCTAATAAATTTTGATTAGGTGTGTCCATGGAAGCACTAGACTTTCCTTTGTTATCATTTTTAATATTACTTGATTTGGCTTCATTGTTCTTATTGGGTTTGGGTGGATTATCCTTGTTTTTTTTTTGTCACTTTATAGATTCTTCAAATAATCGACGTTGAAATCTGAAGGAAACTTATCTCCCATTTAAAGGAGAGAGAGAAGGAATTGATCTTTATTTTTCATAAGATCCCTTCAAATTGTGCTCGTTATTCTATGGAAGGATCGTTTTGTTGATGTTCTTCTTCCTCCTCATCAGAGCTATCTATGTGAAAAGGATTTTGTTTTTACCAAAGAGATCATAATCTCTATGTCTTGTTCCCACCATTGTGTATGAAAAAGGGATATGAAAAAGGGATAGCGTGGAAACTTGTTTTTATGTGCTTATATTTTGGCAAAGTGAATGCCAAAATACAAGACTAGGAAATTAAATTGATTGACTACTCGACTCTTAACAAAGTGAATGCTAAGATAGAAGAGTTTAGGAAAATATGATTGATTACTCAACCCTTAATAAAGTGAATGTTAAGATAGAATATTTTAATAAATAATTTTTTTGACTCAACCCTTAGCAAATTGAATTCTAAGATGGAAGAATTTAGGGAAAAATACAATTGGTTACTCAACCCTTAACAAAGTGAATGCTAATATGGAAAATTTTAACAATGAAAATTGACAACTCAACCCTTAACAAAGTGAATGCTAAGATGGAAGAGTTTGAAAAATAAAGTCTAATTACTCTACCCTTAGCAAAGTGAATGCTAAGATAGAAGAGTTTGGAAATTTAGAGTGATTTCTCGTCCCTTAACAAAGTGAATACTAAGATAGAAGATACTTGAAATTGATTTCTCAACCCTTAACAAAGTGAATGCTAAGATGGAAGAGGCTTATATAAATGAACACATATTACTTGAATCTTAGAAAAGTGAATTCTAATATGGAAGAGGTTAACAACTAAGATCAATTACTCAACCTTAACAAAGTGAATGTTTATGGAAAAGTGTGGAAATAAATATTGATTGATTACTCAACCCTTAACAAAGTAAATGTTAAGACAAAAGAGATTAGAAATGAAGTTTGATATACTCTACTCTTATTAAATTGAATGTTAAGATGGTAGAGTGTAGAAATAATATTGATTTATGTTTGATAAGAGTGTGAAACACAAACTTAATAACATGTAAAGTAGGTGAAAGTAATGTTGTTTAAGGAATGCCTCTAAGCTTAAGTTGGCTTGGTCAAGTGTGGCTTCCTATAGAAATGGTTCTCTCCCTAAATACCAAAGACTACCTGAGTGAGTGTGGTATACTATTGCTAGTTTTTGGATTTAATTTACCCCTCTTGATATGATAATTTGGATTTTACTCTACTCAAAGGATCAAATCAGGGCCACCACTATGGATAGTTTTGACTCTAATCCTCAAAAATATATACTAGTCAACTATTTGGGGATCCCATTTCATTGGCCAATTCACTCAAGGATCTAACTACTTTGGGGTTCCTATGGTACTCCTCACAATGATTTTTATCCCCGGCCATGTACTTCCTAGAGTTACAATGAGGGGAATGAACCCATCTGTGAAAAATTAATTAAGATATTTTTATTAAAAAATTAATAAAAATGGTGATAAAAGTTTTCTTAAATCCATGAACAAGGAAACCTGTAGTTTTTATTTTCAATTTAAATGCAACCTTCCTAGAGATGGTCCTACAAAGAAAAAAACTAGTAGTTGTTCTTGACATAAAAACCACAATGCAAAAAAATGTAAATACACCATTTCTGATTTTCAAGATCACTTAGAAAAGTGTGAGAAAAGAGCATATGTGGTGGTTTGCAAGTTAGATTAAAAATGATAACTATTAGTAAAATAAAAATTAAAATGAGTAGTTGTATAGAAACCAATAAATGGGTTAAGATAGAACTAGAACAATGGTTAGAACAAAGTTAACTTTCTTGAAAAATATAGAAGTAAGAAAACAAAGTGACATAATGTTAGTGCATACAATGAGACACTAGTGAATGCAATGGGATGCTCTAGCATGATAGGGAACACTAGTGCGAGAAGGTGAATTTGTATGCATAATAAAGAATTCAACCACTTAACGCTAATACATATAGTCTTATGTTAACACTTGTATAAATACACTAGTGTGTGCAAGAAAAACATAATACAATGCTAAAGCAAGATAGAGAACTATGCTAACGCATGAAAATATATGCTAGCGCACTCCATAGGTGATGCTAGTGAACACAAAGAATACATTGGCATGGAATTCTTGTAGGTGGTCAAAAATTGTTGGAAGTACGCAAATTTATTTGGATTTTGGTTATATTTCTTAGTTTTCTCCACCAAATGACCTCAAACTTAGATAGTAAGTCTGAAATGAGACAAATAAAACACTTATTAAATTAGTTTACTAAAAAATAAGGTAGAAATATTAGAAGAGGTGGTACACATCCCACCGGGTGTGCTAGAAATGTATACAGGAAAAACTTGCAAAAGTGAAAGATAAGAAAATAATTAGTAGCAAACCTTTCTCCAAGCTCCTCTTGCAACCTCGATGATGAAATTTTGAAGTGCACACACACTTGTTGAATTTATTATGATATTTGGATTTTGGATGCTCTAATTAATCTCCAAATGAAGAAATGGAAATGCTACGAGAAAATTTGGACACAAGGAATGCAAAGTTGAATAGAAAATTTGGTAGAGGTTGGTTGTAATTTCACAAAGCTTTCTAGGATTTCAAGAAGATGTTTATGAATGATATGGCCGATTATTTACACTTGTAGGAGAGGCCATGGAGTGGTTGAAGGTTGTTAATGAATCCATGAATGCATATTCTTAAAATATTATTGGAAGAAGTTATGCAACAATTCGAATGGATTGAATATCCATTAAGGGGCAGTAAATTTTTGTTTTTTATTCAATGAGGTAGTTGTATATGCAACTTTCCTGCCCCCACCTTTGTAGGATTCTAGAAGTGGAGTTGAGTGGAGTGACTAGGATAGTGAAGTGGAGTCTAAGTGGAGGATGAGTAGGAAATTAACCATTTAATTAAATTAGCCAAGGGTCATAGGAGTATAGTTTAAGTGTAATTAGAATTAATTTAATTAATTCTAAAAGGGATATAAGAGATTATATAATTAATTTAATATATTATAAAGGAATGTGATAGATTTAATTAAATTAAATATTTAAGGGATAAATATTAAAAGTATGAATTAATTAATTAAATTAATTAATTCTAAAGGGGATGTGAATAATTGAGGATAGTCTAGAAATAAGCATGCATTTTTAGGGTGTCTACAGTGGCCACCACTTTATCATTCCACATTATCTTACAAATTATCATACATACAATACATGGGTACACATCTATTCTTTCAATTCATGCGCTCAATTTTTTTATCACATGCACCTTAAAAGATGGGGATTCATCGAGATATTTTCTACACTTACGGGTTTAATTCTATAATTATGCACAATTTTTCATATGTTTTAGGTCCTTGGAAACATCTCTAGATATAAAAATTTGGCAAAATTGAACATGTTAAAAATTGTGCATAAAGGTAAGGACCGTATGGACATTTTTGACCCTATCATACATTTCTACCCTAGGGATAGTTATTCTAGATTTATCTACGTTTCATATCTCCACTTATGGATACAAGATTTTTGTATAATGTAATAATAATTTGACACAACTTAGATTAGTTTATATGGGGCGTGAATATTTCCCTCCTCCACTTCAGTACTTAGCTCTAGATACACAATATAGGATTTGCGGGCATGAGTCTCCTTCTCCATCATTAGTACTTTCAACAACTTACACACTCATAATCAGCTATGGAACATAAAGAGCATCGGGGTGCCCATTCTCTTTAATAATTTGTCTATAAATAAAAATGGTCATATATATATTTACAAAGTGGTGTAATTTGTGGGGTTATGGAAAGTATCGAAGTGACTAAGTTCTTCATATGAATTCTTCCATATCCTCTTTCAAAAGGAAGATATCAAGGTTACTAAAAATTTAATACATGATCTCTTTCTTCATGGGGTGTTTTGTACCTTTTTCTTATTCATTGTCAACCTTATATTCAATTTCAAGTTGTATGCAATAAATAATATAGCTTATCCTTTAGCACAAGTTGGTATTAGTCACCCATAATCCTTCATTATGTTTATCAATAAAATAGGTGTAAGAAAAGAATGGGATCTCTTCCTCCGCATGATGAATAAATGTATTTGTTCCATATTTTACTTATATTTATTTCACTTTATAAAATTTCAAATTTTACATTTACATTTGAGTTTTAGTTCAAATTCTACTATAAACATTTACTACACCTTTTTTTTGTAGGAATCACCATGGATCATTCCAATAGGAACACATGTAGATGAAAAAACTTTGAACAAAGATAAGTGTGTCTACACAATAAAACATCCTTTCCTTTAAGCATGAAATTTTATTTCATACTTAAAGTGGGGAAATGTAGAAATCAAATTTTGTAATTTAACCTTTTAACACTACCTGGTTGTAATTGTTCTCCTTTTCTATGTTAAATACCAATATGTTATCCCCACTCAAGACATATTGTTATCTCTCTCCCAAACTTCTTATTCCCACACACAGATGTGTCATCACATTTTAAATATAAATGCATTAAAGTCAGAACTTAACCCTTTCTTGTCACAAAGTGCAACTTCCATATTTCACTTATTTTCATCATGTCCAAAACTCGGGCAATAGGTTTAGGATGTAATTTATGGTTGTATCCAAATTATACGGTCTCAGATCGATACATCCTTCAAATTTTCTTTCAATTTTATTATATTTTTTTGGTATTTGTATTCTCTTGGGTTTTCCTTATCATAATTTACATTTGGAACCTATATAAGTAAGTTAGCATCACCTCATTTAGTGACTTGGAAATCACCTAGAACTCTCATGAGCTCTTATTGTAAACACTAGCACAAAAGGCACCCAAGGCTCCCTAAATATTCCAAAAGTTGATGCACATCCACTAAGGTAGCCACTACTATAGTTCTAAAGCACTCAACTAGTTCAAGGAGTTCATCTTCCCCATTTCCAAGCACTCAAAGAGCCCAACTCAATTTCCTAACAAAAGCACAGTCATATCAAACATGGTTAAAGTAGTTAAAGTTGTCAACTAGCTACATTCATATAGATATTACATGTTAGGTGGAGAACTATGTGTGTTTTTAGGCCTCTTCAAATTATTCCCAACATATATAGTCCACATATTGCACTTCAACCTAAGCATTAACCTTCTTATAGGATCTCCCACCCATGGTTAGGGTTTGAGTTTGATTCAATTGATTCCATATGGTTTTGGAATTGTGTGACACTTAGGGTTTGATAGTGAAACATATTTTCAGACAATCAAGGGCAGAAAAAGTTATAGTGCCTCATTCCAAGCATGTCCAAGACCATACAATCAATATTGGTAGATATGTATAGTTATGTACAATGGCATCTTCCAATTTTAATCTTAGGAACAAAGCACATTCAATTTCAGTACTCCCATTTTATCCAATTAGTGCTCCAATATTTCTCTTTTATCCTTATGTATAGCTAAGTACATCTCTTCCTTTTTTAATTTAAAATTTTATCATATTGTAGTCACTAGATCTAGGTATTAAAGTGTTATTTTTGATATTGCATGGTTAATATTGTAAGTTAATTAATAAAAATAACCCTTGTAATGAATCTTATATTCATTTTTATTATTTTGCATGTCCATAACATGAATATATAACAACTTAAGAAGGGTATAAGAAATAGAAAACAATATTATTATTTAATTAATACATATATTTTAAGTATATCTATCTAAAATTGTCAAGAGATATCAATCTCAAAGTCCTTTTTTTTATTTTACACATACACAATTATTTATAACTTCATTACATTCTTCAAAAATTTCTCATCAATTACAAATAAATGGTGCCGATCTAGCTACACGAATGTCATAAGCTCAAAAAACATTATGAAAAAATGGACTCCAAAATCCACCATATAGCCAAAGATATTAGGATTTTTATTGAATCCTAAAATTAAAAAAGGAAGCAATTATAAATTATGGTTAAATAATCATCAAATTTATGATAATCATTACTTGTAGACATTGAAATTGCAATGCACCTCCACTAATTTCTATTGTAGAACACATGTTGACGTAATTAAGTGATACACTTCAAATTAAAAATACAATATAACTTAGTATAGACATTGACATTATTATTATTGTTGAAGGCAAGCATATATATCATATGTTAGATACAATAATTTCAAGTTTTTAACCAATCATATGTTAATATTTACATGTCTTAACAATTTCAAAGTTTGACACTGGAAGAAAATTATATAGTCCCTAAGGATGTTATTGTGGAATATTTAAATTTTAATGTCAAAACTTTGTTATATAAACACGCCAATAAAGTTATACCATAGTAATTAACTAGTCCCATACTAATATATTTTTCTTTATTAACATGTGTTGAATTAATCACATTGACCGACATCTTTATCTTTATTATTTGTTAGATCCATCGATCGCCCAACATCTATGTTTTATTATAAATATTGTATTTATTATATAAAAACACAAATAAAATAATACCACAATTAATTAACTATTCACATACCAACAATTAATAAGTACATTAATACCATATAAATTAAGTAATCTCATACCAATAATTAATAATCACACAAATAGACTAATACCATAACAATTAATTATTCCTTTATCAATATTAATATATACACTAAACTTTACACAATATCATTATTACATCATGATTTTGACAAACTTTATATATGTGTCTCTATAACAATCCATAATTATGTCTTAGTGGCAAAAATCCTTGTTTCTTTTATATTGTTGGATTTTTTTTTATTTGACTTTATGGATGTTTGATTATGTTTTTATGTTGTGTCATAGATATATTTAGCTTGTTTTGATGTTTTTTTTTAATGTTAGGTCAAACCCATATATATTAGTCGGGATGTATGATGGTCCTAACCAAAATTTAGGGCCTAGCCCCTTTTTATGTTTTGGGTCCTTTCTTCCTATTGGGTATCTTCTCCACCTTTTTCCTTTCACCTTTTTTATTTATGATTAGATTTGTGTGCCACATCTTCAAATTTCAAAGTGATAGACTTTTATATATACAAGTTCACCTTAAGAATTTATTATCTAGAAAGCACTTATCTATGTACCAAATACAAGGATAAGAATTCAAGAGTACATTCTCCATACTACATATCATAGCATATGAAATCATAACTCTATTTTTCACATTTACACATAAGATATGGGAGAAATGTAGTGTAGACCATTATAAATTTGGAAGCACAAGGAAAACACTAGTTCAATGTCTTAGATTGTATGAATATTTGTAAAATTCATTAGGATGAATACATTGAGTGTTAAATGTAGTGAAACTCTCGGTGACATGCAAATAAGGTGACCGTTGAGGTCAATTTGATCAAGTCTTTGTGCATATTTTATTTTTATATTTAATGAATGTTTGTGTAGACACCAAAATTGGGTCACACTCTCCTTGACCCCTCGTTAAATAATCAACTTGAACACACTCACCTAACCATGGCCCCTTGCACCCCACACTAATATTAATTTAATTAATTAAATTAAATTAATCCATGTCCTCAAAATATTTATTATTTAATTATCCTAATTAAGATAATTCCCACCCCACCACCTCACCTATACACCTCACCTAGCCACCTCACCCTAAGTCTATTCTTAGTATGTTGCCATAACTAACTAAGACCTAACTAAACCCTAAAAATCAAAGCCTACATCCCCTCTAACCACATTCTCGCATAAGAAAAGGTAACTCCCACTCTTGCTCGGATGAATAGAGAGATCTAGTGGAAATCATTGCCATGATCTCCTATTTTTATTAAACCTAGGGAATCATGCCCTAACCGATGCCAGTCACCCCTAAGTCAATGCCAATCAACCAACCATCGTCGGTTACCTTTTATTCCCTTTGGTAACCTTATTTCAAGGTTGGCACATTTTTGAGAGCAAAGAAAGGAGATCAGATCTGCATGCAAGCAAAACAAACATCCTTTTACGCATCCAGACATTAGATCCATCACCAAGATCAATCAAAGAACCATTGCATTCATGGTAAAACTACAAGAAAGCACCACTACATGACCATACATGTATTCTCTGATCAACCACCTCCACCACTCAGCCATCAGATCCTTAACATAGTAAGTATGGCCCTAACCAATATGGTTTATTTCAGTTAGTAATCTTTATTACTCTTGTTATTAATCTATTCTTTTCATGCTTATTGCTTCATCACCCACTTATTTGTAAACCCAAATATCCCTTCACCCATTCTCATTTGTTGTATATTTCTAAGCATACCTAATATCTCTCTGCACCTCCCCATTCACTCTCCCAAACCTTATTTGACCCCATATCACCTCGCCATTAAATCTATTTTGAGTTTCTTTTACCTCGACCATATAGATGTCGGTTATCCACAACCGTCTTTAGTTCTACCTAAACCGGAATCAGTCACATTTAGCCGATGTCGGCCTCTCGTGTTTTACATCTTGACCAATAATAGACCCAACAATCACCCTAACAGTTGACCTAAATAACCCAGAATCTAACCCTAACTAGTCCTAGTACCTTGACAGACACCTCACCTCTCAGATCCAACTATATCCTAGCTGTTGTGATTGGATTTTCTTATTGTATTTGAATGAGATACCTAAATCATATCAACTACAATATGACCTTGTTTATTTCTCACATTAACTTTTTTTAAAAAGTGGATTGATAGTAGTCTAGGAAGTATCACACTTCCTAGAACTAACATACGCTAGTGAGTCCATTGTCATATATCATTTAACTATATTTTGTGGTTTTATTTTCTATTACAGTAGTTCCTCCTAGCCAAAAGGAAGCTCTCACATTCAGCTGTGGATCAAGAATTCATAACATGTAAAACAACAATCAACCAACCAACATTTAATAGGTATTCCTCCTTGGCCCTTACATTTATCTGTTTGGCGTCATTTCGAAAAGGTAAAGAAAATGATGAAACATTTTGGCACACTTGGTGGAACCTATCGTGGGTTCTTTACATTTATTCATTCCTAGGTGAAAAGTGTGTGTTTGTTTCCTTCGAAAAGCTTCCACATTAATTTTTCTTCTTTGGAATCATTCTCCTTATTTCTATTGTCTAAAACAATCGTGTTTTGGTGCTTTAAAAAGAACATATCTTCCTTTCTTTTACATTGCATTAGTGAAAGAACATCCCTCTTCATGTTCATTTCTTGCTACATCAAATATCACACTTCAATTTGGGTTTAAAATACTTGCATTGAATTTTGATTTGTTGCATTATTATCTCACATTAAAATTTAGGGCAACCTATATGGAAGTCATGCCCGGTGATGTTTGATGCAAAGAATCATAGAAAGCACATTTTCTCTCTCTCTTGTGTGTCTTCCAAACTTACACAAAATCAAATATACACATCTTTCTTAAACAACATCTTACCTGGGACATTTGTCGCTGATCACATGATCCGGTAAGGGAGTTCTCCCTAGCTCTCGCCTCTATCGAGTCATCATCTCAGAGGACAACCCACCCCCACCATAACATACCTGAAACCTCTCCTTTTAGATATCCTTCTTCATAGGACGCCTTCCCAACCAAAAAATTATGTTCTAAATACACACAGTCAGTCCTAAATAGCATAAGCTAAACAAACATAAGAAAATCACTGTTAGGATCACGCTTTTCTTAGCATTCTTCTTGGCTTGTGTTTTGAGGTGTGAGACTACGAATCCCCATTTTTCTTCTTCCTTGCACACTCCACCATCATAGTTAGAGTATTCTAAAAAAATTTGAGTGTGTCAGGGCCCCATCTCCTCATTCTCAAGCTTCTAAGTTTGATTCTTCACTTAATTTAATTCACAAAACCAATTTTCTTCATTTCTTTCTAATTTCATAGTCACCGATGTCGGTCCAATGACCATCGCGGTTCACATCTAACCATCATCGGTTAAACCCTAACCGGTGTCGGCTTCTGGATTTCTAGTTACTTTACCTAGAATAGCTTTCATCATTGCTTCTATTCTATTTCCAGCCCTCAGGGCATCATCATATTTCTCCTTGTTGATATTTACTGTCATACACAGTTTCACCAATACAAATCCAACATTCCCACTTCATTTTTTGAGACCTGGTTCCTCCACGGTGACCAATATTGGTTTGAAACTATCATTGGTGTTGTCCCAACCGTCACCATCATCCTAACCATCATTGGTTTTTCCACAACCGTCACCGACCAACCCGACCGCCGTCGATTGCTGTGTTTAATTTTTCAAAATCTAGAAATTGACCAGATTCACCTCTCGGACCCCATTATTCTCTATTTTTACTATTTTCTATTTCATCTATAGAATACGGTCTTACCAAGTCAAGCACTTGTTCACATGGTCTTTGAGTCGCAACATGACTAACACCCTCATATTCCACACTAGTCATCAATGACTCCCACCTAGTCCCTCACCGCCTTCCATCCTATCACCCATGGATCCAACCTTACCTAGCACCATTGCTACCGGTGATGAAGAGTTTGCATGACTCCTTAATCGAATCCTACACCTTACACGTATACCTTTCCCACTCTTCCACTCGAGACTCCTTCGGTCGGTTTATATATGGAATGTCCGTATCAATCTTTCCTTGCCTTATTCCTACTATTGCATCAGCCCCTAATAACACGGAATTACCCTCACCTACTTCACCCTGGTATTTTTGCAGCTAGGGCCTATGCCCACCATGATCGCTACATCGGCAATTTCCTCGCACTTGTGGTATCTCGTTGTCCCCTCGTCCACTACCCGGACTATAGTACAATCTTCACCCATTGTCTCATAAATACCCATTGCAACACAACCACCCATGGTGTCAGTGACCCCTACTCCATTCCAAAATATCATCCTCTCCATCCCACAAACACTACCCCCAATTGCTACCAGAGTCATGACAACCATCCCACCTACATACACCTACTATCAATAACCCCTATCTTGTCTGTCACCCATTCTGGATATGTGCCTTCTATGTCGGTTCCTTATTCTCAACCTCCCTATCAGGTTCAATATCCACCTCCTCCACGGAGGTGTTTCCCCATCACAACCTACCAATGACCTCATCAAGTTGATGATGGAAAAGATGTAAACACTAGAAGCATCGGTTTCTAGCTCACGTAATTCCCTCACCTATGATGAAATTTGTAATGAGCCTATTCACCCATCCATTCCCATTTGACCATACCCCGTACATTGGGAGATGCCAAAATTTAACCACTTCAATAGAAAAGAAGATCCACAACAACATTTGCAGTCCTTTAAACATGGGTGTTACCTGATTTCCCACGATGATGCTTTACTTTTGAGGACTTTCCCAATGTCCCTGACATGACCTACATTAGACTAGTATAATGGACTACCAAGACACTCCATTTACTCATTCAATCAAGTAGCCCAAGCCTTCCTAGATCACTTCTCCATCAATGTTGTTAAGAAGGTTACCATGAGTGATCTTTATTCCACATGATAATATGACGAGTCTATCACTGACTTCGTCACTCGCTGGCACAACCTCATTAACTAGCTCACATTCCAATTACCTTAAACTGAGATTATAGAACTATTTACTCGGGCATGTGCTAGACACATCTCACCAACCCTATAGGAGCAAAATTTTCACACTTTTGACAAGGCATTCACCATGGCAAGGAAATCGAAATTCGTGCTATCAAAAGAAAGAAGATTCAACTTTGTAACAAGAACATCACGTTCAAATAAAATTATACTTATTTTTTAGAAACCTCAAAACAACTATTCAAAGCCCAAAAGATCTACTAATGTTTTAGTTCTCAAAGACAATACCCCTATCAATCAAACCCTGCCAAACCCCCTTTTAATATTTCTCATGTCCAAGCTTTCTAGTTCGGATGAGTACAATGAAAGTACACTTCCTAGGAGAATATTATTCTTCCATTTTGGAAAAGCTTATTAAGGTTAGTGCCATTACCTTTCCACCTATAAACCAACATCTTGGTTTCGACTCAGCGACGCATGCCTGCGTGGTATAAGGAACACGACTTTTGTAACTATCATCGGGTCAAAGTTCATAATGACAATAACTATATTACCTTCAAGAATATCATTCAATAAATTATAGACAATAGAGGCTTAGTCTTGGATAGCTTGAATGCACTTATTAACCAAATCCTACACATCTTCAAGAAGCCATTCCCTAATCATGCCCCATTTTCCAACCAAGTGGGTTATACCTCAAATAATGATAGCACTATCTGCGAGGTCCACATTTTTTTCAATGACGCACTAGTTGCTTCCCAATTGCCTCATATTCCTTCTATAGATGAAATATTAACTCGTGCTCCCCTACTTGCACCATAACCTATTTCATCTACTCCTCTACCCATAGAGGAATCCCCTTCATCTTCTCCTTCACCCATGAAAGAGCCTATAATTAGCACACCACATTTTACCCCTTAAAATTCCGAGCAGTGATCAATGGCACCTCTACTACTCATAGAAGATACAAGTTCACGGGCGTACACCAATGCAAGGAAATCCCACTTTGGTTGGCTCATCCTCTCCTCTACCCATGGAGGATACTATAAAAGTACCACTACATGTAGACGACTATTCACCATCAAACCTTCAAGATCTCGTTGATTTGCTTTCAGCTCTCTTACCCACAGAGTCTGAGGCTAGCCATTTCTGCAGTATCTCAAACACATTTTATGATGATTTCCACTTGGTCCACGTCATCTCCGCTACAACAAAGAGTACCATTCTCATGCTTGGCCGATCACCTGGACTATGTCAATAGAGCCTTACTTTGGGGGCGTCTTCTACTTCCTGTTTCAACACAAATGTAGTTGTCACTTGTTGACACCTCCACTATCTATCCAAAAGTGTTTTGACTAACCAAACCAAACACAACCACAACTATCGTAAAATCTCCCACGACACCACTCATGGCTCAACTCACACCTCTGCCCATAACCCAACATGCATCTACACCCAAACCCATGCCTATATCATCTCCCTTTCCTAAACCTATCACTACCTTATGGTTCATACTAACAATTAGCCTTACTCACCCACCCATCAAATTAGATTTAGCTACGTCTTCTAAAACTAACACCAAACTTAACCCGGTCCCTAAAAGAAGATTCAATCTCCTAGATCTCATAACCCAACCTCGCCAACCACACCCTTATCACTTTCACCCTTTCCATCCATCCTAGGACCTACCCCTTGACCTGGTCATGAAACCCCCATCCACTAGTAAACCAAGAATGCAGCAACCCATTTCCCCATCACGGACCTCTAATATACCCAAGTGACCCACACAACCTCCGCCCTCACCCATAACCTTCTTACCACCCATACCTCCAATACCGTCAATAAATTCTTCACTACCCATGACACTTCCTTCTCTTTCACTCACACCTCCCGCCCAACCCACACCACCTACCTCCACAACACCTCGTTTATCCCCATGGGTAACCTTCCCTCTTCCACCATCCACTTTTCCCTCTATACCTCATACGCCCATATCACCTTTACCCAAGAAGATGCAACCTAAAGCCAAAATCCACTACCCTCCAATAAGGTAGTTAAACCAACTACACCTTCTATTACCAATTCATCTACTGTGCCCCTACCCAAGAAGATATGACTAACACCTAAGATCACACCACGCACCAAAATAGTAGCCCAACCTACTCCCCCTCTTGTAAAGACTCTTCCTACACAATCAACCACACTGTACCCAAACCCACATTCACCTCCCATTGTGATCCATTAGTAGGGTCCTATGCCAAAATCCTAACCAACCTCCTCGAAACTTATGTCATCACATTACCACCTCTTAGACCTTACAACCCACTCAAACCCAAACCAAAAGGGTTTGATGAAACAAAAATTTATGCCTACCATCATGTTCCAGGACACGATGTAGAGAACTGTAAGGCTTTAAAAATCGCTCTTGTCTAATTGTGTCCTCTAGAAGAAAACTTTGACGATGATGATCTTCTTGATGAGGACCCCATTTCACCTTCACCAATTTCCACATATCTTCCCTCATTACCTACTCAGTGACCAAAATATCCACCCCCATAACTCTTAGATCCATCCCGAGATTTGAAATTAACATGGTTTGCATAAGAGAGTTGGCCAAACCACCACCCAAATGCTGATGCGCCCTACTCATCTCGCAAGGGTCATATCCACCACTAGGTTTTTTCCCTCTTACCACTATACCTTCCATGACACACCCTCTTCATCCACCTCCACTAAGATTAACATGATCAACATCGCCACCCATGCTCGAAAGACAAGAGCTAGGAGAAAGCAACTGGCCCATCAACCAACCATGTACGCAATATATCGTTTGCACCCACACCCAAAGTCATCATTCGCGGTCCTGCATATCCCATTTCCGATCGGGCACACATCGTACAATGCTAAAACAACTACACCAATCCCCCCTCAAAATGTCTTTATATGACCTCGCCAGGCACCTGGAGTCATATCGTTAAGCCCTCATGGAGGTCCTTCAATCTATTGAATTTTTACCAAATGACCCCACACCCATAGCCTCCATCATTACCCCTCACCATGTAGCCTCTCTCACTAGGTCTTCACCTTCCTCTACACCTTCACCCACTCACCAAGTGGCCACCCTCAGTTTTTCGTAGAGGAAGAGATCACTCTCTTTTAGTCCGATGACCCAAACCCGCTCTTTTCATCTCCATATTTATTGATAATATATGTATCTCGACATGTTATGATTTATGGTGGTGCTAGAATTAACATCATCTCCTCCCATGCATACACCCAAATGCAAATTTCTACCAATTACATGCATAGTAACCCCTTTATGTTGTGTTCCTTCAATGGTGCCATAACCTCTACACTAGGTACCATTGTTCTCCATGTCTGTGTAGACCCCGAAACATCCCATAACTTTTCTATGTCCTATAAGGGGACTTCCAATATAACTTGTTGTTTGGCACACCATGGATTTTGCTATGGGTGGTGTTCCTTTGAAGTTACATCGATGCCTCAAATTTGAACAGATGGACACAATTACACCATCCCTACCGTCCCCTCACCTTTTCATACATTTAACATGCTATATCAACCCATAACATGCTATATTGACCCAATGATGTGCTTGCACGGTCAAGAAATCTGCCACCAAAACTACTTCACCTCCACCCACGAGCCCATCCACCAAAATTGTTACTACATCTATTGCTTCTAACCTCACTATCCCTACTATAGTTGTAGCCTCCACCACTAGTACCCCTACTTCCCCTTCATCTAGCATGCCATCTATACCCGCTACCCACATACCAACTACTAATCCCTTAGAAGGTGTTTTTCCATGCCTCACTCTGGGGGAATACTTCCTATACAATATTGATACCTTCCTCACCCCACAAGAGTACAAGAATCTATGTCAACACCCCGTTGTGACATTTACATTGGTGACGTTCTTCTTTATGGCCCTCTCCACCTTCGCACCAATATAACATATGGGGACTCGATATGGCCACCTATAAACCCAAACCACCATCCTAAACCCAACCATTATCCACCGACCTACACTCCCTCACTAACCTGTTGTTTCTCTCACACTTTCCTCCACCGGTGCATGTGGAAAGGATTTGGCTTCGGTTTTTATAAACAAGGTTGCCACACTATCATCTCATGTACCTCTCGTAAACATAATGACCGTAGTGGCATTGGTTTTGATGCTCCATCTTCTAAGAAAGTTCACATTGACCTTATTCGGGATGAGAAATCTTCCCCTCGCATTCACCCACGTTACCATCCTTACCCACAAAGTCCATAGATCCTGAATCAATACATGCTAACTTCTTTTTTGTAAACACCATTTCCTTGGGATCATTGACCTATCAATGCGATGGTAAGGCTCCCTCTTCTCTTTCATTTTTTTATCCTAATGATCGATGACGATACACCTTCAATTAACGTCATTCAATGTCAAGATGATAAGTCCATCCTCACCTACCTTAGTGCAAAAGACTCTTATATTCACTGTCATTACCCTCTCGAGACACAAAACATGTTGAGCTAATCGACCATCAAAATCAATATTAATACTCAAGATGAACCACACATTCTAAAGATTGGCCAATCTTTACACGCTACTAAACTTGAAGCCTTCACCTCTTTCCTTTGGGACCATAGTGACACATTTGCTTGGTCCTATGCCGATATGCCTGGTATTGATCCTAAAATTGTGGTTCACAATATCGTGACCATTCCTGATGCCAAACCTATCAAACAAAAGCTGTGAAAATGCATCCTCACATTGCTCTTTTGGTCAAAGAAGAGCTTCAGTGTCTTCTCTCAGTTTCCTTCATTCTACCCATTGATTATCCCCAATGGATTTCTAACATTGTTCATGTCATAAAAGTGATAAGCGGGACTCTACATTTGCATAGATTTCCATGACCTCAACCTCACCTATCCCAAAGATGATTTCCCACTACCAGGTATTGACCAACTAGTTGATCTCACTGCTGGCCATGAAATGTTATCGCTCATGGACGGTTTCTCAGGATATAATCAAATATTACTAGCTCCTGAGTATGAACACAAGACTACCTTCATCACCCTTGGGGAATTTTTGCTATCGAGTCATGCCATTTGGTCTCAAAACACTCTTTGGTGCTACATATCAGCAGGCCATGACTTACATCTTCCATGACATCATGCATCGCATATTGGAGGATTATGTAGATGATTTGCTTGCCAAATCCAAACACCAAACCAAACACCTACCCATTCTTAAAGTCATCTTTGACTGCCTCATCAAATATTGTGTTCGTCTTCAACCAAAAAAATGTGTCTTTGCATGGGTACTTTCAGGAAAATCCTAGGTTTCATTGTTTCTTTGCATGGCATAGAAGTCAATCCTACTAAATTCAAGGCTATCCTTGAAATGCCACCACCCACTAATCTCCATCAACTTTGCAGCCTACAAGGAAAATTGCAATCAATTCATCATTTTATCTCCTAGCTCTCTAACCGCTATCAACCATTCCATCATCTTCTCAAGAAATACATTTCATTCAAATGGGATGAGGACTTCCATAAAGCCTTTGAAGCCTTAAAACAATATCTACTTTAGCAACCAAAGTGCTCATTCCTCCTAAGGATGACCAGCCCTTCTACCTATATATTTCCACCACTGACCATTCTCTAGGTGTCATGCTTGCTCATCGATGACCAACACCGAGAGCAAGCGGTTTATTACATAAGTTGTACCCTTCTTGATTACGAAACTAGATATACCCATGCCAAAAAAATTTGCCTAGCCTTAGTTTTCATTGCCACCAAACTCTTCCATTACCTACTCAACCACAAAACCTTCGTCATTACTAATACCAACCCATTACACTACATGTATGCCAAACCTTATCAAAATCAACATGCCACATGCTAGCTTATGCTTTTGGCCAACCTTGACCTCGAATTCATCCATCAAAATTCCATCAAAGGCTAAACTATCATCGACCGATTGGTTGGTGCGCACCTATTTCTAAGGATCAACCCTCTAACTTCAATTATCTAGATGAATCTTCTACCCTTTCCTGGATGAACCTGCTTAACAAATGACACTCTTCTTTGATGGTTCCAAGTGTTAGCATGGGGGTAGGGCTGGTGTTATCCTCATTCCACTTGATGGCGAACCTATTCCTTTGTCTTTCAAACTCAATTTTAATTGTACAAAAATATTGCTAAATATGAAGCATTCAGTATTAGGCCTTCAAGCTACTTATGCCTTAGATGTTAAGTCAATCAACATATTTGGTGATTCTCGGTTGGTCATAAACCAAGTCAATGGTAAATACCAAAGTGTCGTAATGAGATAATTCAAAAGTATAAGCATCATGTGGACATACTTTTGACCACCTTTCACCATTACACCCTTCAAACCACCCCACGCTTTACCAATAAATTTGAGATACCATGGTCTATTTGACTTCTCGATACATGCTTCACCCACGACTCTAAAATCTGTCACCATACAAAGACTACAATCACCCTCTTATTTTCCTCATGAATTTTACTCTATCAAAACCACTGCTCCTAACCCGAGTGACCTTTGGTATAAGTAATACATAGACTATCTTTCCCTCTCCATTTTACTCGCTGATCTCACTCGTAATGGACAACGTGCCTTCCTTAAAAGTGTCTCATGTTATGTCATCATGGGTGGTATTCTATACAAATGTGGTTTTGATAGCATTCTCTTGCGATGCCTTACCAGTTCTAAAATTCCTTACACCATTAAGGAATTCCACGATGGGATTTGTGGAGGCCACTTTAGTGGTCTCGTTGTCGCTAAATGCATTCTTCGCCTAGGCTATTACTAGCCAACCCTAAACCGTGACTGTTGCAATTATGTCAAATGCTGCGTAAAATGTCCAGCAACATGCTAATCTCCATCACACTCCTAGTCATGCCTTATAGGTCACGCGAGACCTTTGGCCTTTCTCTCAATGGGGTTTAGATCTTGTCGGTGAGATCAACCCCCATTCTTCACAATGCCACCAATGGATCATAACCACTATTGAATATTACACTAAATGGGTAGAATCCATTCCCTCATTTCCACAAAATCTGAGAAAATATGTGAATTCATCAACCATCACATCATTTGTCGCTTTGGTGTCCCTCACCGTATTATCACAATAATGGAAAACAATTCAAAAACAAAACCCTACACAAACTATGTGATGCTTTTAGCATCCAACTCAATTTCTCATCACCTTATTACCCGCAAACCAATGGTCAAGCCGAATCAACCAATAAAACCTTGAACAAAATTCTTATGAAGGTGGTCAATGATACTGGGAAGGATTGGCATACACACATTCCTTTCACCTTGTGGGCTTACCGCACTAGTATTCACACTTTGACCACCGCCACCCCCTTTCTCTCGGTCTATAGTACTTGAGGTTTTCTTACCTCTTGAAGTCTAGATTCCATCCCTCCGCATCTCAATACAAGACATGCTCAACGACAATGAATTTCACCTGGATTGTTTGACGTAACTTGAATTACTAGATGAAGGTCATCTCAACACCCTATACAATCTCCAAATCTACCAAAAATGTATCAAATGTGCCTATGAAAAATGTGTTCGTGAACAAACCTTTCAATTTGGTGACCTCGTCCTGAAGGAAAATCAACATGTAACCAAAGAGGAGAAAAGTAAACGAGGAAAATTTTCTCCTAATTGGCTTGGACCCTATATTGTCACCCATGCCTATGGATCAAATTCTTATCATTTGTCTTCACTCAAAGGTAAACCCAAACCTGAGCCCCTTAATGGCTTGTATCTTCAACCATTTTATTGTTGATATCAAGTCCTATATAATTTTCTATCAATTAGTTACTCATCCCTTTAGCGATGTTCACCTTCCATTATTACCCATTTTGTGGATCCACGATTAAACAAGAATCATGTGATTACCCATCACCTTTTATCCTTGTCTTCAATGTGAGTACCATGGCTCTACTCATGGCATGATTCTCATGGATACTTTTCGCCTTCTTCAAGATGGAATACCATGGTCATTCATCACTCGGAACCACCTCTTTCACTGAGCTTAATATTTGTGTACTAGGACCTTCTCTTCTAAAACTAGAACCTAATCATCCTCTATAATCTTGTCCATGACTTAAACGTCTAAAAACAAGAAAAAACAAAAAGGGATACAACTCCTTGAGTCAAACTTCCAGTAAAAAGATGACTCCCTCAAAAGGGACATCTCTTCTCCATATTCTACCACTATCATTAGACTGCTCTCTCGAAGGATAACTATGTACAGTCATCAAAAAAATAAAATAAATATTCAAAAGCTTCCCGCATTGATCAGCTTCGTGAATACCTCAAGGAGATAATATATTCATCCCGTATAGACTTCCCGCATCGACCAGTCTATTAAAAACAAACAAATCAAGAAATAGATTAAATTTTTGTCATGGACTTACCTATTTTGGATTCACCGTACACTAAGTTATGCTAAACCTCCCATTCTCACCACCTTGCCTTTTCACCTTAATTCCTCGTTACTCAAGGGAATCTTGCCGTAAATGCGACATTTCGTGATCATGTGACTTTTCTTCACCCTTAAAATAGTCCATTATGCAAGGCATGTAGGGTCTTCCGTTCATAAGCCCATCTAGGGTATGGTAGACTCATTAGGGTTCTTATCAATTAAGTAGCTCTTTTACCACCTTTTACCATTCACCTTCCTCATTACCTATTGATTATCCTATACAAGACCAGATCCTCAACATATGTATTTAAAACTCAATCATCTATGCCTATGACTGACTCAATCCATGCCTATGACCTGACTCAATCCATGCCTATGACCTGACTCAATCCATGCCTATGACCTAACTCCATCCATGCCTATGACCTAACTCAATCCATGCCTACACGACCCTGACTCCATCATACTTAATTCACCTAGTTTCCATCACATACACAAATAATAATGGAAATTAAAACAAGTACACCATCCATAGTATAAATATCATCATCTATAAATCATGACATCTGTGTATACATACATATGTACACAAATACAAATGAATACAAAAATATCAAAAACCCTCATGTACATCCTCACCATCTTTGGCACATAGGCTGGTATATGATCAAAATCAATCAACTCTTGTATACATCCTCACTCTCTTCAAACATGTGCGCTGGTATATATCAAAAATAAATAACTATAGAAATCAGGAGGTACATACAGCTATCAGATATCACCCTGTTGGATATCCTCCATATCTGTCTCACCTATCTCCTCCTCCTCCTCGGCTCCTGTACGGAAGCCTTCTAACATCTCACCACCCATTATGGGTCGTGGTTGGGTCCCTACTAGTACTGCACCTAGAACTGGCCTCCGTGAACGAGTGGCCTCACCCTGACCCTGTCTCAGGGCTCGCTGGCCCCCTATGCTATCCACACTGTGAGTGCACAACTTGTCCTCTCACTCGAGGCATTTTGTGCCAAGTACTCTCCATAGGATAGGAAATTTATCCCTACCACCATCAAAATATCCTGATAATACCTAGCCTCACCTAGGGCATCCCGTAATTTGGCTACGGGTACTATCTATGGTGGCCCCATTGGCCTCGACCCTGTCCATGTGCATGTACCTATCCTAAGGGACCCTATCCCACTCCTACCTATATTTGGGTCTCGAAGAGTCATAATTTGTGCTCGTGTAGTGGCCAAATAGCCCTAAAAACTTGTAACTAGCACTTGTAGGGTGGCCACTTATATCCCATCACCATTACCACCCTTTACGGTGCTTGTCCTATGTTATCTAGTCCTATAAATCGCCCCCGTGCTCGTAAAGTGGCCACATGTGCCTCTACACCTGTCAACTACCCCTGCACCATCCCTAGCTATGTAATCAACGTAGCTACCTGCCCCTATAGGGCATCCCTCTAAATAGTGATGGTGGCTAAATTTTCCCACCACGGCTTCGATCGTCTCGCTCGTAGGTGTGCAGCCCACCAATGTCTATATCTGACAGTCACCCCGACATCATCGATCCTCCGGTCTCTCACCTGCTCCTCCTACCCTATAGGCACTATTGGTTGGGGCAAAGGAAACGACCTCTCCACATCATCCCTCTTGTACTATGGGAAGGGTGGAGGTATATCTTACGTCAACCCAAATTGTCATCTAACCCTATCTATGGGTATCATCTTGTGCTCTCGGCATGTTACCCTCTATCCATCTGAGTAGATGCAATCCATCTAGCTCCACAACCATCTACCCATATGATGGATAACCCACATAGGGCCTCCAAATGATGTCTACAACGTACAACCCTCTCCAAGTAACCACCTGTAGTAGGTGAGATCATGTGTGCCCCGCCCGCTCAACACTCTCCAATAACCGATACCCATCACCCGTATCCCACCTAAAAAAACTTGTCTCAAATACATCAGCCTGGGCCATACCAACTGGGCACACACACAATGTTCTCGGATGCCCAATAATGTAATAGGAAAGTGCAACACAAGTTGGACCTCTGAATCTACCCATATGCCCATAAATCCCTGTATAGCTACACTAGGAATGCTAGCGCCCATGCAAAATGGGTCTGGTCTATCACCATATCATGTAGTACCCCATCAATGATCATGGGAATCTCCCACCCTCTGCATCTGGTAGTGCAAAGCAACAGACTACCTCCATCAATAACACAACTAGCCTAGTCTCCTTTGGACAAGCCAAGTACATCTCTCCATAGCTCATGCTGGCACTATGAAATCTCATCTCTGCCAACCCCTCACCAAATAATGTCAACATCAACTCCTCAGATGCCTCTAAAGAGATCGAATATACCTACACCCCCACTATCGATAACCATAGGATCCTGGTACACATCCTCAGGGTGACCGTGATCTCACCCATCGGTAGATGGAATGTGTTGGTCACCAAATCCCATCTATCAATGAGAGGGACCATCAAACTAGGCTATCGGACTACATGTCAGTAGTGGCTCAACCCTAATCAATCCAAACTCTATAACATGCCGCAAATCCTCGGTTGTCACACCTCCTCGAACCATCACGAGCGGGGTGGCACCCTATCTCACATCCATAGCTAGTCTCTCGCCTACATCCAACAAAACATCACATTAATACACCTTGATCATACCCACAATCACTCTTGACACTTCACCTACACCTATTACCCTCCCTCCTTTTCCCCTCGTAACTTACCCTCTTATCACATATTCTATCTACCCACCCCAACCCTAACCCACTATCGATCATACCATACCTCTTTCAACCTCTTACCCATGCTCTATTTTTCATCAACAACATCTTCTTTTCCCACTATCTATCCCACCCAACCACCCTAGGGATCTTTTGGCCCCTTTTTCTCCACATGATGACTAGTACCGGTTACTTCTAACCAACCACGGTCTATCCCAAACCAATATCAGCCACCTTAGCTTGACCAATGCTGGTTCGACACCATCGACATTGGCCACCCTTGAATGCCGGTCCACCATCCCAGAACTGCGATACCCAAACCCCCTTTTCCTAAAACACTCCCTTCTTCTCACCCATTCCTACCTAACTCTACCCTCATCTCCTCCCCACCCCTTGTACACCTAACCACACCTCTCCCCATTCCTATTTTACCCAATTTTCCTTCCCAAATTCAAATCCCCTTTTCCCCCAAAATCTTGTATTCCCTCCCTAACCTATATACCCAATCTACCTCCCAAACCAATGCAAGATATTGAATCTTACCTCATCACACTACCGTCTCCATGGTGGTACTTCACAAGCCATTACACTTGTGGTCCACCAGATCCTTCTCTGCCTCGGTCATGTCCAATCACCAAATCCAATCCTCTTGACCTCCACCCAATCACAATCAATCCCCTTATGCTCATGAACCCATCTACCTGGCTCCTCTAACCAACCAGATCCCTCCACCTCAGCAGGATATTGTCCCTCATCTTTTCTCCCGACAAAGCACAACTCGTTCAACGCTCTGTCATTTTCACAAAAGCCAAAACATATAAATGAATCCATATTATACAGATTTTTCTTTTTATATATACCCACGTCAACCTGACTAACATCAGTTATACCTAAACCAACATCGGTCCTATGCCCTAGCTCACCATGGTTGGTTATACCGAGACCAACATCGGTCATCTTGCCCTAATAAACCATGATTGGCTTACCTAGACTATCACTAGTTATGTATGACTGACATCGGTTACCTATCATATTCTTGCCCATTCCCCATTGTTGGCCCCACTTAACCAACCCAACCACCATTTGACCTTACCCACCCTTATTGCAACCAACCTCCATGCCTACCTTACCTATACTTGTCCTTAATTACATTTTGGGACTTGTTATTTTACCCATACCTCATCCCTACCTATGCCATGACCTAGCTACTTGGACCTGGAACATTATTAGTGACATGTGAACTTATGTGCTTGTTATACCTTACAACATTGTTACCCATGTTGTTTGACCTAATGACCTTACCTTACCTCTTATCATGACCATTTATCCCGATAAAACCTTTGTGTGTGCAGTAACATACCTAAACGTTCCTAAACCTAACCGCGACATGCTTCCACACCATATCCTATACCTTGGATACCAGAATCACCTCAACCTTGTTTGGATAAACCTATCGGTCTTAGACAATGTAGAGTTTGCATGCTCTTCAACCTAGTACCGTGTTGCAGTTTATACATGTGTGTGCATTTGACTATTACTACCTTTGACCCTAGACCAATACGGATCACCGATTAGACCTTTATCCCCTTACCCTTATTGTCCACCTTCCTCTTCATCACATTCATATTTTATCAAACTACTCACTGATTTTTTCTTCCGCCACATCAACTCCTTGTTTGAGGGGATCACCTTCACCCATACATGGGGAAACCACATCTTATTTTTTTCATCGTTGCTTACAATACAAGCTATGTAACAAAAAGTGGCAAAATGTAGACACCAAAATTGGGTCACATGCTCCTTGACCCCTCATTAAATAATCAACTTGAACACACTCACCTAACCATGGCCCCTTACACCCCACACTAATATTAATTTAATTAATTAAATTAAATTAATCCATGTCCTCACAATATTTATTATTTAATTATCCTAATTAAGATAATTCCCACCCCACCACCTCACCTAGCCACCTCACCTAAGTCTATTCTTATTATGTTTCGATAACTAATTAATACCTAACTAAACCCTAAAAATCAAAGCCTACATCCCCTCTAACCACATTCCCACATAAGAAAAGGTAACTCCCACTCTTTCCCGGATGAATAGAGAGATCTAGTGGAAATCATTGCCATAATCTCCTATTTTTAGTAAACCTAGGGAATCTCACCTAACCAATCTTTGGTCACCCTCGAATCGATGTCGTTCAACCCGGAACCATCATCGGTTACCTTTTCTTCCTTTGGTAACCTTATTTCAAGGTTTACACATTTTTACGAGAGCAAGGAAGGAGATGAGAGATGCATGCAAGCAAAACAATCATCCTTTTACACATCCATACATTGAGCCATCACTAAGATCAATCAGAGAGACATTGCATTCATGAGAACACTACGAGAAAGCACCACTACAGGACCATACATGTATTCTCTTATTAACCACCTCGACCAATCAGCCATCAAATCCTTAACACAAGTAAGTATGGCCCTAACAAGTATGGTTTATTTCAGTTAGTAATCTTTATTCTTTGCATGCTTATTGCTTCATCACCCACTTTCTTGTAAACCCAAATATCCCTTCACCCATATCACCAAATCACCTATTCTCACCTGTTGTATACTTCTAAGCATACCTAAGATCTCTACAGACCTCCCCATTCACTCTCCCAAACCTTATTTGACCCCAGATCACCTCTTCCATTTAATCTATTTTGAGTTTCTTTTACCTTGACCATACCGACACCGGTTATCCACAACCATCGTCGGTTCTACCTAAACCGGCATTGGTCACATTTAGCCGATGTCGGTCTCTGTGTTTTACATCTTGACCAAGAACAGACCCAACAATCACCCTACCAATTGACCTAAATAACCCATAATCTGACCCTGACCAGTCCCAGTACCTTGACAGACACCTCACCTCTCAGATCCAACTATAGCCTATCTTGTTGTGATTGGATTTGCTTATTATATTTGAATGAGATACCTAAATCATATCAAATACAGTAGGACCTTGTTTATTTCTCACATTAACTTGTTTTAAATAGTGGATTGACAACCGTCTAGGAAGTATCACACTTCTCGGAACTAGCATACGCTAGGAAGTCCACTATCATATATCATTTAACTATCTTTTTGTGGTCTTGTTTTCTATTACAGGTAGTTCCTCCTAGCCAAAAGGAAGCTCTCACATTCAGCTATGGATCAATAAGTTAGAATGCACGCAACAACCATCAACTAACCAACATTTAATAGGTATTCCTCCTTAGCCCTTACCCTTATCTGTTTCATCATTTTAAAAAGGTAAAGAAAATGGTGAAACAATTTGAGGAACTTGCAAGAAGCTAGGGTTTTCAAGTACATGTGAAAAATTTAATGTTACATGTGGATTTAAACATGCAAAAGTGTGATATAGTCAATAACAAAGAAACCTATAAAAATCAAACTCGAGAAGATAAAGGTACAAGAAATAGGAAAGGGGTGGTTTATGGGATCTAGTCTTGACCTTTTTATGGTCTAACACATACATTATGTTTGTGAAGAATAGTTTATTTGGGTTCACTAAAAATCCTTCACATCTCCTAACTTTTGTGGTGGTACAGTCAAAAACTAATCTAAGACTAGCTTATTCATTCTTCTAGTCCCCCTTGTGATTTCAATTGATTTATCAGTTTGGCATGCTTGAAAATAGCCAAGTTTTCATTACAACTCTATAATGATTGTACTATTCCATAGCCTATAATATATAGTAATCCATCCTAATTATATGAAGTGAATTAAACATATTAAATTAATTTAGGGTTGATACATTTTGGTGAGCCTGTCCATTTTTAAATGATTTATCTAATTTAGGGTTTAACTTGTATATTTCATAGTTAGGCTTTGTGATATACAATCCCCATGTAATTTATGGGTTCTTATTGAAATTATATATGGCTTGTTATAATGCTTTTCAAAACCACAAGGTTTATTACCCCTTTAATCGGGTTCATGACACTTGTAGGTTGAAAAAAAAGGATCCATCCATATCATATCCTAATGTGTTTGTTTTAACTTGTGATGTGGATTATGGTTATGATAATGTATCTTAATCTTCTTTATCTAATATGGATTATGGGTATGAAAAATCATCATATGATCCTCATTCTAGGCTAAAAAATCCACTTGAATTTTCCACTCCTAGTTCCCTCACCCATTTTAACAGTACCACATGAGCCCATTTTTTATCATGCCTATCATGTTGTCCCACCTCCACCATCTTATAATAACATGTTCAAACATATTTTTATGACATTAGATCTTATTATTCTTCTAGTGACAATGAATGTCTTAGTTTGGATGAAGCTCCCAAATTTTAGATTCCAACTAAGCTTCCCACTTTTCCTAATCCTTCACTCTCTTTTGATATAAAATCCACTAAGGATCTAGATGACTCAATTTTAGATGATGATGAGTTTATATGGAAATTCCCCATACGATTGCCTCAATATACTATTTCTACCTTCTTTCCTACTACTAATATAGTTGGTGATGGTAATGATGATCATTCTTCTACTTTTATAGATAGTGATGTTGATATTCCATGTGAAAGTGAATTTCCTATTTTAGATGATTTTCCTATTTTTCTGATGCTCATGATGCTCATGTTAAAATTTTATTTCTCATGATGATCTTATTACTCTTAACAATGATATTTCTCGTAATGTATTTGTTATTCCTAGTCATGTTTTTATTTATAATAATGTTGATACCCATAATGGTGTTACCCCGCATTATGATGTTCCTATGTGTACTTTTGAAAGTATAATGTTATTCCATGTGTCTCTACTCTTTCTCATGCATGTACAAATGATGTTATTACTAGTGATGCTTCTCTTTCTCCTATACAAGTAGCTAATGCCAATGAAAATATACCATCTACAGTATCAATGATAGTACTCATGAATCTCCAACATGCATTTATTCTAGTTTCATTACTTATTTTTAACTTTTTGATGATCCCTTAGATGCAATTAGTGATAAGGTTCCCCTATACCATGTCACCCAAAGAAAACCTCTAGTTATTAATGTGCCTAAACATGATGGCATCACCTCTAGACAAAATAATTATACCTTGTCTACTATAAATGGTGAATTTCAGACCTTGAATGAGCCTCTTAGTGTTTATGCAATACCTCCTCAAGAGGTCCCCTTTCTTATACATGTGGTTGATGGCTTGTAATACATAGTTCATACTTTAATCTTAGAAAGTAAGGCCTATTATGCTACAATTGATTAAAACATTATATATAGCAACCCTATTCGGTGTAAAATATTCCAATCAACCTTCCCTCATAATTTTACCATGCCTAAGTTCAGATTATTGGGAATTCTAATCCTTATCTAAATCTCAAGTACCATAGGTCTACAATTTCTTCTTATAATAATGATAGGATACTTCTAAAATCCTTTCCACAAAGTCTAACTAGTAATGTAATGTCTTGGTTTACTCACCTCACTAAAGAGATACATTAGCACATTATTAGAACTTAAGTAATATTTCCTCAATTGATTTATTGATTACAAGGATCCTAAAGTTACATATGATTTGTTAGCCTCTTTATATCAAGGAAAAACTAGTCCCGTTAGTGATTATATACTAGATTTCAAATCTAGTATGCAACAATTAATATATAATCTTATTGATTTAGAAGTGTAATACATCTTTTCCGAGGCCTCATATTCCCATTTAAGGAAGATGTTTCTTTATGAAACATATGATTCATTCAATTATATTTTTTACATGTTATTGACCTCGAGAGTGATCTATTTCCCATACATACTACTACATATTCTTGTGATGTTATTCCTAGTAAATCCACACACTACATGTCCACCACTCCACATTATCTACCTACTTCTTTAGATGAGGTTAAAGTGTTTCACCATGGAAGTACTTATTACCATGTTACACCTAAAACCATGGTTACTATGAAGTCTCTACCACCTCCTAACCACAAATAAAAACATTTTTACAATACCATTGATCATCCACATAATATTATTCTCACCTTTTTTATAAAAAATTGATTTGGTTACCCTCTAGCACACATCATTATTTCCATCAGTTGGAATGTGTAAAAGTTCAAAATTTTGTAATTTCCATCATAGTAATGGACACTATGATAGTGATTGTTATGGGATAGATCAAAAGCTTAAGATGATTTAAGACAAAGTAATTATATCATATGATACACATTATGCACATAGATGTCCTTCCCTCCTCCATGACATCATCCTCTGGAGACCTGTGATATTAGATGATGTGCCTTCCATGAGCTAGCTGATATTACAGCAACCTATTAAGAAAGTTTCCCCTTTAAAGGAGGTTGTTAGTACATAACAAAAATAAAAATTCTAAATGCAAATGGGTTATAAAGGAATAATGATTTTTCATGCAATATACTCGGTCAATCACATATTTTCTATGGTCATGACACAACCATTACCTATTCAACATTCGAGTACCTCACAACAATCCCCGACTATACATCTTGGAAATATAGAGTGATTTCAAATCCTTTATTCGGCTAGACTACCATAATTTCTTGACTTTACCTTCATCATGTGCAATATTTCTACTCTCTACACATGTTGAATCTTCTTGAATTCCCAATGGAATATGAGTATAAAATTTCTATCTTAATAACATGTTTCCTTGCCACTTTCTTTGTTCCCACATATTTTCATGAGGGGACTCTTCTCACTTGAAAGAGTTCGAGAATCAAATTGGAAATGATGCACCACAAATTATTTGCACTCAAATGGAATCATGATAGCTCCAATGTAATCACAAGGATCGATCAACAATGGAAGAAATTTCTCAATAGAAACAAATCTTGCACATAGAGGAAAGACAATGGAGTGTCTTGGCATACTCATAAATCAGGAATAAAAGGGTACATATAGGGTGTTGAGTAACCCTAGTGCATGACACATAAGAAAACCCTAAACCTAACCCATGTGAGATGACCCTCCATATGTGAGTGGAGGACACATAGGATCCCACACACTAACACCCCCTTCATCAAAGTTGGGGTAGCAGCTATGATGAGTCAGATAAAACAAGAAGACACTCCTAAATAACTAAGAAAGATGTGTCAATGGGGCTCGACAACTAAAGGCCTGATAAGGTGCCTATATATAAACAACATCTTACTAGAAGAAGAAGAAGAAGAAGAGAAGGAATATATAGCCTAAAGAATATGAGCAGTTACATAAGACCTCACCCCAAGAAGAGAACACAAGTGAAGAAAATTCACCTTAGTGAAGGGCTTGGTAAATATATCTACAATTTGATCAGTTGTCTGAATGTACTGAATGTCAATAATACCATCATGAATAAGGTCTCATATGAAGTGCATATGGATCTCAATGTGCTTCATCCATTGATGCTGAACTGGATTTTTTTAAATCGATATAGTTCTCGTATTATCACAATAGATAATGGTAGGTCACCGAAAGTGGATTCCAAACTCTATCAAAATACCCTATAGCCAAACAACTTCTATGGAAGCGTTAACTACTTTGTATTTTGCCTCTGTAGAAGATATTGCAATTGTATTCTACTTATTTCTAGACCAACTAACATGACCCAAACCAGAGAGAAATTTTAGCTAGAGGTATATTTTCGATGATCTAAGTCATCATCCCTAATCAAAATATGTGAACCCAATCAATTCAATATCCACCCCTCCATAATAGTGAATGCATCAGTATAGGTGCCACAAACATAATGAAGGATCTGCTTAGCTACTTTCCAATGTAGCTCATGTGGCTCCTACATGAATCTAGACATGATCCCAACAACATAAGATAAATCCAATCAAGTGTGATTCAAGTAAATCAATATCCCCACCAACTATCGATAAAGGGTACCATCAACCAAGGAGTAGATCAATCAGAAACTAACTTAACCCCAGAAAGAAAAGGAGTAGGAGAAGACTTGTAATCGACATCCGAAAATGAGAAAGAAATTCAAGAGAATACTTAGGTTACGAAATCACAATTCTTGAATCAGATTGTGAAATCTGGATCCAAAGAAAGTAATGAAGAAGACCTAAGTCAGTCATGGAAAACTTGTTGGCCAAGGAGATCTTCACATAATTAATGATAGAGGAAGAGCTTCATGTGATCAACAAGTCATCAACATAGAGAAAAAGGATGAGTATGGAGTCATCTTGTCATAGAATATAAACATTTGGATCAGAGTGACACCTAGTAAACCCTAATGTAAGTAAAAAGGACTCCATCTTGGCATACCAAGCCCCGGAGGGCTTGTTTAAGGCCATAAAGAGACTTCTTTAACTTAGAATGAGGGAGGGATCATGGACATAACCCGAAGGTTGTTCCATGTAGATCTCTTCCTCTAGGTCACCATGAAGGAAGGCACTCTTAACATCCATTTAATGGACTTTCCATTTGTTTTCTGCGGAAATGGAAAGGGTCAGTCGAATAGAATTCATCTTTGCAATCGGAGCAAAGGTTTTAGTATAATCAACCCCAACTATCTAGGATAAACCCTTAGCTAATAATCTTTAAAAATTTTGACATCTCCATCTACTCCATACTTTGTTTGGAACACCCACTTACACCAAATAATTTTTCTTCCTTTCGAAAGAGGGTGAGATCCCAAGTATCGTTCTTCATGAGAGAGGAATACTCCTCATCCATGGTAGAATCCCACTCAGGAATACCAAAAGCCTCCCAAAAGACTATGGATCAGAAGTAGAGGTGAAGAAAGAGTGGGGTCCAATGAAATATGAGTGAGTACATCTCATATCCAAAGTATCTCCAACTAAATCTCCAACACTTTGCAAAGTTTTCCTATCCCAAAGAGGACCAGGAGGATCAGGCTCGAATTAGAAGATTCTTCACTTGAGTGAGAAGGGACATAGTCCTCATCATCACTACTATCAAAATCAGAAGACTCAAAGGTCTAATGGTTGGGAGGATCAAGAAGAGGAGCACACTCAACAACATCATCATCTGATGAGTCAAAATCTGAATCAGCAAGCTGAAGAACCTCAAAAGGTAGAGAAGTATAAGTTGAAGAAGACTCATCAAACTTAACACTTCTCTCAATATAAAGCTCATGAGAAGTAGGATTCAACAATTGATATCCCTTCATGTCATCAAAATACCCTATAAAGATACAAGGTTTGGATTATGGTTCCAATGCCTTGCGTTTCTTCTTGGGAATCTGACCCATAACCTTGTATCTAAAGACTCAAAAGTGCTCAACATCTGGATTGCATACAAACCAGGCTTTGAAGGGTTTCATCCCTCTTACTACCTTGTGTGGAACATGATTATAAATGTAATTAACACAATTCACTACTTCAGCCCAATACTACGGAGGAAGAGACTTGAGTGAATCATACAAGTGGCCATCTCCTTAAGAGTATGGTTCTTTCTTTCTGCTACTCCATTCTGCAAAGGGCTATAAGAAATTGTATGCTGCAAGGAGATCCCTTTAGAAGTATAGAAATCCATGAACCTATTGTTTACATATTCACCTCCATTTTTGGTTCAAAGAACCTTGATAGACCGTTCCGCCTATTTCTCAACAAGAGCCTTAAAGTCTTAAAAATGTTCAAAGACTTCAGACTTAAGATTAAGAAAATATACCCAAGTATATCGTGAATAGTCATCAATGAAGGTGAGCACATAAAGAGCTATAGTAAATAAAGGAGATGGAAATGGACCAGAAATATCGTTGTGAACAAGATCCAAGGGATGAGTATCTCTCCAGGATTTTCCTTTGTCAAATTTCTTTTCAGGATGCTTTCCAAGGGTATAACCCTCACAAATACCCTTAGAAAAATTGATGTGGGGTAACTTGTTGAACATTTCATTTTGGCTCAATTGTTCAAGGTAGCGATAATTTAGATGTCTCAAACACTCATGCCATAGCTTACTAACCTCATTTACATGAGTGAGCAAGGCAATGGGCATAAAATTAGAAGTAAAGTGGGAAAAGGTATACAATTGTGAACGGTGATATGCCTTTCCCTCAACCACTGTAGTGTCATCGTTAAGCTCATGAATAATCACCGAGTTAGGACCAAATTCCACTTGCATTCCTGCACCAATGTGAGTAATTTGGTAAAATGATAAGAGATTAGTAGAGAGATCAAGAACACTCAACACTTGGTTGAATTTTCCCCATCCATCTTTGCCGATCCATTACCAGAAATTGACACTGTCGTGTCATTACCCATCGTGATTTGGGACATACCACAAAGCTCAATGTTGGAGAACTCAACATGTGAAGAATCCATGTGGTGTGAGGCACCAAAATCTATAATCCATGTCGATGAAGGAGAAACTTTGGCTACAAGGGCCTTTCCTTTCTTCTTATCAGATTTAGACCCTTTTGTAGTAGAAGACTCGGCCTTTGGAGCATTTTGTTTGATAGACTCAGAACACCTATTTGATTTTTCTCAAGTAAATGAGTAAGGTGATCAATTTGTTTTCTCATACATAGATTCTCTTTATGACCAGGCTTCTTGCAATAGGAACAAAAAACTTTTCTTTTTGTGCTCTAGGCTCAGAAGTCGAAGCATTCGTGTTAAATTTAGTTTTGGTCTTGGTTTCCTTCTTAGGTTGATCCTTTCTTTCTTTCTTCTTTTTAGTCTTCTTTTCCTTACTAGTACTTGCTACAAGGGCATGTGACTTGGACTTGAGAGACCCCATTTGAATGAGTTTGTCCTATTCTCGAATGAGTTGGGATGAAAAATAGTCAAAGGAGGGAATATTCCAATCTTTTCCCAAGGCGCTTTTGTAGCGTAAAAAGTTGACACAAAGACAGAATATTCAGGACCTAACTTAGAGAGAATCGACAAGATCAGTTGAGAATATTTCTTCTCTACTTGACATTCCTTTAACAATAATCTAGTGTGGACAAACTTAGAGAAGTATGCTTGTAGGTTTTCAAAATCACTAGGATTTAACCCTAGCAGTTCATTTTCCAACTCATGCACTCTCATGTCATCTTGTTGTCCAAACATTTTATCTAACATTTTCCATGCAGAATTAGGTGTTTGGATGACTCAATGTGGAAGAGCAAGTTAGGAGAAATAGACATGCAAAGAAGACCTAAAGCTTCATCACTATGGTTTAACCACTTAGATTTTTCAGGGTCATTATCTAGTTCAGTCTTAGTTCCCATGGTGATGTGGAATAACCCTTTACCCCTTAGTTTCATAATCATTTTTGATCTCCACTCAAAAAATTTGAACGGTGTAAGAAAAGGAAGTGAATAAGCATCCATTGTGAAGAGAGAGAAGGAATGCAGAAAAGAATCACAACCACCCAAGACAATATAGAAACCCCCTACTTTTGGCACTTTATAGTTGAGTGCATTGGATATAATTTGGTCCGATCATGCATATTGAAATAGTTATTAACACACCTTGAGATCAGCATAATAATGCGTAAGAGAGGAGACCACAATCGTGTTTCGTGGAGCACAACAAAGTGACATTGTATACAAGCACAACTTATAAAAACTAGGAAGGAGGTGAAATCAAATCTTGGTTATGAGAAAGAGCATCTCACGTTGCAAAGGATACCCCCTTCTTCTTGTAAATTGTAGTGGATGCGATCACAAGTCACAAGCAATAATAAGGGTAAATACAATTTTTAGATGAACTCAAGATGAGTTTCGATGATCTTTAAAATCTTTGGGAAAAGTGCGCGGAAGGCAAATATGTGCTCAGAGTGATACTACACACTTGAGCGCACAATTAGTAAAAAAATCGACAATAACACCTAAAAAAATTATCGTTTTGAAACGCCCAATTTGGCTAATTTTAGAGCTATTGGAGTTGAAAAAAATGACAATTAACGTTAATTTAAAAGACGATTTAAATTATTACTAATCGTAAAAGATAAACAAATTAGATTCGTAATTAATAAAACTAGATTTAATATAATTAAATCTAATTAATTACAAATAATAAAGAAAGACTAATTAAGATCTAATTAAAACTAAATCTTTATTAAATATTTAAATATATTTCCCTTTAAAATAATTCCCACCAAAAAACAAACCGTAAATGAATTGTTTTAAAAAACTTACCAACCTAATTTTTAAATTATAAACATACCATAAATGAATAGGCACGAGGCTCAATGGAAATCGATGGAGGCGGGAGGATCCCAAGTTGGGTGGTCAAAGTCTAGGAAAGCCTTGTAATGTAGCCGATCTATGTGGACGTTGATGCCACAAAATGCGTCAAGAGATGTGGTAATGGCTAGGTCAACGTAAGAATGGACTCGGCATGGGGTCTCGGCAAGCGGTTGAGGGGAGAGCTCAAGGGGTAGGCCCGAGGAACATGGATAAGCTGCTAGGAGTGGGCTAGTGAAATCTAGACGGCTCGAGCTGAAACACACCACCCACATAGGAGAGCATGCATAGGGAGGAGCTCGAGCTTGGGGCAGGGTAGGAGTCCATTGAGGAAGACCATGATCTATCGGCGGGAATAGGACTCACTAGAGCAAGAACAACTTTGCAGGAAAAAGATGGCTTGGCCAAATAGACAATAATGGCTTCAGCTAGAGATAATAAATGATCCCGAGCTAAAAACATGCCAAGGGAACTCGGTTCAAGGCGAAGGCGTAACAAAAAAATGAGTGTGAGACATGTTGAGCTGAGCCGAGGATTCGTGGCGAGTTGAGGAGCTCGGGGCAGAGAAGAGGAGCTTGGAGGTGAGTTGAGGAGCTCAGTGGAGAGCTCGGTTGGGAGAAGTGCACCAAAAACACCAAACTTCAAACCTAAAATTTGAACATGTATTCTGTAAAATACCATGCAAACATAGAAGAGAGACCAAAAAATAGAGATCTAAAAAATTTAGTTTAAAAAAATTAAAAACTAGAAAATAACCTCTATTTTAATTGATCTACCAAATTTAGTTACTGATTAGCTAAATGTAGTTGTAAAACCCCTGAAATCTTCAGAATACCTACACATGCACAAAGAACACAACAAAAACAACTTTCCAAGAACATCTTGTTAAATACGTTAGCAATAAATTTCTAGAATATAACGATTGAAAAACTTGCATGAGGAGTAAAAAAATGAGACCAAGAGTAATCACAACTCAAATGACGAATGCACGATTTACCCGATCTCATCTCTGATACCATGAAATAGTTTGTGAGAATCGAATCAAAAATGATGCACCACAAAGTAGTTGCACTCAAACAGAATCGTGATAGCTCCAAAGCATAATCGCAAGGATCAATCAACAATGGAAGAACTTGCTCAACAGAAACAAAGCTTACACATAGAGGAAAGACAACAGAGTGTCTTGGCATAATCGTAAACAAGGAATAAAAGGGTACATATAGGGTGATGAGTAACCCTAGTGCATGACACACAAGAAAAACCTAAACCTAACCCATGTGAGATGACCCTCCATATGTGAGTGGAGGACACATAAGATCCCACACACCAACATCCACTTCTTTTACATGTGATACAAACACCAATGTGCATTGGCATATTGGCTCATTTTAATTAATGTCAACACATTTAGTCGCTCATTTTTACTCAAAGAAACCATCATAATTCAATACATTTTCATATCAAATTCTATATTACTCAACTACATTTGATACAAACACCAATGTGCATTGGCATATTGGCCCATTTTAATTAATGTCAACACATTTAGTTGCTCATTTTTACTTGAAGAAACCATCATAATTCAATGCATGTTTCATATCAAATTCTATATTATTCAACAAAATGAAGCTAAATAAATAATCAAACATCTCATCACACAATGGGGTAAGTGCACCAAGATGGTGGACAAAAAAGGGGTCATAAGTGGACGTCATATTGCAAAAAATAGTGAAATCTCAACTTGTAGGGATTATTAGCAATACACACACTCAAAATTAGAAAAAATTATATGAATATGAATCATAGTATCGGAATCTAGTTTCTAAAATACTTTTTTTTTTAAAAAAACAGACAAGTTTAGCTATATTAAACACTTAAAATTATATGACTTAGTTTTTTTTTTGAAAAAACCTATAAGATTGTAGTCTATTTGCCCGCGATTTGGATGACCAAATCTTTTTTTTTTTCCTTTGGTGAAAATTTAGATGTAGTTGTCTATCTTGGGATGGATTTTATTTTATTTTATTTTTTTATGATTTTTTCTATGAAAGTGGTCTAAAAAGATTTAGAAAATGGAGCGCTTTCTATTTTCCCGCCATAACTATATCAAAAAATATTGAAATCAAATATTTTTTTAACATGTATAGAATTTCTCCACGCTTGGGATGGTATAAGTTTTATCACATTTTGATAAGTGAAACAAAAGTTGTAGTCTTAAACATAGACATGAACATTCGTGGGAAAAAATGTCTTAAAGACCTATTGTTAGTAAAAAATTATAAAATGATATTTATCTTATTCTATTCACTTTAAAATCAATATTTCTACAAAGCTAACAATCTCCCCTATGCGATGGCACCATTTTTGTGAAATGTTTTCAGTTTTTTAGCATGGTTCAAGTCTATGGAAGAGAAAATTTGAAGCCTTTTGACCCTTTACACTTCATAATGACCTTCCGATAGCTTTGGTCAGCAAAACAAAGATTTCCCGAGCCTTAGGGTCATATTTGATAATACTGAGATAGAACCACGATCATGGGTTTTTAAATAAGAAATGTGATCATGCTTTATAAACCATGAGAGCACGGTTTATAAAGCACAATTGTAGTTCATAAATCATATTTATGTGCATCCCAATGTTCTAATTACCATGTGATTTTTTTGTTTGAATTTATGCATTTAATTATTCATGTGATTTTTTTTTTTTTGCACGTTTTTCTTATCACCAGAAGTAAAACATCATGGGAGACAAGAAACAAAGTCAAAAAGGAATTCATTAAGTAAAAACACCAAAAAAATTGGAGGCAAACAGATTTCAAAATCTAAGCGAATACGAGAATCTTCGTGAACCAAGAAGAGGTTCATCTTTAACCCCTACTATTGTAAGCAATGAGGAACTAGGTAATGTTTCTACTGTCAATGTTGAAGTTGAATTAAATACTCATGATGAAGATGTTTTTACTATCAATGTTGAAGAAGAATTAAATACTTGTGATGTAGCAAATGTTGAAATTGAAGGAGACAATGAAAATGTGAATAAAGAAATTTAGGTTGAAACTGTAGACAAATTTTTTTGACAAAAACACCTCCTAGGATTTTTCATAAGAAACCTAATTATTTTATTGAAATTGATGAAAGCATTTTGAAACCAATGTGTGAAAAACTTTTGAATGGAAAATTAGAAGAAAATCCACTAAAATTTTGGATAATCATTTTGAAATTTTAAATGATTCCCAAAGATGTCAGTTGTTGGTTAGTTTAATGAAATTGAATAAAATGAGACCTACATTAAACAACTTAGGATTGACAACATCTAATATATGTGGTCAAACCTCTACAATTGTTGAAAACCTTCATGATGCATATCACATTGTTGGTGTCAAGAGACGCACTAGGGATAGTAATATTGTGCATCATGTACTTGCTACTAGTGTTGTAAGTGAATCAATAAAAATAACGTTTGATTACGTAAACAAGTCGAATGTTGCAAGTTAATCGAAAAACTCTAATGAAAGCAATTGAAAGACGTAATATCCTTCAATCACTCAATAACATCGATTTTTGGGCATTTTCTGCTAGAGCACCGCATAAGGACAAATATAATATGATAGTTGTTACATTTTGGCATGATAACACTAGAGTTTCACCTAATACAAGAGATGTTGTAAAATGGAGAGTTGGTTCTATTAATCACGAACCACATCCAAAGCATTTCTTAGATATGACTCAAACTCAATTTTTTTGTAAGTTTGAACAAGAGCATCTGGAAATTAAAATTAGTCAACATTTTTTTGAAATGTTAAAACCATTATATGTGAAAATCAACCACGCTCGCACCACTTGTTGTTGTAGGAAACATGTTGAATTTTCTATGCATTATGCTAAATTTTTATGTATTCGTTCTATTTTGCATTCTAAAACTATGTTATCAGAATGTGGTGTTCAAGTTCCACCAATATCTTCCAGGGATTTCATTCCTACGATATTTTGTGAAAAAGAAGTTAGACAATTTTTTTATAGTCAGGATTGTTTAGATGGAAGTTGTGGTACATGTGGCGGATTACCTAAATTGGAAAGTTGCATCCATGAGTAAATTGAAGGTGCAATAGGAAATAATTTAGTTGATTTTGATAAATATAAATCAGTTGCATACCAGTTGAAAGATGGAAAATAGTCTAAACGGTGTGAGCTAGTTACAGAACATATGCCTATTTTTTAATTTATGAGAAAATTTAAGGATGAAATTGTTTATGAGTATGCTAGGCATACACATAGAGCTCGATGGTTGGATGAATAATTCAAGATATGCAAAGACACATTTCCTATTGGTACTATTGTTTAAGTGGTTGATTTTGTAGAGAATTACACATTGCAACCACAAATGGAGGTTTAATCACAATATTACAACTCAATACAAGTTGCCATTTTTGTGCATATAGAATTTATACATTCTCTTGACAATACAGAGAATGATCAAAATTTTTAAGAGAGTACCAATTTTATATCAGTGATGATCATACTCATTCTACTAAATGTGTGCAAGGGTGTTTCTAGTTATTTTATGGAAACTTGTCTGATAGGGACATCCACTTCAAACAACATTATATATGGTAAGATAATTACATGAATGTTTTATTGGATGAGAAGGATGCATGTCAAGATGGGTGTGCAACATATTTGGAGTTTCAATGAGGATAGACATGGAAAAGGAGAGCATGACGGTGCAGGGGCATGTGTAAAAAGAGCTCTTACAAGAGAAGAGTTGAAGTACAAAGATGGTGCTAAATTGAAAGATGTAAAGAGCATAGTGGGAATGGTGTATTGACAACATGGCCCAAGGTTCTCAATAATTTTCCATGGTTCATAGATATTTTTGGTTGATAGAGTAATAACAAATTGCTAGCTACGAGAATTGTATGACATGTTAGTGCTCAAAATTGTCTCGCCCCATTTGTGCCCTTGGAAATTTATTGATTTACGACCTTTTTCATTTTATCCTTCCCCATGTTGTGCTTGGCTGTTCTTTATTGCCATTTTTAGTTTGCCCTGGGTCAAAGATCATGTATGGGTCCATATTGGTCTCCTAGTTTCTTTGTTCCTCTGGAAAGGTCTGTATTTTGAGTTCCTCGTGCTCTGTCCTTTCAAAAACTCATGTTTTCATGTTCCCTCTATTTCCACAATCAAAATTTATGTTCTTGATATTATTCCTTGAAATACTTGAAGAAGAGTGAGTTGATGTGTCCCTAAGGATCGTGTTTGAGCCTTGTAACAATATAAACTCTCTGTCATTGAAGAGAACTTCATTTTCAGGCTCAAATGCTCATGTTTCTATATTTTACGGTTTGATGGGTGTTTTCTCCCGATCAAATTTACATCCTTGCATATACAAGGGACATGGCACCTTTTGGTTGGATGCGGCTCAGCTAAATACTTCAAAAATTCTATAAAAAGCCTCAACTTAGAAATATGCCCATGTGGGTGAGCAGGCGCCCATTTTGAGAATCAACTTTTTGGTCTAGCTTTGAAGTAGCACCGGAGGACACGTGGAGGCTTGGAAAGATGGGGACACATGGAGGCCTCCACTTTCTTTGCATTTTACTTAGAATTTTCAACGGCCAAAAGGAGACTACCTCAGAGCATGACACGTGGTGCCTTCCACTAGGTTTCAAGCATTGGACAAATATCACGAGCAGGACATGTGGCGAGCCGCGTTCATTCAAGGTATCCAATTTTTGGACTGCCTCAAGGTGTGTTGTGGTGACACATGGTAGTTTGAAAATTCAAAGAGGCGGGGAGACTAACCATCAAGACAACTTGGAAATTTTTCCTCTTGTATTCAAATGACTCAAAGTATCAAACTAACCCACAAGCCCGAGGGTAAAAAGTTAAAATTCATCTGAGAAGTCAATAGCGGAGGTGCAGGCTGGTGGAGGAAAAGTGAAAATTTTTCCCTTTGAGGTAAAAATGAGTTAAAGGTATAAAGGGACCCAAGGTTCTGCTAGGACCCACTTTAGAAGCTTGAAGCGGAAGGGCGAAGTGGCGGAGGAAAAATGAAATTTTTCCTTTTTCCAAAAAGATGTAAAGTGTGTAAAATTGAATTGTGAATCTATATCCATTCATATTGTGCCACATGTCAAGCCCAAATCTCATCGGTGGAATAGTGGAGGAAATCAAGAAATTGTGCAAATTTTCCAAAAAGTAGGGAAAATTTTAGTGGCGAATATTCCATTTTTGAAAAGTTTTAAAAGGCAAATTTTTGGCGCTGGTCAAAGTGACTGTTAAATGCCTAAAAATTACACTTTAATTTTTGTTAGGGGTTGGCTTCGCCTACCCTTGAAAAATATCCCCTATATAATCCTAGATTATTTGCTAGGTAGAACACTTCTACTTCACATTTTGTCAACAATATGATATATCCCGTATTGCAAACGCACAACAAGGGGGTAAGTTATTAACACATGACAAGGAGGTTTTATAAACACATGATAATGGGGTTATTTTTGATGCACAACACTCGATGGATAGTTGATGCATGACAAGGAGGTACTGCAGATATTGATGCATAATAGATGCACAACAAAGAGTTTGTTGACACAAGACACAGAGATTTTTGATGCACAAGTAGAGGGTAGAGGCTGCAGATGCGTGACAGGAGATTTGTTATCGCACTTCAAAAATTCATTCGACGACGTCAACATACCTCATTAAAGCACGTCAAAAACCTTGTTGATGCACGTCAAAGAGGTTTGTTGATGTGTGTCAATGAGTGTGTTTTCCTATAAGGAGGGTTTTTACGCGCATGATAATGGGGTTATTTGTTGACGCACGACACTAACAGATAGTTGATGTGCGACAAGGAGGTACTATAGATATTGATGCATAGTAGACGTATGACAAAGAGTTTTTGATGTACGACACAAAGATTTCTTTGATACGTAAGTAGAGGAAAAGAGTTGCAGATGTGTGATGGGAGATTTTTGTCACGCGTCAAAAAAATGCATTGACGCTCATCATGCAGACCTCATTGAATTGCAGCCTTGTGTCACACCACTTGAAAATCAGGTGAATTTTTTTCATACAACCCCCAAAAATTCACCTTCCCACAAAATTGGTTCCAGGGATATTTTCCAGGTATTTTCCACCTCCGATTTCCAAGACGTCTCTTAAAATGAACCCTGTCCAAAAGTAGTGAAAAAGGTAAAAAGACATCCCGAGGCCTATTTTTACCCGGATCTGCCATGTGGAGGGCTCAAATTTGAAGTTGAGGAACAGATCGATGGTAGTTATGCATTTCACCGTTTGGATGCCATTTGAGCTCTAGAAAGTTTGGAGATGTGTTTTTACATCAATCTTCATCAAATGTTTTGCCTAATTCATGTCATTTTGACCTACTGAGGTCCATTAATCAATTTGGGGTTCAATTTATGAATCCAAGGCATTTTTCAAATGAATTTTTACTGGTTCGTGAAAATGTGAATTACTAGATCCAAAGTTGCAAAGTAAAAATTAGGAAGGGAAAAGTTGAAATGAAAAAAGGATCTACATGCATGGGAAGTGAAAAACGTGCTTCCACTTTGAAGAATGATGAAATTTTTGTAATGATTCACCTTTTGAAAGAACAACTAACAACTTTTTGCAAGTTTGTTAAATGTCATTTTCCAAAAATATTGCAAAGCAAAGGTGCTTCGAATATTCCACTTTTGGAGGGAAGATTTGAGGGGCAAAGTGAGTGAGTGAGTGAAAGTTATATATTGCATGAATTTGTCATGCAAATGGTTAGGAGTTCATTTTCACAAGAAAATTTTGAGAGAAGCTCATCCTCTGAGAAAAATTTATGAGAAACCAGGTTAACTTCCTCTGTGTTAGATTTTCATTCATGTTGAGTTGGTTACAAGTGTATAGCCATCAACAAGCTTTGAGATTGTTTAAATAACTCTCCCTTACTGATGAATATGATAAATTTTGAGTTAATTTATGTCAAATCTCTGGAAAATTTTGTGTTTATTTCACTTTCAGAATGTCTATAAGTAGTTTTTCTTGTTCCTATTGCAATCTTGTATCAAAATCTCTTTGAATCACATAGATCTCAATCCTTGTGATAGTTTAGTGGCATCTGTAATTTCATTTTTCAGAAGAGATTTCATCTGGGAATGAAATAAATGATTTAAAATCACTTTTCTTTCATCTATTGATAGAGATTGTTTGTAAGCCTCTGGGTGTACCTCAAGCGTGATTGATCTTAGATTTTGATGTTTTATTGGGTCTTCTAACTCAAGCCTTCATGCTAGAATCTCAAAGATTGTGTGAAAAAGTGAATTTTGGGCCTCCATTAATGCACACCTTCTGGTTGAAGGAATGTTTTAACTATTTTGAAGCTTTATGTTATTGAGTTCTCCATTTGTTGTGAAGTTTCTCAAGGATCTAGAAAATTCCAATCTATCTTCTTGATCTCCCACCAAAAAATTATTCAAATAACCAATCCCACCTATACTACCCCGTGTTGCATTGTGTGTCAACAAGAGAATATAATCCATTTACAAAAATGCACAAAGCAATCAGGATCACACCATGTCTCTAGTAGCCTCAACCTTGTCTTGAAAGCATTTCCATCATTTAGTAGTGACAACTCTGTTGAGTTTGAATAATGGGAAATTGATCATGTTTTCTCAAGGCCATATCCATACAATCTGCATAATACAAGGACATCTTCACCCCCTTCAAAAAATAGAGGCTATAATATAGGTTCTCTTACCTTGGTTGAGAGGCACAACCTAAAATAGTGAGGATAAGATCAAATCCTTTCAAGGTGCTACCCACTTCTTCAAAGCCTAAGTGCTAATAAGTTAGATAAATTGCTTCCCTAGCTACAAAATGACATATAAATCATTTATCTTACCTCTAAGTGTCTTGTAAAATCCATGATGCTGCTCAAGTTGTGAAGGAGATTAAATTTGGGTACCAACATGACACTCATTGGGTCAAAGTGATATGCACTCATTTTGTAGCTCGAGCACTACTTCATGGGCCACATGGACAATAAAGATGACATGTTTTTGTGCATTTGTATCGAATTTTTCCTTTGTTGAGTGTGATTCATAAGAATGGGTGGATGGATGGATTTGTAGGCCTCTAACTCGCTTCCTAGTTATCAACCTCCACAAGCATTATGACTTGTTTCTATAGATGAAGTTGCAACATCCAAGGAATTTGATGAAATTTTGATTTTGGTGCGACAAGGTATTTATGGTTATTTACAATTTTTGTATTGAGTTATGTCCATTGAAATTTTAATATGTATAATTTAAATTTGAGTTGAAACATTTTTTTTGTAGGACATGTGTTTGCAGTTATTACAACAAAAGACAATGAAGAAGGAACAGACTATTTCTTATGTTGTTGCATCGAGGAAAGAAAGAAGTTGACTTCTCCTGTTATAGATGGCAAAGATATTGAGTACCCTATAGGGTTAGTGGTAGTTACTGGAACTTGGCTTTGATGGTATCCATTAAAAAATCCTCTGTTTGGGTGTTTGAAGACTTTGAGACACATAGGAAAATACTCTTATATTCACATCTAGTTCTAGCGATAAATATTCAGTTGTATATATATTGAGGAAGGCCACGATAAAAGATTCTTTGGAAGGTTCGAGAGTCAAATCATGAAGCAATCATGTCTATTATTCAGAGTAGATCCGATCCTAATGGTTCATTGGAATGAATTTACAATGCTCATGTCTGGTATATATAATTTCTTTGGTATATATAAATTTGTTAGTTAGATAAATTTAAGTTCATATATTTTATTAAATTTGTGTATTTTGTATATATCTAGTATGGTTTTGATTTGAAACTTAAATTTATTTGACTAACACTTTTATATGTAGGTTAGTGGTGCCAAAAAAGCTTCCACCTTCACATGGTTAGCATTATTAGTAGAGAATTATAAATTCTCGAAGCCAAGAGAAGATTTCATTGTTTTACAAGAAAAGAGAAGTAATTAACAATGATTTATGTACCTATGGAGGGGGTTCTTAGCTCTGGAGGAGGTAGCCTAGAAGGACCTGGAGCTTAGAGAACCAAAACAACACATCCCCAAGTGTTTACAAGACCATCCCTACGCGTGTGCATAGTTGGTTTGGTGCCATGACCCACCGTTTGCAAAATATATTGTTTGACAACCTTACACTATCTCAAACTACACTATTAGGTGTGTTTACAAACAATAGGGCAATGAGAGCACCAATTGGAGAAGGAAAAAAATTGAGACAGGAGTTATTGTAGAGGGTCCCTACACCGAGGTGTAGGATCAGACGAGATGTCTCTAGGTGCCATGGAGTCTACGTAGCCACTGTAAAGTTGAATGATTTTTTGGTCTCAGGGCTCTAAAGGGACTATGCCCGAATGAGGTAGCTTGGAAGTAATGATGCCTCCTTTATAATTCACCTAGCCACCTAGACATGTTGTGCAGTTGGTTTGGTGCCATGACCCACTATTTGCAAAATATATCGTTTGACAACCTTACATTGTCTCAAACTACACTATTCGACGCATTTGCAAACAATAGGGCAATGAGAGAACCAATTAGAGAAGGAAAAAAACTGAGACAAGCTATTGTAGAGGGTCCTACGCTGAGGTGTAGGATTAGATGAGACATCTCTAGGTGCCACGGAGTGCGCATAGCCACCCATCGAAGTTGAATGATTTTTTGGTCTCAGGGCTCTTAAGGGACTATGCCTGAATGAGGTAGCCCGGAAACAATGACATTATCATGCACCAAAATGATGCCTCCTCTAGTGTTCACCTGGCCACCTATATGTTACCACGTAGTCGGTTTGGTGTCACGACCCATTGTTTGCAAAATATATCATTTGACAGCCTTACACTGTCGCAAACTACACTATCAGTGTGTTTGCAAACAATAGGGCAGCAAGAGCACCGATTGGAGAAGGAAAAAACTAAGACATGCTATTATAGAGGGTCCCTACGGTGAGGTGTAAGATTAGACGAGATGTCTCTAGGTACCACAGAGTCTGAGTGTAGCCACCCGTCGAAGTTGAAAAATTTTTTGGTCTCAGGGATCTTAAGGGACTACACCCAAACGAGGTATCCCGGAAGCAATGATGTTGTCGTGCACTGAAACGATGCCTCCTCTAGCATTCACCTAGCCACCTAGATGTGTCCACATAGTTGGTTTGGTGCCATGACCCACCTGTTTACAAAATATACCATTTGTGACCTTACACTATCTCAAACTACAATATTCGATACTTTTGAAAACAATAGGGACCAGCAAGAGCACCGATTGGAGAAGGAAAAAACCAAGATAAGATATTGTAGAGGGTCCCTACACCAAGGTGTAGGATTAGACGAGACATCTCTAGGTGCCATGGAGTCTACGTAGCCACCCATCGAAGTTGAATGATTTTTTGGTCTCAGGGTTCTTAAGGGACTACGCCCAAACGAGGTAGCCCGGAAAGCAACGACGTTGTCATGCAACAAAATGATGCATCCTCTAGCATTCACCTAGCCACATGAATGTGTCGGCATAGTCGATTCAGTGCCACGACCCACCATTTGTAAAATGTACCATTTGACAACCTTGCACTATCTCAAACTACACTATTTGGTGCATTTGCAAACAATAGGGCAGCGAGAGCACCGATTGGAGAAGGAAAAAACTAAGACAGGCTATTATAGAGGGTCCCTATGCCAAGGTGTAGGATTAGACGAGACATCTCTAGGTGCCATGAAGTCTACGTAGCCACCGTCAAAGATGAATTATTTTTGGTCTCGTGTTTCTTAAGGGACTACGGCCGAACGAGGTAGCTTGGAAGTAATGACGTTGTCATGCATCAAAACAATACCTCCTCTAGCATTCACCTAGCCACCCAGATGTTTTAGTGTAGTTTCTTTGGTTCCATGATCCACCATTTGTAAAATATACCATTTGACAACTTTACACTGTCTCAAACTACATTATTCGGTTTGTTTGCAAACAATAGGACAACGAGAGAATCGATTGGAAAAGGAAAAACTAATACATACTATTATAGAGGGTCCCTATAGTGAGGTGTAGGATCGACGATATATCTCTAGGTACCATGAGTCTACGTAGCCACCCGTCGAAGTTGAACAATTTTTGGTCTCAGGGCTCTTAAGGGACTATGCCCGAACGAGGTAGCCTAGAAGTAACGACGTTGTCACACACCAAAATGATGCCTCCTCTAGCATTCACCTAGCCACTTAGATGTGTCCACATATTTGGTTTGGTGCCATGACCCACCGTTTACAAAATATACCATTTGACAGCCTTACACTAGCTCAAACTACACTATTCGGTGTGTTTACAAACAATAAGGCAGCGAGAGCACCGATTGGAGAAGGAAAAAACTGAGATAGGATATTATAGAGGGTCCCTACACCTGAGGTGTAGGATCAAATGAGACATCCTTAGGTGCCACAGAGTGCACACATAGTCACTGTCGAAGTTGAACAATTTTTGTTCTCGGGGCTCTTAAGGGACTATGCCCGAACGAGGTAGCCCGGAAGAAACAACGTTGTCACACACCAAAACAACACCTCCTATAGCATCCACCTAGCCACCCATATGTGTCTACGTAGTTGGTTTAGTGCCACGACCCACCGTTTAAAAATATACCGTTTGACTTCCTTATATTGGTTCAAACTACACTATTCGGTGTCTTTGCAAATAATAGGGCAGCGAGAGCATCGATTGGAGAAGGAAAAAACTGACAGAGGCTATTATAGAGGGTCCCTACACCAAGGTTTAGGGTCAAAAAATTTTTGGTGCCACAAAGTACGCGTAGCCACCCGTGGCCGAAGTTGAACAATTTTTTTGTCTAAGGCTCTTAAGGGACTACGCCCAAACGAGGTAGCTCGGAAGCAACGATATTTTGCACACCAAAAAATGCTTTTTCTAGTGTTCACATTTCCACCTAGATGTGTTTTCATAGTTGGTTTGGTTTGGTGCCATAACCCACCGTTTGTAAAATATACCATTTGACAACCTTACATTGTCTCAAACTACACTATTTGGTGCATTTGCAAACAATAGGGCAGTGAGAGCACCGATTGAAGAAGGAAAAAACTGAGATAGGCTATTATAGAGGGTCCCTATGCCAAGGTGTGGGATTAAATGAGATGTCCTTAGGTGCCACAGAGAGTGCGTAGTCACCCGTCGAAGTTGAACAATTTTTGGTCTCAAGGCTCTTAAGGGACTATGCTCGAACAAGGTAGCCCAGAAGCAATGACGTTGTCACGCATTGAAACAACACCTCCTCTAGCATTCACCTAGCCACCTAGACATGTCCACATAGTCGGTTTGGTGCCACGGCCCACCACTTTCAACTTTTTCAACAATTATGACTTTTTGAACTTTTTCAACAATTACAACTTTTCAAGAAATTACTAATTAGAAATTGAAGAGAAGAAGAAGATGGTTATGCAATTATTGGTTATTGTGAATAATCACCTAACAAATATCCCTGAATAATCTAGATAGATGATATGAATATTTACTTTTTAGTGTTCACCCACTCATAAATAAATAAATAATCCTCTTCTTCTACTTCCCAAGAAAAACACTTTAATCCTCGTCTAGTTTATCAAAGGAAGTAGTAAAAATACATGGTCCAAGAATCCTACCAACACTAAAGAATCACTTCCCACTCCTAGAACCTTATTTCCTTAAAATCCTCAAGCTTCTAGGAAATAAGAACCTTTCTATCTTTCCTTGATGGTCAATGGACCTATAAATTGAATAATTACATTATTGACTCCGGCACCTATGACAATGTCATGCTTATAAATTTTTCTAACTCTATTGGTATTACTCTCAGCCTTGCTATTGGCCATTGTTACTACATGAAAACAAAATAATTACCTCTTTTCAGCCAAGTGAAAGATTCTCAAGCCAGAATTTGCAGACTTCCCTAACAAGAAAATCAAGATGGAAATACTTGTGGAAGACATGCTAGCTACGTATGGTATATTGTTGAGCCAAAGTTTCTATCATGATATTAGTGGGGATATAAAGATGGATTGGTCATACACCACCATACTCATCAATGGTAAAATGAATAATATCCTTTTGATAAATAAAATTAAATACACAGTTCAAAAACCAAATGAGCCAAGGGAAGACATCTTATTTCAAGATTCAAGGTATGAAATATTTTTCATGACTTAAGAGGAAAATGATAAGTTTCCCATGTTGATGGAGGAATACACATGCTTCCCTTAATTTCTTAACAATTGTACCATGCAATGTTGCACCATAGTAATGTTATATTCATATATGTTGCACCATAGTTTTTTAATTTTAAATCAAACATACATATAGAATTAATATGCATAGAATATACATACATAAAAGCATATCATGTGCAATGAATTAAAATCAAACATAGAAGTAATATCATTATGAAAACCAACACATGGATATATAATGTATCAAACTAAGTGTGTTGAATGCACGTCTCTGAAAATATAAGTTCATAACATGTGTACATCTTAAACCAAGTGTGTCATACATATAGGACCACATGTGGTCACATAAGGCTATATATATAATGTCCTATGAAGAATCATAAACTAGGACCACTAACTATATATATATATATATATATATATATATATACATCCACATCCTATGAATCTAATCATGAAACATCTTCCCTCTCTTTGCCCTGCTAGAAGTAGCATGTCCACGACCTGGGGATGTAGTGGAGGGAGATGTCACTACGGATTTCATCCGTGTGGTCCTAGGCATCTCTAAACAAGCCTACAACCTAACCTTCACATTCATAAAAAAACAAGTTTTTAACATCCATATTTTTAAAATACATTCAAAATTTAGAAACATAGAATTTAGTTAAAATAAATGTGAAATCTTACTGCAATGTCATGATCCCTATCAATTTGTCGTTGATGCATGATAAGGACGGAATTAGACTCATGAGAGGTAAGCTACATACAAATAATTAAATTTCAAATTAAATATTTCATGTGTACAAAACAATATTGTAGATTTAAGTAATAGATTTAAGTAATAAGAAATAATTCTTGAATAAATTTAGATGTTATGGTAGTATTTACAATTTCTGTGGCCTCCACAGTCTGCATATATGGAGGATTCTCTCTCAGTAGTCATAAGCTATACAAAAATATGTACAAATCAATATTAATATACATGACCGCCACATATGAGCCAAAGCATAATCCACGTGAACTCCACAATTAGAAACAAATTGTAAAGAGAAACTAACCTTCGTAAAAGTCACGTGAGGCATGCCAATAGCCTCAGTTCCCAGAGTAGATGATGACCCACCAGGCTCTACACGTATAAAAGACAAACATATATTAATATATACATGTATATGTGAAACATTATAATAATAAAAGTGCACAATCAAATGAAATTTTAAATTTAAGTATAACTTGAAACTTACGTTTGTAACATGCCCATACATAAGTAGCTAGCATGTCGACGCCGATGTTTCCTTCACCGGCTCTTGCTATTTAAAATAAAATTAAAAAAATAGTTTTTACATGTATATACATAACGTAAAATGAAATACATATATATTAAAATCTCAAACATGAATTAAACTATTGTTTATATATATTAAATATTTATTTGACATTTACTTGTGAAAGACCAAGATCATTTGCACCAGTTCCAAAAACATCCGCCATCATCTCATCTAGAGAAAATAAATCATGTGATCCAAGCAAATGATGTCTCGCCCACAGTGCATACAACACCACATGATCCATAGTGGTGTGGTGTGCTAGAACTAGCACCTCCACTAACATCACTAGATGTAATCTGCTCACTATGTTGGGTCAGAGTGTCAGTGAGCTCCCTCAATGCATGTAGTGTGTCAATCTCCACAACCTCCTTCACTGTAGGAGGGATAACTGAAGGAAGTGGGGGTTTTAGGGCATGGGGATCCTTGGTTGACCTATGTGTGCACCAGGTCTACTTGTGTAGAGCCACCACCTCACCCATAAAAATAAAAAAATTCAAAATAATTTGGGACCTCATTAAGCACAAACTCGCAATATAATTTCTTCAAAAAATAGAGGGGAACCTCATTATTGTTGCATGGTGGATAATCAAAACCATCCACCATTGGTCCCAAAAATTGTTCTTGATTCGGTCATCATGGCACCAATGGATTGGGAACCATTTGCAAGTAAGCTGTGGGGGGCATTGGTTCTTGGGTCAGTAAATAATGCACAAATGTGGTCTTTTCCATTTTTTTGTCTTTTACGGCCGCATGGGATAATTTATTTGCATACCACTACCTACAATCACCTCTAAAGGTATTCCATCTGTCTATTTGGTTAGTTGCGGAGTCAACTTACCAATCAATGTTTGTAATGTGTTGGCTAAAGTCATGCGAGACAGATTTGTGGCATGATTTTGTCTTATATTCTGAATAAGGTTCTCAATGGCAATTTTATTTTGTCAGATTTTTCCAACGATATTAGCTTGTGTTCCTATTGGTTTTGTGGGGACAGAAGGAGCCACAGGAGGTAGATCTATGTTTGGACGAGGTTTTATGGAATGTTTGGAGGGTTTTGAGGATTGTTTGGAGGGTTTAAAGGAATATTTTGACGGTTTATAGGATTACAAGCTTATTTGAACAACCGACAAAACAAAAAAGTTGTATACATAAACAAAAAATTGAAAAACCCATGAGAATCACAAAAATAACCTAAAATGCAAACAAAATGCTCAAAATCGAGGGCTTACCTCTTTGTCTTGGTGGCATGGTTAAAACTATCACGATCCACAAGTCTCGAAGATTAATTTTTAGGGGGTATTCAAACCGTGAGTGCCAAAGGTCTAGGAGAAATCACAGTTGGAAAGGAAAATGAGGGAAAATGAGGAGTCATGGGTCTATTTTTGTCTCAGAGGACTGCGATCATGGTTTTAGGTTTAGAAATCACCAAGCCTATAAAAATAGTTACGTGAATGCAATTTATAAACCTGTGCTCGCGGTACCTAAATTTTGGGTTTTTATGTCCACTTAATTGTCCACCATCTTGGTGCACTTACCCAATGGCACCATATGAAATCAATACAAATATATATGTGCACGCATGTGTGTGCACGAATGTTTGTGTGTATTACATACATACATATATATACATGCATACACATGCACATGAACACTTACATATACATAATATATACATATTATGTATGTGTATGTGAATGTGTTATATGTGTATATATGCATTCACATACACATACATATGCATAATATGTATATATATATTATATATGTGTGTGTGTGTATGCATGTGCATGTGTATATGTATTTATATGTATGTATGTGTGTATATATGTGTTTGTACATATATACATACATATATACAAATATTCATAATATGCATATGTTGTCAATGGTGCTCTGGTTGGTTTATTTTCTAGAAATAGAGGCATAAGGTAGGGATGCCCTATCTCTCTCCTCCTTTTCATCATTATAGAATATTGTCTCAAAGTAGAACCATCACCAAATATATTACCTTGTGTTATCTTAAGGGCTTCACACCTACTTCTTTGGAGATCTTTGTCTCACATCAGTAGTTTGTTGATGATATTATTCTTCTACTCCTAGATTCCATTCTTTAATCTAAGATTATGAAGCTCATTTTTAAAACATATGAATATGCATCAGAAAAAATATTAATTTTTACAAGATCTCTCTTTATTTCTTCAATACCCTTCCCACTAGATAAAGGATAATTTCTTATATATTGGTCTATGAGATAAAATCTCTCCCCACCACTTATCTTGGTCTTCCTTTGGGTACTAACAAAGTGTCTTTGAATGTTTGGAATTATCTTCTTGATAGGTTCCAAAAGAAACTTGTTGGATGGAAGGGAACTATTATCTCAGAGTGCTAGAAAATGACTTCTTATCAAGAGCACATAATTATATTCCGATTTACATCATGTACATGGTATTTATTCCTGATGTTATTATTGAAAGGATGGAAATAATTCAGAAACACTTCCTATGGGACAGTACATAGAAGAAAAATATATTCCATTTAGTGGCGTGGGAAAAGGTTTGCACAAATAAGATAGTGGGTGGACTTGGAATTAAAAATATCATAACAATGATCATGTCCCTCATCTCCAAAATGAGTTGGAGAATCCTAAAGGAATACCATCCATGGACTGATCTTATCAGAGTAAAATATCTTGACCAAGGAAAATCTCAAAATTTCCTAAACCTTGAATATCTCCTCTTGGCTCCATATTCTGGAATAATTTGATTAAGACAATAAGGGACTTGGACAAAGAATGCAAGTGGAACTTGGGAAATGGTGAAGACATTCTCTTCCGGGAAGATAATTGGGCTGATTTCAGAGTCTAAGGAATGGCATCTCCTTCAAACAACCTTCATAAAGAAGCTGTTGGATAGAAATCCGGTGATTATATATGTTGCGTGATGGGAAATTCCATTGGAAGAACCTACATACCGAATTTCCATAATCTGAAGCTCTTCTTCACGACATCCAAAGGATTCTTAGTCATACCCTGTTGGTTTGAAAATTTGTCGCTAAAGGCGAGATCTATGGATAAACGAGCCAGCGAGTAATGGGGCATAGCCCTCTTTGAGTCAAAAAGAAAAGCGGTTTATTGCTATTCTACCAGCAGGAATCTATGCAAGTCTCACAGATTCTGCCTTCGGGGGTTTGGGATCTCATCCCAGTAGGTTTATTTCCGGCTGCGAAGAGAAAGGAATGAAAGAGAGGAGGAAGAAGGAACAGGTCCGAAGGGAGAAAAGAAATGAATTCCAAAGCAGAAAGGTCAGAAGATTTATGTTTTTGGGTTGGTAGTAAATAGAGCCAAACCTACTTGCATAAATAAACAAAGCAATACTGATGATAAATAAATGACAATAAAATAGAAGCAGATCCAACAGAATAAATACACAGATCTAACATAAGAAAGATCTAATGTATATAACACAGGTATTCAGCACAAAGTCCAAATATTGTATTACTAATTTGTTCTGTTACAAAAAGCTCAAAGTCTTTTCTCCTTACTCCTATTTCTCATCTGAAAGATATTCATCCATCCATCAACACAACAAGTGTTGGGGTATTTATAGAAAAAGAGGAGAAAAGAAGGCAAAAAGGAGCCAACAACTATTTACAAAGATATTTACAAAATATCTAAAAGTCATGTTGACTTTTTACAACTTGATGGATGACATCATCCCATGATGCAACATGGATGATGTCATCATTGCATCAACATACTTCAGACATTCCAACAAGAAAGTCGGAGAAGAGAGAGAAGAAGAAGAAGGAGGAGGAGGAGCAGCTACTCGTCGTCATCATCCTGCGGCCGAAAAGGAGTAGCCTGCTTTTGATGCTGCTCAGGTGATGAGATATGGAACTGAGCGCGGTATTCCAAAAACTTGTTAATCATTGGCCCAAATTGATCCCGAGAAGGATCCTTATGACGATTCGTTGATTGCCTCACAAGTCTCCCGCTCATCTATGAGCTTCTCTGGGAGTTTGGAATAATCTTTTTCCGCCTCAATGAGGAACCCGATGAAGTCCCTACAGGCCAGCAGGTTGTTGATAGATTCAGTGTCAAATGTGACCTCTGGCCCTGTTCCTTGAGAAGTGATCTCCTGAAGATCCGAATGGTTTCATCAGCTGACCTTAAGATAAAGGAAGGAGTGAGCAACCACGAGACATGTTGAGAACAATTCGCCCATTTGGTGCATTGCATCCGGGCTGCGCCTTTACCTTGTCGATTTTTTCCGAATAAATTCAAGCTGATCCACCAGTAGTCCAGAGTGGACATGGTTTTGTTGAGGGCCCTTGGATGACCGAAGACACCGAACTTGACCAGATCTTCGACTGAATAGTCGAACATCTGTTGAAAGGTCTCGTGTTGGAGTCTAGCATGATCTAGCTCTTCTGATATGGGCCCCGCTAATGCTTGGAGCTCTTTGTTCGCCTTTCCGATGCTCAGATACAAATTGACAAACTCGGCGATCACTCTTTCACTGTCCTTGAGGATTTGGCTCCTCCAAGCAGAAACGGCCATACCTTGCTCGCCAATCTTTGTATATTCGTTGATTTTCTCCTGGCTGAGAAGCTCAGAAGTTTCGGCGGCAGTTGTGGGAGGCGCACTACCCATCTTCTGTAAGGCTTGGAGCAGATATTTGTTTTTCTCTTTTAGTAGCCTTTTCTCTTCTTTTGTTTCAAGCTTTTTTGACAAAGGGCGCGATCATGCGGAAAGAGCTTCCAGAGACTTCTTTGGAAGATGTCCCCATTGTGACTTGGGTCATGGTAAAATCTTCGGAGGCAGATCCTTCTTCTCTTTGAGGGATTGGGGTATGCAATTTCCATGATTCTCTCACCTACAAACACTTTTAGAGAACGTGTAACAGCTTGCCTTCTTTGCCCCTTTGGTTAAGATCATGAAAATTCCATCGGAGCGATGGGAACTTTCCTCTTTTGTTGACTCATCTGCTGAGAGATCCAGGCTGGTCCTATGGAAGAAGGACCAGAAACAGAGGAGGGGGCAACTGCAGTAGAAGAGGGGAAAAACGTGGAGACACGCGGAGGCGGCATTGAGAGAATAGCCGAAGAAGTGTCCACGGGAGGAAGGGAAACTGCAGCTGCGGAAGACATAGGAAGGGAAGGGAGCTCGGAGATGAGGGAAGAAATGGAGGAGGACAGATCAGCGAGGGAGGAGAAGATAGATGAAGAAACAGGGGAAAGAGTAGAAGAAGGGGCGGAGGACACGACCAAAGGGATGGTCGCTTGAGTCACTCGAGGAGGGGAAGGAAGGGAAGAAGAAGGGATAGAAGGGACCTCTGTTGTGGTAGCAATGCCGACATCCTGAGTGGATGGGCCAATTGGACTATCCCCTGCTGCTTCTTTCTCTGGCGAATCCAGAGTTATTACACTGCCTGCAGCACTGGAAAGAGGACTCCCGGGGCTTCTTCCCGAATGGTGCATGGATTCACCTTCTACATCTTTGCCTTTAAGCTACTTTTGGACCGTGAAGGTACGTTGCCCAATGGGAAGGTTGTGAAATCTACCCCGAGGTAGATTAGGCCATTCATCCGGCACAGTGCTCAATCTACGCAGAGTTTCCTTGACCCTCTCCTATGTCTCGAGGAGCCTTAGTTCTATTAATGGCCGGAAAGGGCCAATCGTCCCCATCTGTATCATTATATACCTTGTCCACTTCATCTTCTATTGTTTGGTAGCCTTTGGGGACAATGGCTACCCCATACTGGATAATTTCTGCCAATGCTAGGTGAGAATGATCCTTTCTTCTGAGCTCTACCTCATGGAGGACGTCAATATAAATATCCTCGATCTGAGGAACATGGATCGGATCAAGCTTTGCTCTTGGTAGGCAGCCCCTTGGGTCGAAGGTGGGCCTGGCTGGGAAGTCATGCTTCAAATTGAGTAACTCCAGCTCTGCAAACATTTCCTTCACCTTATGGTGGGTAGAGCATGTGTATCGGCCCACTGTGAGGGGGAAAGGAGTTCCACCCTTCTTCCTTTTCAGGCATTTTTCGTGGTATGTGATTAGCCGCTGATACCCAAAGAGAATCACTTAGGCCCAAGATACCTTGGTATCCCGGTTGGCTCTCCCAAAAAGTTGGCAGCCCTCAAATAGGTGAATGTAGGAAATTGGGTGAACAGGCTCCCCATTTCTCTCGTGGTGCCACTATGTTTTTGGTCGTACGACCATGAGTCAGATTTGGCCTCAATAGGCAGATGATGTGATAAAAGAATGCATCGTTGATTTTGGAAAATTAGGCGATGCTATTCTCCAGCTTCAACTCTGGATAATACTCATATATTTTGACCTGAGGCCAAACTCCACTTCGTGCTAGGCCTGGATAATCCCTCTCGATCTTTCGGCAGTAGACCACGTAGGGAGTTCATATGGAATACTCCGTTGGCTTTGAGAATCTGTCAGTAGGCCGTCAGAAATGGTGCCGCTTATAATTTCCCAAAGAAAAGCGTTGCTGTGCACATTCTTATTCATTGTTTCCAAGTAGCGCAGCATCCATTTATGGAAGTAATGGGCGTCAGAGAGCCCGAAGACCCTGCTCAGGAAGGTAATGGTATCGCTGAGCTCTTCTGAGAAGTCACTGCGGTGGATGATTTGGGGCCATCGGGTTACCACCTTCTTGTTCTTCAAGTAGACTTCTGCTCATTAGTTGTATGCATTAGTCTTCATTGTCCTCCCAGCCTTGATGCACTGCTTGGGCCGACGGCCACGAAGTGCCGGTGGTGAGGGATGCCAAGTATCATCTCAAAATGATCGGGCAGGTGAGGTTAATGACTACCTCGATATCAAGCTTTGACACATCTGGTGTCTTTGTTGTAAGACTGAGCAACCACCATTATAAATTCATTGTTGACTGTGCTGACGGGGATTCCTCCAGCGAAGTGCAGGGCACTGCCTATCAATTTGTCCATCCATGGACTCTCAGAATCTCTTCGAGTTCGGAGAATTCCTCCATGTCGACATGCCCCAATTCTGAGTCTCTGACATCCATGCTGCATTCGGCCTGTGACTCGGGCATTCTGACCCTTTGATATTTATACTTCATCTCTTCCTCAGTAAGCTTAGCCTTCCCTTTTGATTTGGTGGGTCTCTTTGCTGGATGTAGACATATGTTCTTCTAAGATTATCTTCGATCTGCATGAAGAAGAAGCGAGACCCAATCCGAAAAAGTTGAATTAGCCATTTGATCTTCCATTGGAATGTTAGCAGAAGAAAGAGTTAGAGATTTTTAGGCTCAGGGTGCAGGAAAATGCAGCTTACAGGGGCTAAATAGGCAGGCGACAGAAAGGGCTGATGTAAAGATTAAATAGCGCAAAGGCGAAGCGCATGGCGCATGCATACTGCAGAGTGCATTTTAGTAAAGGGCGCATGAGAAAATCATGTTGCATGGAGACAGGATGCGCCAAAGGCGCATGGACCTTGCATGTTACATTGGGATTTGGTGCGCCCTTTGGCGCATGGGAAAAGCGTGTAACAGGGACTTTTCGTGCGCCAAAGGAAATATGGCGCGGCGCACGGAGGGTTTGCACAACACGAATGTTATTGAAAGGAGCGATGCGCCTGCGCTTTTACGACTATACTTGGCACAGATATAACTTGTGTTGCATGGGCGCAGGGCGCGCTAAGGGTGCATGGAAAGGCGATGCAGCACTGAATGATGGTGCGCCAAAGGAGCGCAAGTTTAGTTGTGCAAGATGTGGAAGAGGCGCGCCTTGAGGGCGTATGAAAACTTGATGCAACAAGCATGATGGGTGCGCCATTGGCGCGGGTTCTAGTTATGCTGCAGAGGGGACAGATGCGCCATGGGGGCGCAACTGTTTATGATGTTGCACGACGCGCTGGTGCGCCTAAGGGAAAAACAGTGTTTTTTCATATGGCTCAACCCTTCTTTCTTTTCAGTTCTAAGGCTGCCTTGGGATATTCAATGGTTCAAGCCAAAGGGGTTTCAGACCAAGCTTTCAAACTAACACCCTCTACCAGCAGATCTGGAAAGAGGGATGGGAGGAAACAAATAAGGAAAGACGGCACAGGGGAGGGCTAGCTCAACATTTGATATTTCAACAAACCAACCAGCAAGCCAAAAACCAGAAAATAAAGCACATGGACGAGAAAAGAACCTCTTACCGGATAAATATTGAAAATCTTGAGCACGGGTCCACAACGTGTTGAAAATGATGAGGCAGAGGCTGACAGGCTCAGAAAAATCACGTGCACAGCTAATAGTGAAAATGACATTTGGGCGCGCAAACCATATATATATAGGTTAGCTGGACATTAATGCGCCACCCACTTTTTGAAAAGCGCATGAAAACTGCTGTCGACAGGAAAAAGCGTGCGCCCTTTGGCGCACCAAAATGCCTGCCAACATGAAATAAAGCGCGCCTTTGGCGCACCAAACGCTATGTCGACAGGAAATTATGTGCGCCTTTTGGCGCACCAAAGCATTGTGTTGCAATAAGATTATGTGCGCCCTTTGGCGCACCAAAAAGTGGCGCAACAAACGTTGTGCCAACACAATGGCGCATGCGTCTTGGCACACGCAGGGAAGGCTCAACACACTTTGGCGCACCGAAAGTTGTGTTAACACTGAAAATCACGCTCCAAAGGTTTTAGGGGGCGCACCAAAAGTTGGTGTTACATAGCAATTTCATGCGCCTACCAAAAAGGCTTAAAAGACTAAGTTGAAAAACCAGATTTCCGGAAGGGATTTTACAACGCTTTGAATCAAGGATCCCTAACGAGGATTGGGACAAAATTAAGGTATGGTTTCGGTAAAATTGCCCTTGTCAATTTTACGGGATAACATACCCCGATAATCCAAATTCAATCTAAAGATGAGTTCATCTTGGTCAAGTCTTTTGATGTTGAATGTTAGTTAATATTGGGTATCAATTGTTTATAGATGATATTCCTTGCCACTTTGATTAGAGAAAAATATGGTTCAAAGAGCTTACTCATAAAATTAATAATTTCTTGATTAAAGGGAGATCAAGGGCCCACTCACCCTAAGAATCATATCTTTTGGTATTTCTTTATTGGTTGTTTTATTTTTTTTAATATATATGAATGTGTTTATCTATGTTTAGTACAATTTAGTCCCTATTATTTGTTGTTGTATCTTTTATTCCTGATTAATCTTTGGAAAATTTATTATATAGTAATTCCCATTTAATAAACTTTCTTTTCTTTTACAATTTTAAATTCCATGCAGTGTATGATTTAATTCCCAACATTTAAATTCTATTTTTATTTTAAATCCTATAATTTCTAATTCTCCAAGTGTGTCTTCACTTCAAAACATTGTATGTTTTAATTATACAAGATTGATTTTATTTTGTCTTTGTATGTGTGTAATTTGTAATTCTAAATTTAATTTCATTTAAGACTTAAGGAAACCCCCAATGAGATAGTCCCACCAAGCAATTTTTAGTTACACAAAGGAATCTTATTACATACATCCTTGGACATTGCCCTAGTCAGAATGACATCAACAATTAAGTTGATTAAATGAGGAGTTAACAACAAGACTAAATCAACTTCTAGGATTTCGATTCTATTCATCAAGGTTTACATGGGATCATTCCGAGGGATTTGGATATTTTTAAAGAAGGATTAGACTATCCATAGATGAGGGATTTGACTGGTATATTGATATGGTAAAAGAGGGTTTTGAAAAAGGGAGGAGGCTTCTTGTATATTGTAAATTTCTTGAGAAACCAAAGGTTGTGAGGAAGAGTAAATATCTTGGTAAGGTTGGGGGGATAGAAGTGATAAGAAGGTGTTGTGAGGGTTGTGGATTTTGTTTAGGGAGAATATATTTATATTGTGGGATGCCATTTGTGGATTATATTTGGGAGAGGGGATGAGATCTAGTGATAACACTCATATTAATAAGCGAGTAAGGATGTAGGGATGGATACGACTAGGTTTTGAAATGTGGATTAGGACTACCGAGAGATAAGGAGTTGGGACATGACTAGGGAACATAAAAATTGAGGCATCTTGAAGGATCTCGTTGAGGGAGGAGGAGATGTAGACGTAGCATGAATAACCATATGAGGAAGGATAGATGTATTAGGATGTTTCTTATGAGAGTTAATAGTAGAGAAAGATAGTAGGAGATCTTGTTGAATAATTATGTTTTGTGATAAGATAGTGTTAAGTTTAAATATAAAAGGTTTGATAATATGGGTATGGATGTTTATATAGGAATGGGGGTGGAATAAATAGTGAATTATTTGATGACCTGGATGATAGGTAGTGTTAATGTGCCAAGTGGGGTTATAAGTAACAAAATTGATGTCCGGTTTCATGTATGGATTATTATGGGGGATGTTGATGGCTGGTGAAGTAAGGTAAATGCTAAGGACAATAGGTTGGTATGCCATGCCCACAATATACACACCCATATACAACAATAAAAAAACATAAGAATAATTTATTTTTCTTCCATTACTTGTTACACCACACCACATGGGATCACTTAGGATAACTCACATCACATGAGACACTTACACAAGCATGGGATCAAATAGACAATAGGATAACTCTAACGCACACTACTTCCAAAACTTATTCAAAAGGAAAAACATAATATAATGACTCAACCCCACATGGAAACTTAAAACCAAACCTATTCCACAACAGATCATTCATGGTTACATCTTTATTATAATTCAATTCCATTGTTTAACCTTATAGATTAAAGATCATTTAACATATAAGAAAATATTCTCATTCCCAAAGCTAAATATTCATTTGTTTCATTTTACATCATTTATTAAACCAAAATTATGTGCACGAAGAAAGTTCTCATGCCTCATAGTTACATTTTCTCATTTAAATAGATTTTTTTATCATCGTTGATGTTCTCCTTTATTTTCATTCATTTGATGATCCCATTAAGATTTTTGGTTAGCTTAGAATCATTTAATATGCATGCAAGTTTTTTGGTCACTCCATAATTCCATCTCATTTACCCTTGTTTTACTTACAGATTACGTTGTTACTTTGGCCTCATGTTAGCATGGTTTAGAATAGTTATAATTCATATAAAACTTACTTTACACTTAGGAATTCAAGACTACAAGGAGTGCAACCTCACACAAGATAACACATTTCTCTTAAACACTCAAGTATTATATGCATATTGTTATCAAAAAGTTACATCACCCCCTAATGGCTAGCATGTGAATGGGGAATTCGGTGTAACTTTGCTAACATGGAGTTATCTTGAAGTGTGGGACCTTGCGAATTAGATAACTCTCGAGAGAATGTTGGCTCTCTCTTCATAATCCTACTTACCACATTTACTCCTAATACAATTAAATACCTATCCTAACATCCAATGATACAAGGAGAGATATGCATGAAGTAAAATCTACACTAGAAGTGGTGATACACCAAGAAAAGGAGATGAGACATTATGCTTTAAAGGAGAATGGGAGTAGAGAATGCAACAAGGGAAGGCCAAATAGTTGTGAAAAAAAAAAAAGATTCATTCACCACCAAATCTCCATTAAACACAACACCACAAACATGTAAATGAGAAATACATAACACAACCAAAATTTGCATAAAAAAAAAAAGAGGCAAGGAGATACAATGAAATCAAATGCTAGGGTTGAAGAAACACCACAAACACCAATTCAATTGCTCTTAGGATATGAAAAATATATTACATCTAAAGAGTAGAGGAACAATTTCATTTACAGAGCCCATGAGAAGGATTTCAGCTCAAATAATTTGAGAAAACAAATTGGTAGAGTTTCCCCATGCCCAAAACATCCCTCTTGCTCAAAATGAAAAGCTTACAATTTATAGAAAAGAGGGGAGAGAGAGAAGATAGAAATCCTAAATTTCTCCTTCCACCAACCAACAAAAGCATCAAAAACATGTGAAAATAGCATGGAGTACCTGAAAAATACCATCCCTTCATGTACCATGCCTTGTTGGAGAAGAAAGAGAGCCATAATGCATTAAATTCTAGTGTTTGGCTATTAAAGTGCATGGGCTTGCAAAAAAGTAATGTAATTTTTTAATGCCTTCCCTTTACCAAATTTGAAATATAAATTTAATGGTGTGTAGAAGGAAGGCTCGAGACCTTTCCATAAATTCCAAGAAAACTCTAAATGGAGCTCTCAACTGAAAGTTATGTATGTTTGAATTTTTTCAGTTCAAGGGAAAACTAGGGGCCATTCTAGACTTTTCCTTACTTGTGGTGATTTCGACCCTCTCTTTCATTTGCCTTTACCATCGGTATTATCCATCTACTTTAATTTTATTATTTTTAATAATTACATTAGTTTCAATTCCCACTTTTCTTTACTTTTTTCATTTTTCTTAGTTCGGTGGTCTCTTCACATTGCTTTACTTCTCTTATGTTTAGGGAAGTACAAAGTAGTTTGCATTCACCATTTGCATTTCTTTACTTCACTTATTTTTTTCCGTGGTATTTTCACATTACTTTACTTCTATTATTTTTATGAAGTAAAGTAGTTTGAATTCACCACTTTACTTTAGTTTTTTTCATTTTCCCCCTTTATATGGATTTTTCACTTTACTTTACTTAAAATAAGTAAATTAGTTCCAATTCACCACTTTACTTTACTTTTTTCCACCTTAGTTTTGTGGCCTTTTCACTTTACTTTACTTCTTTACTTAAAATAAGTAAAGTAGTTCCAATTCACCACTTTACTCACATTTTATCCCCTTACCTATGTTGATGTCATACTAATTTACTTAAAATAAGTAAAGTAATTCAGTAAAGCCCAAAATACAAAGGAAAGCAATAATGGGGGTCAAAAACCTGATTGGCCATAACTTTTGACCAGATGCTTCATTTTTTGAGATCTAGAACTTTTGGAAATATCTCAACCTCCTCTTCATGTTGGAATCATGAAAATAATATTTTGATGGGGTTAAGTGGGAGAAAAATGGTAAAAACACTCCCAAGCATAAGGAGTTAGAAAAATTATGCAGTAAAGTGCCTCCAAGCCAGTTTTACCATTTTAAACCATTTTTGCATTCTTTGGTTGTGTATGGAATTCTAAAGCCCATAGAGAGGATAATGTCATAAAATGAATTCAAGTGTTAAAAACCATGAAATTTACCTATTTTCATCCAGATTCATCACTATAACTCCATCAACTACCCAATTCTATTTTTCTCAAGTTGTCCATTTTACCAGGGTAAAAATGGATAACAATTTGGCAACTCACGAGGACATCTACCTACTAGATGGAGTAGACTAGTTTCCTTGAAGCATCCATTGGGCATGGATTCCTCTAAAGCAACTTGAAACTGATCTATACTTGAAAACTTGCACCTTGGAACCTACTTGAAAACTTATGCCATGGAATTGTATTAAGCACCTACTATTCATTCCTACAAATATGATCTATGAGACTGAATGATGAATACCTACAATTGCTTCCTCAACATCTGATTCTTGTCAAAATGAAGCACAAACCAACTGATTACTTGAAAAGTTAAAACATTATAGGACTTACAAACATATGTTGATTTGGGAGGCAACTTGAGGACTAATGTGAGACTAGAGTTCTACCTTTTGACTATGCTTCTCTCTATGGACACTGCTGGAAGTAGGGGCCATTGCAACTGAAATTGGAAAATTTGTCATGACACTGCTAATTTTCTAACTACTTGCGAAAGCATTATAAGCTTATCTATGGCTAATCTTGAGGGACAAAGAATTCAAAATAGTGAAAACTTCCCCTTAATTGATTTTAGTTGCTCTGTATTTGAATATCCTTGAGGATTACAACTTCTTCATGCAACTATGATCCATTTGCTACAACTACTTATGGGGACATGATGCACTATGCAAGAGACTACTTGGAGAAACCATGAAAAAAACTATATACAAAAATATAAATCATACATGCCTCAAGTAAGACAGTAAGACCTTCTTATGTTGAAAGCAAACCTACTCCTACCCTACACTAACTAGAGAAATGAGCAACTCAAACAAAACCTCGAAGGCGAAGTGGCAAAGAAAGTAGCTACCCTTTCTCATAATATGGGACCATGTGGATGATTTTGTAATGAGCATGGTCATGTACATGAGTGAAAAACTAACCACAAGTTGATCTTCCCACCCATCTAGCTCAAAGTATCAACATCAAAAAAGACAAATGCCTCCTCTATGTGCATCCATGTTTTGATCTTGGAGGATTTGATGTTGACCCTTAGTTATTTGAGAATCATCCTCATGCTTGGAAGTAAGCATGACTATATGTGGCTCCTCCTTTGGCTCCAATGAATCCAAGTACCTGATTGGGTAAGGTCTGATCTATTGGATTTTCTACTATTTTTGAGCTTTTAATCCAATAAGGAAGTCTTCTTGCATACATTCTTGGAAAAGGTGATTGTCTGTGATTTGATATTCTCTTTGGTTCTCATCTGAGACAACTGAATTTCTGCCTTGATGACTTTTATGAAATGGTTGTCATCCTTACTTTCCTCTTCCTCTTGGTAACCACATGGAAGACTCCTCCTCAACATGCAACTCACTGTGATTGCTTACAAATCCGAATGGAATCACTTGTGGATCATTGTAATAAGGATGTAACATTACTCACCTAGAATTTCCTCCTCCTCCACTTGAATATTGAACTTCTTGTGAATGAATTCCTCCTCTAACAAGAAGTTTGATAAATCAAACTCTTTAATTTGTTGCTCTAGAGGACTATTTTGGGTAGCAAGGTCTTCTTGGATGTTATCCTCTGTCATAGACTCATCAACCAAATCAGATTCTCCAAATGAAAGAAAAAATATCTCAATGATATCATTTTCATTCAATGCCTCCAAATTGATCTATTCTCTTCCATATGTTCATCTTTAACGGGAATTGGAGCTGATTTTTTCCCTCCTTGACTAATTCTACATCTAGGTTTTGATCAATAAATTTGGAAAGGATAGTGCAATCATGCACACTGCATTTGCAAGCACATAGACTATTAATCATCACTTCTTTCTTGCTTACGCTCTGCTATTACTATAAAATCAGTCTTCACCTCTTTCTCTTGAATCAAAACTTATTGAGGAGGCTTACTCATTAATGGAATTTGTTTGATATTAAACTTGGCAACCCACTCTTTCAAGTTTCTTGCAATTCTTCCTTGTTAATCTCTTCAATATTATCCTCCCACCTTTTGATTTTTGATTTTCTCTTCCCAAAATGGATTTGGGACTACAAGAGGAGGGGTGGGTTGGGATTCAACTTGTTTTTCTCTTGCTTGAGGTGGAAGGAAGGTTTCACTTCTTCTTGTTTCTTTAGAGGGGATGGTTTCTTGGAATGGAAAAGGGTAGAAGAATTAAGGTGGGATGGAATACTAGAAGATGGAGAAGGGGATTCAACACTAGGGTTAGTATGCAAGAAACTAGACTCATGACATTACTAAAATGATATGGATTGGGAAGGAGAAAAGGAAATACTATGAGATGTTGGACTTACCCATTGACAAGGTTGTCTTTCATCAAGCTCATAAAATTCAATCTCCTTGGTCCATTTTGCAAGTAATGGCAGCATTTCAACCATGAAGTCAAGTTGTTGCTGAAGGCTGTAATGTCTTGGAAAAGGGCCCACCCATGGACAAGGTGTCCTAAAACCAATCTTGACTGCCTTCATCTGAGATGTAGCCCTTGACTGCACCATTTTAGCCTCCATACTTTGAATTGTCTCTCTACAAATCAGTGTTCTCCACATAACTATTGTCACCATATGCATATCCCTCTTCTTGATAGGCTCCATAGCCAAACTGATTCTGATATTGCTCATAGGGATAGGCATAGTGATTATAAATTTAATCAAGAAAATGATTCGAGAGAAGTTGAGAAATGCATTGGAGGTGGATTATATTGTTCTACAAGTGTGAATTCCATGCAGGGAATGAATTCATGACTACACAACTTCATGGAATGGAAGAAAGTGAAAGATATGGAAAGAAAATGGATGAAAAATGGATGAAAAGAAAGGTCTACAACTCAGAGAGTGGGTTACTTGGATCAATGGAGTTGCCATATGTGTTTGGGTTTTGGAGCCTTGACTACTTAAGTCTTTCAATTTGCAGCTTGAAGTAATCAACCTACTCGAAGTAATCAACTTGCATGAAGTAATGAAACAACTTGAAGTAACACAACTTACTTCTTCTTCTTGTTCTTATTAGAGTTCTTGACTGTTTTACTTCCCTTTGTTTATCGGTCTTCTGAGGGTTGATTACTTCAACTTCCTTCTTCTTAGTTCATCATTTTTAGGACTTGCATTACTTCCTCCTTTATGTAATGTTTATAAACTACTTACTTCCCTTATCATCGGTCTTTAGAGATGACTTAACTTGCTTTACTTTCTTATCAGGACATTTAGAGGGAAATTACTTAAGTCTTTCAACTTGAAGTAATTGGATTACTTAAAGTAGTGCAACTTGAGGTTCAATTACTTAAGTCTTTCACTTTGAAGTAATGGAACAACTTGAAGTAGTGAAACTTGGAGGTGCAACTACTTAAGTCTTTCCTATAGGATAACTTGAAGTAATTAAATAACTTGAAGTAGTTAAAATTAGAGGTGCAACTAATTAAGACTTCCAACTTGACGTAATTAAACAAATTACTTCCTCTTCTTCTTATAATCAGTGATTTGAAGTGCAATTACTTACTCCTTATCTGCATTATTTTGACTATTGATTATTTCTTGTTTTTATGTTGTTCGGACTACTCATTACTTAGCAGTAATGCAAGATGATATCACCTAATTAATTCTTCTTTCTGTAGTGTTATATGACCTCATTAATTCAATTTCTCTTTGTTGTAAGGCTTCAAACTACATTTTTTTCCAAGAACACATCAACTCAAAGCCAAAATGGAAATTCTTCAACTGCACTCCAACTAAATATATGAATTTGACTTTTTTGTCCCATTGGGTGTTCCATAATTATCATCACAAAATTACAACACCCACGAATGACCAACATGTGAATGGGGCATTTGGTGTAAATTTTCTAACATGGAGTTATCTTGAAGTGTGGGACCTTGCAAATCAGATAACTCTCCGAGAGAAGGTTGAATCCTCTTCCTAATCCTACATGCCACAACTACTCCTAATGCAAGAAAATACCTATCTAAACCTATATCCTAATAGGGAGAGATATACATGAAATAAAACCTACACTAGAAGTGGTGATACACCAAGAAAAAGGATATGAGACACGCTTTGAGGGAGAATGGGAGAGAAAATGCAACGGGAGAGGGAAGGCCAAATAGATTTGACACAAAAACAAAGCTTCATTCATTGCCAACATGTCCATTAAACACAATACCAAATACCTAAAATTAGAAACTACATGCACATAACCAAATAATAAAAATAAAGAGGCAAGGAGATACAGTGAAATCAACTGGTAGGGTTGAAGAACACCATAAAACACCAAATCAATTACTCTTAGGACATGCACAGTCTATTACATCTACAAGAGTAGAGGAATAATTTCATTTAAATAACCCATGAGAAGGCTTGTAACTCAAATAATTTAAGAAAATAAATTGGCAGAGTTTCCCCATACCCATAACATCCATCTTCCTCAAAATGAAAAGCTTATAATTTATAGAAAATGGGAAGAGAGAGAAGATAGAAATTCTTAATTTCTCCTTCCACCAACCAACAAGAAGCATAAAAAAACATGTAATGAACATGGATTACCTACAAAATCCCATCCCTTCATGTACCATGCCTTAAAAGAGAGTCATACCGCATTAAATTCCGATGGTTGTAGTTGTTATAGTGCATGGGCATATAGAAGAAGTAATGTAATTTTTTAATGCTTTCCCTTTACTAAATTTTAAATCTGAGTTTAATGGTGTGTAGAGAGCTCGATTCCTTTCCAGAAATTCTAATAATGCTTGAAACGAAGCTCCCAGCTGAAATTTATGGCCGTTTGAAGTTTTGTAGTTCTATGGGAAAACCAAGGGCCATTACTGCACTTTTCATTACTTGCGGTGATCTGAACCTCATTTACTACGCTTTACCATCAGTATTCTACATCTACTTTAATTTTCTTATTTTTAATAATTAAAGTAGTTTCATTTCCGAATTTGATTTGCTCATTTTTTTCAGTTTTTAGTTTAGTTAGGTATTTTCACATTGCTTTACTTCTCTTATGTTTAGGGAAGTAAAGTAGTTTGTATTCACCGCATTGCTTTACTTCATCTTATCTTCCTTCTCTTGTGGTGTTTTCACATTACTTTACTTCTCTTATTTTTATGAATTAAATTAGTTTGAATTCACCACTTTACTCTACTTTTCATTTTCCCCTTTTGTGGCTTCTTCACTTTACTTTATTAAAATAAGTAAAGTAGTTCCAATTCACCACTTTACTTTTAAATTTGTTCACCTTAGTTTCAGTAACCTTTTCACTTTACTTTACTGCTTTACTTAAAATAAGTAAAGTAGTTCCAATTCACCAATTTACTCACTTTTTCTCCCCTTGCATTGATTTCATACTGATTTACTTAAAATAAATAAAGTAGTTCGAATTCACCACTTTACTCATTTTTGTCCCCCTTACCTGCATTGATTTCATACTTTTGCTTTACTTAAAATAAGTAAAGTAGTTCCAATTCACCACTTTACTCACTTTTTCTCCCCCTTACCTACGTTGATTTCATACTACTTTACTTAAAATAAGTAAAGTAGTTCCAAAAGCCTGAAATACAAAGGAAAGCAGTAATGAGGGTCAAAACCCGATTGGCCATAACTTTTGACCAAATGCTTTGTTTTTTGAGATATTGGACTTTCTGGAAAGATCTTGACCTCCTCTTCACATTGGAATCATGAAAATCATATTTTTATGGGGTTAAGTGGGATAAAAATGGTAAAAACACTCCCAATAATAGGAGTTATAAAATTGCGGTAAAATGCCTCAAAGCCGCTATTTTTACCATTTTTACAATTCTTTGGCTCAGTATGGACTTCAAGCCCATAGAGAGGGAATTCCATCAAATGACTGCAAGTGCTAAAAACCATGAAATTTACCTGCTTTCTTCTAGATTCATCACTGAAACTCCATCAACTACCCAATTCCATTTTTCTCAAGTTGTCCATTTTACCAGGGGGTAAAAATGGATAACACATATTACAAGTGAGACATCCATTACAATTTTATGCATTTATAATTCCTTCTAATGAACTATTTCAAACATTAGGTAAATATGAATCAGATTTTCTTTCACCAATAACCTTAAGAGAGGTCCCACGATCTATTAACTTCCACAACATTAAAAGTGGATGGGAACCACACCCCACTACAAGAAAGAACTAGGGAGGTCAAATATACTTATCTTAAAAACCCTAGAGAAATCCAAGGTAATTTTATACTACTCAACAAGGTAACACTCTCATATATGCGGGACAAAAGGGTTCAAATGTAGGAATTTAGTGCATATGTAAATTGACACAAAGATTCCACTCACGTCATTTAGATCTCTCAATGAGACCAATCGTAGGTGAAACATCCCAACTAACTTTGCAAGGATTTAGCCACCCAATAGGGTACTAAGGACAATTTCACATATGAGGAATAAACTTATCCATGATGTGATCAAGCCTACGAAACCTAGAGATGTTGGTCTCACTTTCCCAAGGAAGACAGGGTTCACTTAGTATAGTCACTTCCTCACATAAAATACTTAAGGAAATGGTCAATGTAGTAATTGTCTTATATCAAAAATAAGAAGACAATTAAAAAATTATATTATTTTCTTAACATGATGTTGTCATGCAAATTTGCAACATGCAAATTTCATATTTTTGAGCATAACAATGTCCCTAGTGCCAAAACATTTGTGTGTGAAACCTCTCAGAACATCCCCAAATCAGCCCACCCCTTCTATTATTATTTTCCTTGTCCATGTAATTCCCATGTTGGTGCTCCTAACCTTTCCCATGTGTCAAAGAGATAAAAACAAGCTTACATAATTCTTTTGACATAATGTCTTTTAAGGTGGATCTTTTGAAAGGTTTGGGAATTGTAATTTTTAGCCTTTCTAAGGTTGGTGCATATTCTTAAGAGTGAATTTGAAGGCATAAATTCACCGAGAAGATATATTCATGAGCTAAAATCATTGTTCAAGTTATTTAGGAATATTTAGGGAAGATTTGGAGATTCATGAGAGCGATTAAAAAAGGTCAAAGGAGCTTGCACTATGAAAAAACACCTAAGCTTAAGGAGATGATTTTGGTAGCTCTAGAATGAGTTGGAGGTCAAAAAAATATCAATATAAATCTTATTCAATTCACTACATGTTAGTAATCTCATATTTTTCACAACACCCATGTATTTCTTTCCACAACTCATTCTTCATAGGCACAACTGGTGGTCCCGATCAAAAATGACATTTTTGATAATGTTGCAAGATTAATCAGACATTTAAACCCATCCCCTCCTTCTAATTTTTTTTTCCATTCAAAATAATATAAATAACTTCCCAAACATTCATCTAGGAGCTCCGAAATGTCATTTTCAATCTCCTCTCCAAGGTACAAGCTTTGTACTTAACCAAAACTTTCAGTGACACGTGTCACCATGAGGATAATTTTCAATTTATATGTCCCTCTATCCCTTTATAATGGGACAAGGGGGCATAAAAAAATTTCCCACCACCTTAAGCCTCATGGACCTATCATATGGTCCCGAAGGCCTCCGATAAGCACCTTTTGATAGTTTTTAAGCCTCCTCTCCTTGCTTCCCGGGCTAGGATAAACAATTTTGTGATCTCCAGGATAAGGGTACAAAGGGAAAATAAAATTTTCCCTCCCCTTGCTTCCACATGGTTTTTCATATGACCAAGTCTCAGCCCTCGTGAGGAGAATGGAGTCAAACCAGGTACATGATATTTAAGCGGATAATTTTGGGAGCTTTGTAAGGATTTAGGAGGAAAAAATAACTCATTGGAAATATAAGAGGATCCTCTACAATATGTAACATTCATATTTTTCATAAACCCTTGGAGCTTCTCAGGGGAGATTTTTTTTGTAGGCACACTCTGTGATTCCAAGGAAGAAGGTCATTTTTCAAGGGGTTACAAGTGTAACAAAACCTTTAGACCCATCTCATTATTCTCTAAATGATGTTTTAAATCAAAATAATATAAATAAGTTCCTAGAAATACCTCTAGGAGCTCCAGGAACTTCATTTTCAAGCTCTCTCTTAAGAATACTCTCGTAGTTAGAAAATTTTTCAAGTGCCACTTATCACCATAGCACTAATACGCACTTTTGGTATCCCTTTTTCCCTTTCCAAGGGGATATAGGGGGACAAGATATTGCACCCCACCCCCCCACCTTATGCCTCATGGACACACCACATGACCCTAGGAGGCTCTGATAAGCACTTTTTTCCAATTTTTAAGCCCCCTCTCCAAGCCATGCATGCCCCGCCACTTGTCACCATAAGGATAAGGCACATTTTAGGTGTCCCATAATCCCTTTCCCATGGGACAAGGGGGACCAAAAAAATTCCCCCTTCCTCTTTCTCCCTCATGCTTATAAAACCCATCACTTAACCATTTTCAATCTCCCCACTTTTACTTCATTTCTACCGAGATCTCTAGCGAAAAAGTTTTCCAAATCCCTCCATCTAAATTTTCCCACTTGAATTCATTCCTCCATGTTCATATGAGCATGGTAAGGATAAAATTTAATAAAAAAATTCAAAATTTTAAGAATTCCATGTCATTTTTACCATATTGACTATTTAGCCCATGAAAAAACAAATATTCATATCTTTAAACCGATGCATGGATTTATGTGTGGTTTTTTACATTCTTCATAATATTTAGAAACCCTCACAACCCAAGTGATGGGCTGGCATGAATTTTCCATATTTTTCCTATGAACAAACCCCAAATTCATGCCCTCATTTTGTAAAATTTTGTTTTTGAGATCGATCAAGAAAAAATGTAAATGAGATAAAGAGAAAAACCATATCAAAAAATTTAGTTCCATAAAATCCAAGGTCAAGAAAGCCACTTTCCAAAAATATTAAGTATCTACATGAGAACTTATTATAAATAGTAAATTCTCACAAAGGGAAAAATTCTACAAAGGTTAAAGTGTTTACAAAGTGAACATCCAAGACAACAAGAAGGGTGATCGAAAGTAAAGAAAGTGAAAAATGGCATTTTCTAAAAATAACAAATCCTCATTCGTGAGTGCTAGAATTCATAGTTTCTATCTCTATTCACCTCTCTACTTCGCAACATCTTCATAGGGGGTGTGTGAAAGTGGCATAAGTTCAAATGATGCAATTCATCCTCCAAAGATCATCATTGTGGTCACATTAGTGTACATAGAAAAAAAAACATCAGAGGGTGTAGTAGTTACAAATGAGAAACATGCATGTGCATAGATAAAAGGATATTCAATTTTTTTGGGAGATTCATATATTATCATTATAAATATTTAATCAAGTCAAAGGCATCTACTCTCCTTTAGTGAGAAAGTTGAGTGGACTAGGTAAATTGTTCAAAGTGTGCCAAACTAGTTGTTGAACTCCATGCAGGCTAGGTGAGAATTTTGGGTTGAATCTCTCAAGACAAGAAATATCCACAAGAGGGAGTAATGCATTAAAAAACATCAAAGTTTCCAAGCATGTTTTCCCAAAGGTTAAATTTTCCCCAAGCTGATAAAGAATTGATTCCACAACGAGATCTTGAGGATGATCCTATGGGAAACATCATGGTTGCATGGTGCAAGAAAGTTCTTCAAATTCTTCGTTCATATGCATGATCGGTTACAAAGAAGTGGAAATTTTTCATGGTTTGATCAAGTATTTTGGGGCCATACTTAATTATCTATAGTAGTCTATTGTTCAATTACTTATCACTTATTCACTCGATGTACCGATGATGAGTGCAGTTGTTGATCATTCAAAGGGAAGTTTCTCATGATGCAAAAGAGCTCAAGATTGCAAGTTTTCACCATTTAGGAGGAGGCTTCTTTCAATATGGAGTTTCATAGTTCTCCACTCATAGTTCATGACTACATCAAGGCATTCAATTGGATCATCACAAGGAGTGGATTTCCTTCATCTCCTCTCTCCTTCCCTCTTTCTCCCTCTTCCTTCTCTCTCCTTTCTAATTCTTCATTGGGCTTCATCATTGTATTTTTTCCTATTCACTTAAGTGACATATTTTCAAAATTGTAAAAGTATTTTCTCAAAATTATAAGAGAAATAATTAATTTTCTTTTCTAATGGAAAATGAAAATTCACAAGTGGAATATGAATGCAAAGATTCGTGTGAGGGAAGATGAGAGGTCAATTCGCATTTATATAAATTTAGATGGCTTCTCTATTCGAAAGGATCCCAAACATTACATCCTAAAAATTTATTTCTTTGTAACAATAGTGGATTTTTATATGTGGTTGATCTTTGTATCACTAATGCACATGAAATAAAAGTTACATTTCTTCCATTCTCATTTTCTTGTGTTTCTTCTACCTCTCTCTTTTATACACTTTGCAAGCATAGTGACCCAATAAGAGATTTGTATATTTGATAGATGAACCTAAGAACTTGGTGTCTGGGTTTGTCCATCTCACTAGATAGCTTCATCATTTCTTTCCTCTATATTGAATGTTGAACTACTTTGATTACTGGGTGTGAACTTTGCAATTGGCCTACTCATGGCAAAAAGTAACCTTCCTTTCCTAATTTCTCTCCTTCAACCCTCATCATTATGATTTCTTCCCTTACACCCTCATACAAGCAATTTTCCAAGTTCAGTGGAGTTTCCATGTGTGATCCTTGGCCCTTTTGGCTATCCCATTGTAATAAATAGGATTATATTACTTTTCATTCAATAATGGGAGTTACATTATTCAATGCAGAGGGACGTATCCCTGTGAAAGTTGGTGGAGACACCTAATTTTCCCACCTGAAAAATTATCTCACCAATATTTTTTTACTCTACTAGGGAGATATTTTCCTAAGTGTACCCAAAAAAGGTCTCTTCCTAAAAAATACCAAAAATTATATATTCAAAACAAAACAAAATTCAAAGAAAAATCATTTTTGAAGGTGACTTTGTCAAGGAAAAAATCCGTGTCACATTCATTTCCCGCAATATGATGAAGAAATTTACAAACTGGAGTGAAGTACCAATGATTGATAATGAAGAAGAGTAAAAAGAATATGGTTTCTGAGAAATGTATATTGTTGATCAATCATGGTTCTGAACCAGTCCTTGTAAAGATGAAAATTTGAGAACAAAAAAAAGGTCTATTACTTCAAGAAATAACTTGTAATTAGAAAAAGGAAAGAAAAAGGGACTTACTAATGAGGAAGAAGATAGGGAACTGTTGAAAAATCTATAAAGAAGATACAAGATTTTGTGTGAAGATCAATAAGACCAAGAAATTGTTCAAGGTAACACTTTCAATCTCACTCATTGAATGAGAAGCTCTGAGCCATGTCTTTCCTCACTCTCCCTTGAGATGATTTCATTGCATATAGAAATGATGGGATGAAAGCCTTGAAGATTGATTATGTGCAAAGAATCATAAGCATTGTACAAGGAGATTCTGATCCCCAAAATCTGCCTCAAAATTTTTAAGTATGTTAAAGCCTTGCAAGAAATGTACGAACAAATTGAAGCACTCCATAGCAAGGAAGAAGAAGAGGATATTTATCTTATGGAGTAAGACCATGATAATTTCCCATACTATGAGGTGTTCATCTCTAGAATATTCTTAGATGCTTCGAGGAATGTCTTATCCTTGAACCTTCTAATGAGAATCAAATCAGCACTATGGTGGATGAAAAGGATAGGATGGTACAGAACCCATAGAGGGTATATTTTGCAACTTCACATGGATCACTATGAAATTGATAACATTTTCCTTCTTCTCCCTCTCTCTAGATGACTTCCTTACATATGGTGATGAAGAAATGGACATTTTAAAAATAGAATATGGGAAAAGGCTTCTAAGTGTAGTAGAAGGAAATTCTGACCCCGAAGCCTATCATGAAATTTGGAGGTATGCTTTGGATTTGTAAAGAAGGTATGAACACCTTGAAGCACTTTGCATTGTTAAGGATGAAGAAACTCAAGAAGATCCTAACAAATATCCAAACTATGAGGTTTTCATCCCTATAATATTCTTGAATGCTTCAATAATATCTTATCTTTGAACCTTCGATAAAAACCAAGGCAACACCTTGAAGGATGATCAAAAAGACATGTCAATTGAACCTCCATTCATCAATTCATTTTGGATCAAGGCACATCTCATTGATGAAACAATGAATTTAAGTGAGGAAGATTATTTTTTATATGATAGATGATCCAATGCTTTATGAGGACTCCACCAATAATGAAGAAATACAGGAAGCCGGTCATGCATCCGCAGACACAATACGATGAATTTGAGATGATCATGGATAATTTTCCTTCCTATTTTGATTCTTCAAGTGATGTATAATTGTTGAATGAAAAATAGAGATATTTGAAGTATCAAATTCCCTTCCCGATTCAATCATGGATGACCAATGGAGGAGACCAATTTATTTTCTGAATCCAAGGAGATTAATTAATGAATTTGAGCATAACCTCTTTGAGGATTTAATTCCACCATTCTCACCCAAGGAGCATAATATTGATCATCATGTAATAATGAATTCTTTAATTTTACAAATGAGCAATAGGATTCAATAATGGATTATCAAGATAGAGTTGAAAATCCTTCCCATATTACTACCCCAATGTGGTTTTATGCTTCCCATCAAGAGGATGATGAAATGGATTTTGAGCTCGAAGGAGTGCCCTTCCCACAAAACATGGATATCTTCTCCTTGTCAGAAAATGTTGAAAACAAAGTATTCCCATTCTTACAAGAAGGTGAGACTTGGATGATATAAAATGCATAATAGGAGGTTAATGAGGATGTTTTAAATGAATTATGGACATGTGTGGATCATATTTTTAACCATCTCTTGGAGGTACAATGCAAAGATTCTTCCAATGAAGATGAAGATGAGTATATGGAAAACTTGGAAGAGTTATCTATGGAAGACGTATTGAAGGATAAAAAATAAACTGAAGACCCTCAACTCAGTCTCGAGATCTTGACTTGGGCTATGGAAATGCAAGATAGGTATGAGTTAATTCATGCTTCTCATTTTGATACACCAATGTTTGATGTTGATATGGAGCAGATGGATGAGCTTGATGTCCTCCCCAATTCCTTAGTTGATGAGAATGAATGTGAAAGTATGTATTTCTCTTTCACACTTTGTGAAGAATATCATGAATGTAAGGGGAATGAGATTCTTGAAGGGGAATGAGATTCTTGAATCCAAAATGAATATTCCCAATTTGGAAGACGTCTCTACCATGGAAAATGATAGTGAGAAAAATGTGGAGTTGATTTTTATTGAAGAGGGTTGTTCAAAACAAGGAGAAAAATTATAGGAGTCTTGTAAACTATTTCTCACCACTATTGGATGACCTACCAATTCAAAACAAGAATCCACACTGCAATATTCATTTAATTATGAAGAATGATTCGATGAAAAGATCAATTTTCCCACTTTTGAAGACATGGATAAATGGTGTCTCATGATCACAGGACATAAATAGGAAGCCTCAAGTTGCAAAAGTTTCGAGAAGATGAGGAAGTTTCCATTGGATGCAAGAATATTCTTGGTGTAGTATGCATACAAAGATGGAATCATTATCGATCTTCTTCTTTGTTGTTCCATGATGGCATGTACTTTTCCCAACTCATGTACTTTTCCATCAATTGGGTATGTGTATATTATTTCTCAACCTCTATAAATACCCTTCCATTATAACATAATTTCCATTTTCCAATGTGTCTATTTCCTACTTTTTGTGTGTTTCCCTTTTGTGTGTTTGTTTGTTTGTTTGTGTGTGTGTGTGTGTGTGTGTGTGTGTGTGTGTGTGTGTGTTGGAAGAAATGACTCCATAAGCCCAATGGATAAGGCATTGGTCCACAAAGTGAATTGAGATTATGGGATTCCTCATGTTATGTCCTCACTTCGTTCGATCTAAAACATGTCTCCAATCTAGAGCCAATTGTCATCATACAAATGTGCAACATGAAAATTCATGTTTTCAAGCATGATAATAAACCCCAATGTCAATATACATTTTTGTGTGAAAACTCTTGAGAACTTCCTCAGATCAGTCCACCCCTTATGTCAAGACTTTCTCCATCTATGTAATTACCATGTTAGTGTTCCTAACCTTTCCCATGTGTCAAAGAGATAAAAACAAGCTCACATGATTCTTTTGACATAGTTTCTTTCAAGGTGGATCATTTGGAAGGCTTGGGAATGGATATTTTTAGCTTTTCTAAGGCTAGTGCATATTATTTAGAGTAGATTTGAAGGTCTAATTTCACCAAGAATCTATATTCATGGGCCAATATCATTGTGCAAGTGATTTACGAATAATTAGGGAATATTTGGAGATTCGGGAGATCAAGTTTTATAAAAGTAGGTTTTTGAGGCCAAAAGAGCTTGCATTATGAAAAAACCCTTGATCTTTGAGAGATGATTCAAGAGATATAGAATTAGTTTGAGGTAAAACAAAATATAAATGTAAATATTATTCAATTCCCTACATGGTGGTAATATCATATTTTTCACAACACCCATGCATTTCTTTCCAAAACTCATTCTTCATAGACACAAATAATGGTCTCGATCAAAAAGGCCATTTATAAGACTTTTTCAAGCTTAATAATACCTTGATACCCATACCATCATTCTAAAAATTTTTTCCAATCAAAATAATATAAATAAGTTCCTAAAAATTCATTTGGGAGCTTCAGCAATGTCATTTTCAATCTCCTCTCAAGGTACAAGCTCGTACTTAGCCAAATTTTTAGTGACACGTGTCACCATGAGGCTAATGCAAACTTTTGGTGTCCCTTTATAAGAGGAAAAGGGGGTAGAAAAATTTTCCCCCCACCTTAAGCCTCATGGACCCATCATATGACCCTAGAGGCCTCTGATAAACACATTTTGTTAGTTTTTAAGTCCCCTCTCCTCGCTCCACATGCTTGACACTTGCCATCACTAGGATAATGTAAAATTTTAGTGTCCCTCCATCCATTTCCAAGGGGACAATGGGTTAAGAAAATTTTCCCTCCCCCTTTCTTCCACATGGTTTTTCATATGACCAAGTCTCAACCCCCATGAGGAGAAGGTAGTAAAAATAGGTACCTAATCTTCGACGGATGATTTTGGGAGCTTCGTAAGGATTTAGGAGGAAAACAAGCACTCATTGTAAATATACAAGGATCCTCTACAAGATGGAACATTTATATTTTTCACAAACCCTTAGTACATCTCAAGGGAGATCATTTTTTGTGGGAACACTTGGTGATTCCAAGGAATAAGGTCATTTTGAAGGGGTTTTAGGAAAAACTAGACCTTGAGACCCATCTCATTCTTCTCAAAATGATGTTTTTAGTCAAAATCACATAAATAAGTACACTAGAAAAAAGACCTTTTGGATCTCCAAGAACTTTTTTTCAAGATCTCTCTCAAAAATAGTCTCATGAGTTAAAAAAATTTTGCAAGTGTCACTTATCACCATGGCGCTAATGCACACTTTTTTTGGTGTCCCTTTCTAAGGGGACATGGGGGAAAATAAATTATTCCCCCACCTTAGACCTCATGGACACACCACATGACCCTAGGAGGCTTTGATAAGCACTTTTTACCAATTTTTAAGCCCCCTCTCCAAGCCACGCATGCCCGCCACTTGTCACCATAGGGCTAAGGTGCACTTTTGGTGTCCCTTTGTACCTTTCCAAGGTACAATGGGTACAAAAAAATGTTCCCCCCTTCCTTTCTCTTCCTCATGCTTATAAAACCCAACAATTAGTCATTTTTCACTCTCCCCCAACTTTTTTCTGTTTCTACCCGGAACTCTGGAAAAATAGATTCAAAATCCTCCATCTCCATTTATAAACTTGAATTCATTCCTCCATGTTCGCATGATCATAGAAAGGAGAAATTTTCATTAAAATTTTCAATTTTTAAGAATTTCAAGTCATTTTTAGTAGATTGACTTTGTAGCCCACAAAAGAAAAATCTTCATATCTTGCAAACAAGTGCACAATTAATGTGGGGTTTTTTTCATTCTTCATCATTTTTGGGTTCCCTCATAGCCCAAGTAATGGAAATGACATGAATTTTATATTTTTTTTTACGGTGAACAAACCCTTAATTCATGTCCTCATTTTGTACAATTTTATTTACCACTCTTCTCGAGATTAGATAAAGTTAAAACTTTGACGTGAGATAAAGAGAAAAAGTTCATACCAAAAAGTTGGTTCCATAAAAATCTAAGGTCAAGAAATCCACTTTCCAAAAATATTAAGTCTCTACATGAGCATTTACTATAAATAGAAAATTATCATGAATGGAAAAAAATTCTACAATGGCAGTGTGTATGAGGAACATTCAGGACAATAAGAAGGGTGATCAAAAGTAAAGAAAGTGAAAAATGAAATTTTCTAAAAATATCAAATCCTCATTCTAAGTGTTGGAAGTTGCATTTGTTTCTATCTCCATTCACTTCTCTTCTTTGTAAAATCTTCACAGGGGTGTGTAATAGTGGAAAAATTTCAAACGAGGCAATTCATCCTCCACATGGACATCACTATGGTCACAGTAGTGTACATAAGTGAAAAAAGAAAGCGTAGGGTGCAGCAATTTGCAAACAAGAAACATCATACAGTCCAAGAAGATATTCAAAAAGGTTTGAGAGCTTCAAATATCATCATTATAAATCTTCAATCAAGTTGAAGGCATCCACTCTCCCTAGTGAGAAAGTTGAGTGAGCTCGGTGAATTGTTCAAAGTGAGCCAAACTAGTTGAACTCAATGAGCTAGGTGAGCAAGTTGGGTTGAATCTCTCAAGAAAAGAAATATCCATCAAGAGGGAGTAATTCATTGCAAAGCATCCAAGTGTCTAAGCATGTCTTCCCAAAGGTCATAGTTTCCCCAGTGATAAAGAATTGATTCCATAACGAGCTCTTGAGGATGCTCCAGTGGGAAACATCATGGTTGCATGGTGCAAGAAATTTCTCCCAAGTCTTTGTTCATATGCATGATTGGTTACAAAGGAGTGGCATCTACTCATGGTTTGACCAGTATTTTGGGGGTATCCTTTATTTTCTATAGTAGTCCTAGTGATCATGTACTTCTCACTTCTTCACTGATGTACCTGATGGGATGCAGTTGTTGATCATTCAAAGGGAGGTTTCTAATGATGCAAAAGAGATCAAAATTGCAAGTTTTCACCATTTAGGAGGAGGCTTCTTTCAAGATGGATGTCGCCGATTTCTCCATTGAGAGTTCATGATTGTATCGAGGCACTCAATTGAATCATCACAAGGAGTGGATTTCCTTCATCTCCTCTCTCCTTCCCTTTTTCTATCTCTTCCTTCTCTCTCCTTTCTAATTCTTCATTAGGATTCATCATTGTATTTTTCCTATTCACTTAAGTGACATATTTTCAAAATTGTAAAAGTATTTTCTCAAAATTATAAGAGAAATACTTAATTTTTCTTTTCTAATGGAAAATGAAAAGTCACAAGTGGAATATGAACATGAAGAGTCATGTGAGGGAAGATGAGAGGTCAATTCACATTTCTATAAATTCGGATGGCTTCTCCATTTGAAAGGATCCTAAAAATTACATCTTGAAATTTTAGTTCTTTGTAGCAATAGTGGATTGTGATCTATTGTTGAGCTTTGTATCACCAATGCACATGAAATAAAATCTACATTTCTTCCATTCTCATTTTCTTGTGTTTCTTATACCTATCTCTTTTATGCACTTTGCAAGCATAGTGATCCAGTAAGAGCTTTGTATCTTTTATAGATGAACCTAAGAACTTGGTGTCTGCGGGTTTTACGTCTCATTAGATAGCTTCATTGTTTCTTTCCTATATATTTAATGTTGAGGGTAAGTGTACGAAGTTGGTGGACAATTTTGTGGACATAAAAACCCGAAATAAAGGGGCCACGATCGCAGTTTATATACCATGATCATGGTTTTAAACCGCGATCGCGGTTCTAAATTCTAGGTTTGGAAATTACCGAACCTAAAACCACGATCTTGAGTTTAGAACTACGTAATTATAGAACTACGAGACAAAAATTAGTAGTCCGCGACTCCTCATTTTCCCATTTTTCATTTCAAACCATGATTTTACTAGACATTTTTCACTCGAGCTTTGAATACCACCTCAAAATTACTCATCGAACTTACGGATAGCGATAGATTCAACCATGCCACCAAGCGAGGATGTAAGTCCCCGATTTTAATCATTTTTTTGCATTTTAGGTTTTTTTGCATTTTTATGGGTTTTTGAAATGTTTTTTTTATGTATACAATTTTCTTGTTTTATCGGTTGGTCGACAAGCTCGAAATCATGTAAACCATCAAAACATTCCTCAAAACCCACCGAACATTCCTCAAAACCCTCCGAACATTCCTCAAAACCCTCCGAACAAACATAAATTCCGCCTCCTGTGGCTCCTTCTATCCCCACCGAGCCAACGAGGAACATAAGATAATATCATTGGAAGAATTCGAGAAAATAAAATTGTCATTGAGAACCTAATTCAAACTATAAGACAAAATCATGCTACAAATCCATCCCGCATGACTTTAGCCAATACATTACAAACATTGATTGGCAAAGTCAAGTCCGCAACCAACCAAATACATAGATGGAACACCTTTAGAGGTGATCGTAGGCGGTGGTGTGCAAGATAAACTATCCCATCGGCCGTAAAAGACAAAAAATTTGGAAAAGACCTCATTTGTGCATTATTTACCAACCTTAGAACCAATGCCCCATGATTACTTGCTGCAGTTCCCAATCCATTGGTGCCACGATGACCGAATCAAAAACAATTTTGGGACTGATGGTGGATGGTTTTTATTATCCACCACGCAATAAAAATGAGGTTCCTCTTTATTTTTGAAGAAATTATATTGCAAGTTCGTGCTTAATGAGGTCCCAATTATTTTGACTTTTCGACTTTTTTTGGTCGAGGAGGTGGCTCTGCACACATAGTAGACTGGTGCACGCATAGGTCAACCTAGGATCCCCATGCCCCAAAACCCCACTACCTTCATTTATCCCTCCTACAGACGAAGGAGGTTTTGGAGATTGATACATTGCATGCATTAAGGAGCTCATTTGAAACTCGACCCATCATAGTGACCAGATTGCATATGGTGATGTTGGTGGAGGTGCTAGTTCTAGCGCACCACACCACTTTGTGGATCATGTGGTTCCATATGCACTCTGGGTGAAACATCATTAGCTGGTTTACATGATTTATTTTCTATATATGATATGTTGGGGAATGTTTTTGGAATTGGTGCCACTTGATATTGGTCTTTCACGAGGTAAATTTCAAATAAATTTAAATTATATATATATATACACACACACACAATAGTTTAATTCACATGTTTGAGATATTAATATATATATGATTGTACGTCATGTACATACATGTAAAAAACTAATTTTTAATTTTATTTTAAATAGCAAGAGCCGGTGAAGGAAACATCCAGCGTCGACATCTTAGCTACTGAGATTGGGTGTGTTTCAAACGTAAGTTTCAAGTTGTACAAACTTACATTTTTAATTTCATTTGATTGCTTGATAGATTATTATTATAATGTTTCACATGTATGTTGTACATATTAATATTTTCTCTTTTACACATAGGAGCTTGGCGGGTCATCATCTGCTCGGGGGAAACTCTTTTGGCACACCTCACATGAGTTTTACTTGAGTTAGTAAATCTCTTTACACTTTGTTTCTAATTACTGGAAGTTCACATGGATTACATGCTTTGGACCTCTGTTATGTGGTGCACAGTCATGTAGATTTTAATATTGATTTGTACATGTTTTTTGTATAGCTTATGACTGCTAGAGAGACTCCTCCATATATGCAAGTTGTGGAGGCTACTATGATCTTTGCCATAGCATCTCTGCAGATCCACTAGCGAGGTACAATTTTTCAATTTTTTAAATTTTGGAGGTTCATTATTTCTTATTACTTAAATCTACAATATCAATTTTTGTATGTATATGTGAAATATTTAATTTGAAAATTAATTATTTGTATGTAGCTTACCCCTGTGAGTCTATTGTTGTCCTGCGATGCATCAACAACAAATTGATAGGGATCATGACATTGCGGTAAGATTTCACATGCATTTTAACTAAGTTGTACAAGTTTCTAAATGTTGAATGTATTTTAAAATTTTGGGTGTTAAAAACTTGTTGTTTATGAATGTGCAGGTTAGGTTGCAGGCATGCTTAGAGACACCTAGGACCACACGAGATGAAATCCGTAGTGGCATCTCCCTCCACTACATCCCCAAGTTGTGGACGTGCTACTTCTAGCAGGGTGAAGAGAGGGAAGATGTTTCATGAGTAGATTCATAGTCCACCTGGATGTACATAGATATATATATGGGCCATCTGGTCCTAGTGAACATGTTTCTTCATATAGTCCATTGTATATATATAGCCTTTTGCGACCGCATGTGGTCCCATATGTACATTATGACACACTTAGTTCGAGATGTACACATACATTATGAACTTATACATATATATTTTCAGAGACATGCGTCTGGAGCACACTTTTTTTATTCTTATATATCCATGTGTGTTGGTTTTCATAACGATAAATCTGAACTATATATGTTTGATTTGATTTCATTGCATGTATGATATCCTTCTATGTATGTTTTCATAACCATTTAAATTAGTTCTCTGATATGTACATGTTTGATTTAAATATTTAATCATGTCTTCTTGTATTTGGATTGAGATGAAATTTTTTCATTAGATTAGGTATTTTCATATGGTTTCCTACTTCAAATTTCAAGTGTTTTCGATCTCTAGAATTGCAAGGATCTAAAAAGGTAAGTTTTTTTCTATGAAATTTTAAATGGGATGCTATAAAAAATTAGGGTACCAATGGAAAATATTTTTAGATCATCTTGAGGAGTTCATGAGTAGAAGTTCAGGAAAAATTGTAGGGAAATGGAGAAAAAAATGAAGGAGATATGAGCAAAAATGTGATTTTTGCAATAGGGTTTCTTGAAAAATTAGTAACATAACTAAATATACTAGTAGCAATGAAGAAAAAGGAAATATTTTAAAAAGGTATTAAAAAATTTCTAAGTGTATGTTTATACTCACCTCTTAACATTAACCTAGCTAACTCACCTTCTAACTCATCCTTGACCATTCTGGATTAACCCGGGTTACATGGCATGACAGGTAGGGTTACAAGCCTTAAGTGACAAAGGGACTTAAAGGGGTGATAATGTGAGAAGGGGTTAAGTATTCATGAGAGGGGGCAACATAATCAAGTTGGGGTGTTGAGGAATTGAATACCTAGTGAGAATGTTACAAGCCTTAAGTGACGAAAGGGAGAGATTTCATGTGGTGGTGCATTCTGATGTCCCAAGTTGAAACTTGGGTAAAAATTTGACAGTAAGCCCTTATTAGTATTCTTAGGTTCCACCCATCGCATGAAGAATCCTCCTCTAATGAAGAATCAACTCATGTCTTCCTCCACGGAAGATATTGAATGATGAGGCTTTTCCATAGACCATCTTGTTGAATCTAGAAACTACAAATGAAACTTTCTCATCTTCAATGCTCCATGTTCACATGCTCCAATGTGTTGAGTCAATTCTCAGGAATGGCATTGATATTTCCACATTGACTAAAATATTTTTCATTTAAATCTTCATAGGATTCTAGAGATATAACCTATGATCTCTACAAGGGCATGAACTAAAACTTATTGACTATTGAAGGAAAGGGTCACAAATATTTTCCCAACAATTCTTAAAATTTGAATCCTGAAGATTCTTCATGTGGAATTATTCTCCTTGAGAGGAGTACCAAGCTCATGCATTCTTGTGCCAAGATCTTCCAAAAATTTGATACATTCTCCTCATGGGATTCAAAATCAGAAATGGCTTCTTTTAGAGCTTCAAACCTCTAGGTGATGGTATGGGACAAAATGTCATACAAGTTCTCCGAGTTAGATGAAAACACACTGAGCTCACCAAGGAATGAGAATCAAAATTATTCATCTCACTCGCAAATGGGAGATTATTTTCCCAATGGAATTTCTCTTTCTTGATCTCAACTCTATTCCTATTGATTTTCAAAAATATGACCAAGAACAATCTAAAAAAAGAGATAATCTCAGGAAATAGATCATGTTCCCTTTTTCAAGGATCATGCTCACCCAATGGTCACATGTCCTTCTTTGCAGTATGAATGCTTGATCTTGCTTGTTGGACTGGGGGGTTGAAGTTTCAAATGGGAGACATTGCTTTAATTTGAGGCGAGATGATTAATCTCATGCAATCAATGATGGCACTTATGAATAAAAGGTCCTCACACATGTGTTCCCTTAATTGTTTGATGATTTGTACTTATACTCCTAATTTTGTGTCTAGTGATATGTGATGAAGAATCCTATTACAATGCAAAAATAATGAGCATGTAAGCACATAGCTGGGGCAGCAGAGGATGGAGAGAGATCACCACAACAACATAGCTCAAGAGAGAAAATCAAGGACAATGATGAAGAAGGTCTAAGAGGAGAGAGAGACAAGTCAAAGAGAATAAGAGAGATGGAAGGTAAACAAGTGACAAATTGAATGTTTTGAGTCCTAGGAAATGAACGGAGGCGAGGAGTGAGAATTCATGCCTCAGGATGTCATGGCACCAAACCATGTCTGCGGCATTCATGTGAGGTGGCAAGGTGAATGCTAGAGGAGGTGATGTTTTGGTGTGCGACAAGGTCATTGCTTCCCGGGGCTCTGCGTTTGGGGTAGTCCCTTAAGAGCCCTCGGACAAAATATCATTCAACTTTGATGGGTGACTACTTTTAGACTCCATGGCACCTAGAGATAGCTTTACACGATCGACACCTTAGCATAGGGACCCTCTACAAAAGCCTCTCTTAGTTTTTTCCTTCTCATTTCAGTGCTCTCGCTGCCCTATTGTTTAAAAATGCATGAAATAGTGTAGTTGGAGCCATTGATTGGTTGTCAAATGCTTTATGTTTTGTAATGTGATGGGTCATGGCACCAAAACGCTTTGTGTTGCCACTTGTCACAGGTGGCAGTGAATGCTCTTAGAGGAGGTGGTGTTTACTTCTGCATGACAAGGTCGTTGCTTAGCTACTTCATTGGTGTAGTCCCTTAAGAGCCCTAAGACTAAAATATCGTTCAACTTGACGGGTGACTACTCGGACTCCGTGGCACCTAGAATAAACTCATTTGATCAACACCTAAGCAAAAAGGACCATCTACAAAATCCTCTCTCGAGTCTCGATTTTTCCTTCTCATTTTGGTGCTCTCATTACCCTATTGTTTGCAAACACGCGAAATAAATCTGATTGTAAGCTAGTGATTGGTTGTCAAACGGTATTATGCGCGGAAAAGTGACAATCGGCGTGGGAATCTCTGGGTAACTCTTCCGCGTACCCGACCTCCCGAGGTCATGCAGAGGCCGGTGGAAATATATTCGTGGGATGCGAGCAGAATAGTTAGGCAATCTAATGTCTTTGACATGCACTAGTGGAATTTGCGAATCTAAGGCAAAGAAGGCCCTTCTAACTGGGTGGTGTGATAGATCGATCGCGAGGATGAATACTGAAGGCTCAATCAATATCGAGCTGCTCTGGCGTGATTCGATCTATGGGTTGTGGAATACGTGGGAAATGACACAGGATAGTTTCGTGTATGTCTCTAGATAAGGTCATATGGTGGATGGTGGAAACAATTGACTCTACGGATGATTCTACGGCTAGTCCAGAATTCTCTAGCTTTGTTAGCCACTATATCTAGTAAGGACAATTGTTCGATGATGATGGGTGGAAGTGGAGTGGATTGGAATACTAGTGTGTCGTAGGCAATGTTTATATCCGATTGACTTATGGATTCGTTAGGCTGTGGGACTTGTGGGTCACAACCGTAGACTCTTGGTTGTTGCGGTTTGTTATGGTCATATACGAAATCAAGTCCTGATTCCTAGTATCTAGTAATCATATGCTTTCTCAGCTTCTATGTTTAGGACCAACAACTGCGTGATTTTCTCAGAATATCTCACAGGCGTTCGTGCAACCTGGATCCTTAAACTAGTATCTATGTCTGTGAGAGTGTCTCCTGTGCCTGGCTGTGGGACCAAAGGATCACAACCAAAGGTTTGTTCTCTTTCGAACCCTTCTACAGTCATGTGAATGTTTTCCTAGGGTAATCTGTAGTTTGGTTGATTTGACCAAAACGTGTGTGCTTGGTCGTCTTCTATATTTAACCCTCTCAACTGAGAACTGATCAGTTGTAAATCTATTGTTGTTTGGAAGACTTGTATTCTGAGATTTTGGTCTATGTCAACTATTGCTGTGATGAGGTTTGGTTGAGGCACGATTGGCTCAAATATGTATTCCCTGGGCTCCTGAGGTCCCGTGATTGTCATACAAAATAAAATGTAAATCTAACTGTAATAAAGCAAATTCTAACTACATGGAGTAAAACTAAAACATATATAACTTCTATTTTTGTATTTTAACTTTATGAGAAGAAAAGTAGCTATTTAGGTATATCTAGAAATAACAATTTGAATAACAATTTAAAAACAAACAAAATAACCAAGTGTAGTTATTTTCTGTGTAATTTGTAGATTTATCTAAACTAAAAAGAAATAGCTCATCTATCTGCAAGATTCTCGATCCTACCTCAGAAGTGAGGAGTGAATCATAGTTTCTCAGAAACTATCAATCCTCATAGCTTCCCTGGCAATATCGAGAATAGAAATTTACTAAAATGAAGCAATTAACTATTTTATTTGATATGATTCTAACTAGAACTTTGAAAGCTAGAACCTGGATTCCGCAGAACAGTGGCGAATCCGATGGTGTGTGTGATCTTGTCCCCTCAGTATGATCTCCTCGTTCTTTCATGTTCACGTGGATCCAAAAAAGCGTGTAATGCCAGCATCGATAGAAATAGATATTGGGACAAGGACGGCTCAGAATGCAGACTGAAAATGTGAGTAGGAGAGGGATAGCGCAAGAGTACAGAGCTTGGCTTATGCAATTCCTAGCGGGATTTTACTGCGAGTCACGCAACATAAAGCGACCAGAACCTTGAATCTACCCTGTTTGAAGAGCAAAACCTGCAACTTTAATGGCTTCCTAAGCTATTCTACTTCAATGGAATGGGTAAAACAACAACACTGTTTGTTTGCAAATTTGGATATGTGGCTTACCAAAAGCTGGACAATACTAAATAAGCATGCAAAGGATTAAAGCTATGGCTCTAAAGAGAAAAAAAGACTGAACTATGGAAAATGAGAGGATGAGAGCAAAAGATCAACACTTCTTTTGGATATGTGCACAAACCATTTATTTATAGGATTCAACACCCAAATGAACTCAAAACCAAATGAACTCTAAAAACCATAAACAATGGCCAAACACTATTCGAGGACCAAAAAAACATAAATGCATGCCCAAGTCGGCGAGGAAAGTTGGTGAAGCCATTTGATCTTTTACATGATCAAAACCAAATGAACTCTAAAAACCATAAACAATGGCCAAACACTATTCAGGGGACCAAAAACATAAATGCATGCCCAAGTCGGAAAGGAAATTTGGTGAAATGTTGATCTTTACGTGAGACGCGTCAAAATGCTTTACGGAAAAAGCGCTGAGTAGGGTGGGGAGGCGGTTCGGGCTGTCAGACCGCCCGCCACTGCCGGGGTGGCGGTTTTTCCTTGAAGATCAAAGGCCAAGGAAAGAGGGAAAAAGGGGAAAACAAAGGCGCGGGGGCTAAGCGGGGCATGCGGGATGTTAACGCATACTCAGAGGGCTTTTCGGATCCCGAACACCTTGCGAAGAGACTGTATCATCATTGGGGAGCTTGTTACCTTTATTCGGGCAAAGAAGATGCACGGTACCTTACTGATTTTGAGTACGTACATATTGCCCCCTCGGAGAAGCGTTTTAGCCATGAAGAGGCATAAAGCGGTGGGTCAGTATGGCAGTCCCGAAATGGGAAGTTTGGAAGTTATACCTTACACGTCAGTGTGTTGAAATGACGCCATCCAAAATTCCTACTACTGCAAAATGAAAAGAGAACTCAAGTGCGGATAGATACTGATAGTTTGGAAAATAAACACTAAAATAATAGGGAATGAGAACGTACCATTCGCGTGGGGATAGGGACTTACCTCCATCGAGTGCTCCAAACACTGTGAAAAGTCTTTTAAAAGCGAATCGGAGTCTTATATATATGAAAGTGGGCCCATTTTCCTATTCATTTGCGCGAGTTGATTTGATTGTTTTTGAGCTCACAGGACCCACGGTGACGGTTTCTTGCGTGAGTAGAGTCAAAACGTCCTGTGCGAGATCGTGATCATGCCTCCACGTGCGGAACACCGCCCCGCTAGATCACAGGTTGGTTTTCTTTAATTTTGTGTTTTTCCCCCCTTAAATTTGAAATGCTAAATTTGTTGTAATGGGGGGGTCATTTTTGAAAATGTTAGTGTTAAAAGGTCCATCTAGGGGGGGCGCCTACTGGGTAGGCTCCATTTTTAGGTTAAATGGTCTTTTTTGCTTGTTTTTAGGCTTTTTAGATTAAAAACCCGCGTGGGTTTTCGGACCACGACCGCCGCCCTGGCCAGGGCGGCGGTTACATGACCGCCGCCCTGTTCAGGGCGGTGGTTACATGACCACCGCCTTTAAGGTGGCGGTTACAAAACCGCCTCCCTGCTCAGGGCGGCGGTTTTGCACAGAATGCAAAAGGAACTTATATGTGAGATTGCACTTGTATTTTTAGCCTTTCTACGTGTTTTTATGACTCTCTCGATGTTGTTCGGATATTAACTTGCTCTGTTTTGTGTGTTTTTGGGTGTATGGAGAGAGGAGTACATTAGATGGAGCGAGAGAGAGAGAGTGTGATTGGCTCTCGGGAGTGCTGGATGTTCTCTCACGGGACGAGGAGGACACACTACAAAGAGCTGGCATATTGCGTATATCGCGTGTGCCCCACGTTGCACCATCTAGTCACATCCTTTGTGACCTATTTTCTTATTGGGATGTAGATCGGAACACCTTCCGACTGCCAGGGGTCCGTGGTGAGTGGACCATCACCTTAGAGGATGTCTACACCGCATGCGGGGTCCCGATCATCGGGAGGTGACTTACACTAGAGAGAGCGAGGCTCCGGGCACAGATTGCACAGTGGGCAGCATATATGGGAGATGCAGTCATCTCCATGGGGTCGAAGAAGGGGGTGAGAGTTCGATCCATTCCTTCTTTGCCTATCCCCGTATTTGTGAGGCCATCATGGGGATCCTTGCCTCGAGATTGATCGGGGACAAGGGAGGGGACCTTTGTTATATTGTTGGGCCCCCATCATTGCACGAGATAGAGGGCATGGCCGGATATACGCAGGGTGTAGATATTGCAGGGACCACCTACCATGATCTATATAGGGTGGTCACGTTTACGGGACGATCATTGAGCCACCCAACTCTAGTCATGAGTTGGGTGTATGAGCATTTTGTCCCTTATGGCGGGGGTGTGGAGGTGGCGAGATCACAGGGTTGTGAGGGAAGCGAGATGGATGGACATGTCGGTGCTCGAGCACCTCATCGGCCGATTGCCTCCTTACTACTGTAGATATGGAGGCGATGCGTCATGCGGCTTATGGCCGCATATGGGGTGAGAGACTCTTACCACGATCTCCTGCTCCACCACAGGGCAGCTTATTGATCGAGTGGGACGAGTGGAGGTACATCCCTTCGGCCGGGTTCCTCAGCAGTTTGGTCTTCCATACGTGGGTATGCTTCCCCCAGTGGCACCAGTTTACAGATCAGTTCGCGAGGCCAGAGGGGGGCCTAGAGGCCGAGGTTGGACAGTGATTACTCCTGGCATTCCTATTGCAGCCAGGAGGATAGTTCGCGCTAGAGGGAGAGCCGGTGCGCCTCGGGCACCTTTGCTTCAGATTGCTGCGGGTCCTACTCATAGTAGTGATGACCCCATAGATATTGACTCTGACTCGAGGAGTTTTCAGAGGGAGGGATAGAGGAGGAGACCGAGGACAGTGATCCTGAGTGGCATGACACTCAGGATATTATGCAGCGAGAGAGAGGGTTGGCGGAGCGCGAGAGAAGGACACTCTAGTTTCAGAGGAGCCACTCTCTCAGGGCCATGGTGGAGAGGATGAGTCAGTTGTAGGGTGACATGTTGCCCCTGCCACGGGAGCAGCCCCTCAGTCGGCAGCGGCATCGCGGCAGTGCAGTGCGGTCCGGCGACCCATCTTGGATGCACAGGGATCGAGTAAGTTACCCTTTCTCCCTTTTAATGTTTATTTGTAGGCTCTCCTTAGTTCTTATTATTGTTGTATCTTTTAGCCTCTTGCTTGGTTTTGATTCGTTTTTCTCCTTTTTTGCAAGAGGCTGTTGTGAGTGGTGGGATTTGATCCGCGGGGTATGTCGATTCCACGATGATCCCCATGGATAGGACTCGTGCGGAGCTATCCGTAGATCTTGGGGAGCCCTCGGTGGCTGGTAGGCATACTGATGTCTTCGCTCCCATTTGGCACGTGGCGGGATGGTGTCGACCCTCCGTACGAGTTAGCGGGCTCGGGAGGCTGTTGAGCGCCTCATGAGGAGCCATTCTCGTGGTGAGACCGCGGCTGCCCCTCGGGACCCTGAGCCCTCCGTACATTCAGAGCGCCGGCGTAGCCGGAGTCCTAGGCGTGGGCGTGCACCTTCGGAGGGGTCGCGTAGGGACTGAGAGGCCTCTTGGCCCTCGTGTACTTTGTATTACATATTCTTTGTATATCACGGGCTCTTTGAGCATTTTGACCATGCTTAGAGCATGATGGCATTGTATATAAACATTGATTATTTATATATATGCATTCGTTTTTGGATCAAAAGCTTGGCACTCATGTTTTCCTTTCTATTTCCAGTTTCCTTGTGTATACTACGATGTATGTTTATATGCTTTTTAGAATGTATGCAATGGAGAACAGATGATGCAAATGTTTGCTTTCTTTTTGTGTTTCATGATGCTGATACATGATATTGCAGATATATTGTGATTTTGAATCTTAGCTTCTGTGAGCAATTTGGATACCTCATGTTTGTTTTGCAAAGTGATGAATATAACCAGTACGATGAACAGATTAATTTGCCCCATTCCTAACTCCACGCAACTAGTAAGATGCGAGGGCTCATCATAGGAAGTAAAGAAGGGCGCAAGTTATGAGGTGTAGCTGAAATGATAGTGATGAAAGATAGACAAAGCTTTGGCGGAACCAAATTGGAAGCTCTGAAGCTTACTCTACCGAATGACTTCATAGTTTAGAATGCACTTGTTTTTACGGTTTATCGGACTTAGACCCGTAGATGGCCACATAGTAGACAAGATCTGGGTTTTTAGGATTTTAATTCTTTTGGAATTTTGAACATCTGATTCATCCGTTTTGGACTCAAAGTTTGAATTGTTTGTTTGTGACCTTTAACGCTTGCTTTGTCAAGAGGACCCCTGTACTTTGCCCCATGCTACTAGTAAGAAGCGTGGGTTTATCACCATGGGCAAGGCATAGGCGAGTAAGGGCATTTCCATCCTTTCCCAACCCTACGTCACTAGTAAGAGACGCAAGCTCATCACCGAAGGTTGGTGGGGCAAGGAAATGTGTAAAATTAAAATTTTCTGTTTAATCAGTTGTTGACTTGCTTATTTGAGTAAAATGTCAGTATGTGCTTATTTCCAAAGAGACGTATATATGGGATAGATGTGACACCATGAAGCTTCTAGAACAGACCATAGGCAAGACACCTATCCTAAGAAGAAATCAAAGTGAGAATAAACTTGCAGATCTTGGTATGGTTACCGTTAAGACTTTGTCATGTTTGACTTTATTTGATAAAAGATTCCGAGATGATTCGATGATATATGAAGATGGAGAGGTATGATTAAAGAGCTTTATGCCAACAACATCATGAGTTTGTAGTGAATTGCTTTGAGAATAGATTCCTTGATCACAATTTATGTAAGAAACAAGTGGACAAAATGATCTTAATCTGTATGAAGATGCAATGTAGATAATTATACAAGTAGTGCTAGTTGCTTATGCGTAGAACCGCTTGAGGTGCAGGGAATTGATTATTTCACCAAATTCCTCACCTTCTAGCGTACATAAGAGGTAAGCACCATTTCCGTAGTCCTTCATGACTCGGTATGGGCCCAACCATTTGGGCCGGAATTTCCTTCCTTCGCCGGTCTTCTTGTCGATCCGGTTGTCTAGTCTTAGAACTAGATCACCTTCGTATATATCGCGTTCATAGACCTTCTTGTTGTACTGCCGGCACATTCGGTCAGCATAAGCTCTATGCTGCTACTCAGCATCTAACCTAGTTTCATCTAGGCTTTCTAGTTGAGAAAGACGTGCTTCTCTGTAAGCGTCTTCATCCAGAATCCCTTGTAATGAAATGCGGAGACTGGGTATTTCGACCTCAAGTGGGAGAACTGCTTCTGCCCCAAATACTAGCGAGAAAGGAGTTGCTCCCGTTGGTGTTCTTATTGAGGTTTGGTGGGCCCACAAGGCCGGATATAACTTCAAATGCCAATCTCGTTTGTTTTCTTTCACCGTTTTAAGGAGAATGGCTTTCAGTGTCTTGTTTGTCGCTTCAGCCTGTCCGTTGGCTTGGGGATAATACAAGGAAGCCGTATGATGGCTTATCTTAAATTTATTGCATAGTTCATGAACCTCTTCATTCTTAAAAGAAGTTCCATTATCAGAGATAATGATTTGTGGGATACCGTACCTGCAAATGATTTGGTTCAAAATAAACTTGGCGATCACAGAACCAGGTACAGTAGTGAGAGGCATGGCCTCCACCCATTTGGTAAAATATTCAGTGGCCGTGATTATAAAATTATGGCCGTCTGTGGATGAGGGAGAGAATTTCCCTATTAAGTCTAGACCCCATGTAGAAAAGGGCCATGGAGTAGCGATTGGTTGTAGAGCTTGTGCTGGCATGTGGATCTCATGGGAGAATTCTTGGCACTTACGACACCTGCGTACAAACTCTATTGCGTCATGTTCTAGAGTGGGCCAGAAATAGCCCATTCGATGTATTTTTCGAGCAGTGGCGTGGCCACCGAAGTGGCCTCCACATATTCCGCTGTGAGATTCATGGAGAATCTTCTTGGATTCCTCCGTGTCGACACATCTTAGGAGCATTCCATCGAATGCTTTTCGATAGAGCACTTGCTCTATAATGACGTATTTAGCTATGATTATGCGTAACCACCTTCTTTGTTGTGGTGTAACTCCTTCTAGGTACGTATGGTCCATGATATAATTAATGATATCAGTGTACCAAAGACACTCAGAGATGGAGGGTCGGGTTTCGATGTAGTATACGCACTCATCTGGAAAGTCTAAATCTACTAAATCACCTCCGTCTAATGGGTTGTCAGCTAACCAATCCGCGATGACTTGTCCCTTAACTGACTTCTGATTTACAAATGTTAATTTGAATTCTCCCATTAAGGTTATAAAACGTCCAGCCTTTTTAGACAATGACCCTTGTGTGAGGAAAGTCCGTAAATGGTCCATTTTTACCATGACCTTCGTTTCTTGATTCAGCATATAATGTCTTAGGCGTTTAGTAGCAAAGACTATGGCAAGGCATTCTCGTTCTGCATGTGTATAGCGTGTTTCATAGTCGAGTAGCGTTTGGCTGATGAAATAAATCACGCGTTCTCTCTTGTTATCATCTTCTTGGGCCAACATACAGGCCAGCGAGACATTAGTAGCTCGTGAATATAGAATCAACGGGTGATCTAGCTTAGGTGGCATTAGCGTAGGTGGTGATAATAGGAAATGCTTAACTGCTTCAAAGGCTTCATTACAGTCTTTGGTCCAATCAATGCTATAGTCTTTCTTGAGTAAATTGTTGATTGGATGAATGGCGAAGCTTAAGTCGGGATGAATCTTCGGATTGCACCCAGCTTTCCGAGGAATGACCTGACTCCAGATTCATTTGAAGGTGGAACCATTTCGAGGACAGCCCGGATTTTGGTCGGGTCGACATCTATTCCTCGTGATGATATGATATAACCTAGGAGCTTCCCTCCCGTTACACCAAAGACGCATTTCTCTGGGTTTAGTGTGACTCGTATTCTATTAGGCGTGAAAGAATGGCGTGGAGTACTTGGGATGGTCACAACGCTTCTTGGCTTTAGCGATAAGTCATCTACGTAAGATTCCATGATTTTATGAATTAGATCGTGAAATATGTATGTCATGGCCCATGCATATGTAGCTTGGCGTTCTTGAGACCGAATGGCATAACAACGTAGCAATAGGTTCCCGAGGAGTTATAAACGTGGTTTTAGCTTGATCTTGCTCGAGATATTCTGATTTGATTGTATCCGAGAATCCATCCATGAGAGACAAAAGTTCAAAACCGGTTGTTGCATCAATAACATCGATGGATGGTAATGGGAAGTCGTCCTTAGGACATGCTTTGTTGATATCTCGAAAATCTATGCGAGATGCGTATCTTTCCATTCTTCTTTGAGAATGGGAACGATGTTAGATACCCATTGGGAGTAGTCGGTGGCTTGATGAATCCTACAGAAGGAGTTTTATTACCTCCTCTTTTACCATGAGAGCTACTTTGGGCTTCATGGGTCTTGATTTTGTTTAATTGGCTTTGCATCGATTTAGTGACGAGGTTGTGCCGCATGATGTAGGGTGCGACTCTGTCATCTCCTTATAATTAAATGCAAATGCCTTCGATGTTCTTTGAGGATCGAGTATGTATTTCTACTTCTGCAGGGTTAATGAAGAACCTAGTTTCAATATTCTCGGTTCATTTTCTATCCCGATGTTGACATCGATTGTCTCTTCGATCAAAGAGGCGTTACCCTCTTCGAACTCGGGTGGTCTTTGGAGGTAAATCCAAATCATCCCCATTTTCTCTGCAGTATATGCTAGGTTCCATTTGTGGGAGATCCATCATGGGATTCCCGAAATAGGAAGCGAATGTGGAATTAAGGACAAATCTAGCATATGATAGGAGAGATGTAATGCCGCATAGGTGTTTAAGTAATCCAAGGTAGCCACATCACTATCAATACGGTCTAAGACGGTAGATTTACTTTCGCTTGAAAGGGGATTTGTCGTTATTTTTATCAATGGTTCATCACGAATGGACAGTGAAGGCTAGGTGTCTTCTAACTCATTACTTGGAGTAAAACGTGATCTTTGAAGTTCTTTATTGAATCGGCGAGAAGATTTTTCTCTCGCGGGATTGCTTCAATGGATATGAAGTTAAATGCCTTGCTTAAATTTAATACGGCTTCTTTGTAAAGCTGCAAGTGTTCGGCTTTAGTTTCATATACTTCAGAAACTTGATTTGCCACTAATTGCGAGTCTCCTAAGACTCTGATGTCATCAACACCAATTCTTTTGGCTAAGGTGAGGCCAAGGAGGAGGGCTTCGTACTCAGTGCCGTTGTTTGTGCATTCAAAATTTAACTTAAAGGTGAATGGGAGGACCTTCTCCTCGGGTGAAGTAAGAATTATACTGCCCCGCTCCGTAACGGCATTTAGCTCCATCGAAATGGAGAGTCAATACCTAGTCGGGAGTATAGATGTTGGGGTATCTCTTTGCTGCACACTCTACTTCTACCATACGGAGGTCCTCTGCTTTGGAAGGAACCAACACCTAGGGAATATCCTATACCTCTTTGAATCAAATGGTAAGAACATTGGTGAATCTTGTTCTATTAACTCAACGATTTTTGCAGTAGTCCCTAATGATACCATTTCTTTAGCTTTATCGTTAGGGGTTGGGGTTGTTTTGGCTATGCTGATAGCTTCAAGATCCGTTGTAGGTACCAACTTCTCCTCTGGTTTTGGGTCAGTAGGTTTATTAAGTTGGTTTGTTGGAAGTTCAAATTCTGAGTGTACACCTGGTCTTTTCTTTAAATCAGCTAGGTGCAAATCGAAAGGTTTTGGATCGCCTTTGGCTACAAATACCTTTCCTAGATGCAAGAATCTTACTTCTTGAAATAACGTAGAAGGGATTGCCTTCATTCGGTGTATCCATGGTCGGCTGAGTATCATATTATAATTAGTTTCCCGATCTATAATATAAAACTCAGTTAGGATTGTTTTGGGTCCTAAGGTATTTAGCAATATTATAGTTCTATCGAAGTGGCTTTAAGGCTATCATAGCCTCTCAATGTATTTCGAGTGGTGGAACAGTTTGTTTCCCCATATCCTAGTTTTTGGAGGAAAGAGAAAGGGACTATGTTAACTGCGGCCCCATCGTCAACCATTGCCCATTTTACATAGTTATTATAAACCCATACTTGTAAGTGTAAGGCTGGATCACCTCGGCGTGCGATCTCAGCATCTGTGGGCATTTTACTTATTTCGAATATGAATTCGACATCCTTGTCCGGCTGCCCGGAGGGTGGATATCAAAATCTACGTGATTTACTTGTGTTTCAGGAGGTGGAGTGATGTTAATTAGATGACCTAGACCTAATGCTTCTAAAAGAGCAGCTCTGTGAGGAGGAGAGTTCTTTAGTAAATCTAAAAATGAGATGTGCGAGAAGGTCTTTGTTAGGTCACTAATTAAATCATAGGCACCGATGGGTTTTTCTACTATCTGCTGACTCTTATCTGTTTCTGGCAGATGACTTGGGCTTGGTTGAGAGAAATACTCTCGTGTTCTTGTTATAGCTTCGATAGGTAGCTCAGCGTCTAGCTCTACCAAACTGACTATCTTGGGTCTCGGTTGACTTCCCAACTGTGGCGCAACTGATGGATTTAGTGAAGTCGAGGCTTCGTGATCATTGTTTCCCGGTATTGCACCCTTGTTCGTCCCAGTTGGATTTAGTCTGTTATTATCATGATTTGGGAGTGGATCGTTAAAGATCTTGAGGGGAGCATTTTGAGGGAAGCTGCTCTCTAGCGTGTTTAGTGGTGATGACACGGGATGCCAAAAAAAAATCTGTGAAGAACTGTCTTTGTTCTTCTGGTAAACGTTGCATGAATTTATTGTAGTCACGACACGTTCTAGTATCATGACCCCGAATTTTGTGGAAACCACAATAAGAATTGGGATTGTAATTCCTATTTTGTTGGTTTGGTGTATATTGTGGCCTAAAATTCTAATCAAACTGTTGCCTATTAGGATTAAAATTTTGCATTTGTTGTTTCTGGCTTTGGTTTTGATAACCAAATGAGTTTTGTCCTGGCCCTTGTATAGGATTTCACCGTTGTTGTTGTTGTTGTTGTTGTTGTTGTGGATGGTTAAAATCCACTGTATTGATTGTCAGGGTAAAGTTATTGTTTCGTTGGTTGTTTGTTTGTGATGGAGTATTGACAACATTTACCTTCTTGGGCTGGTCGGTTACTCCATCCGTTGTTACACCCGATTTTTGTTAAGGATTTTGGGTCCTTGATTAACGTTTGTGGTAGTGGGATAATTTGTAGCGTTCTGATTGGGGGTGATTAACCTCCCGTTTGCACCATATGTTTTATGGCCACTATATCTATTCTTTGCTTGGTCTATTCGAAGAGCGCTCTAAGTACTTCATCGTAAGTTCTTAGTGGGAACTTGGACTTCTTCCTTCACCTCTTTCTTTGAGAGAATGAAGGAATAAATCGCATAGTTCCATCGATCCATGTTTGGAGCACTTGAGGAATAAAGGGTGTACGCCACCTTTGGATGAAATGGGTGACAGATTCGTTGTGTTCTTGTTTGATGTGCAAGAATTCCCTGATTCTGTTCTCAATAGTTTGTTCATGTCGAATGCCTTAATGAATTCTGATACGAGCTGTTTAAATGAATGGATGGAGGCCTCAGGTATTCTATAATACCAGTCAAGAGCAATGCCTTCCAAGGTTTTAGGGAATATTTTAGCAACAACCCCATCCCAAGGGAGTAATTCTCGTATGGCTGTAGCGTAAGCCTTGATATGCGCGTTTGGATCTCCCTCGCCTTTGAACTTGGGTAAATCGGGAAGGGGTCTTGGAAGCATGACGCTTCGTATGGTGAAATCTAAGGGCTCTTTTAAATATTCTGAGTAAGTCCCTATCGCATATGTTTGACCATTGATGGTGGTTCTTTGAGGAGTGGTGGTGGGATGGGTTGTTGATATGGTGCAGCGTATGCGTTGGCAGGGGCATAGGGAAGTCCCTGCGTTTGAGCAAAAAGGCCGGGAGAGGAGAACATATCTCCTTGTGGTGATTTGGAGTACATGTTTAAGTATGACGGGATATTGTCTAGTAATGGATTGTTTGATACTAGACCGGGAGGAATAGTGTTAGAGATGATGGGCCTTGTTGGCGTTTGTTGTGGATAGTGAGGTGGCATGCCTAACGTGCCTACTCCTGTGAGGAGATCTACTTGGCAGGGTGGTATGGAGGGTTGGAACTTCCTGCTTGAATGAACGGAGAATTTTGACTTGCTTGAGCAAGTTCTAACCCTCTCACTTTTTCTACTAATGTTGAAATGACTTCATTTGGTGAAGTCATGGTGCTTTGCCTGAGCGGCGTTTGTTGTATACCCTGGTGTTGTATAGGCATGTGATATCCTGTCATGAACTGATCGCTATCTTGCCAAGTTTCTCGAGAGCATTTCCTATATGCAGTGGCATAGAGGTATTTTCTTGAAAAGAGACCTCGGGTTGTATTTGTAAACCTCCTATAGGTGGGTACATACCCCGAGAATGTTGTTCACTCCTAGGATAACGTATTGACCGTTCATCATCTAAGACCAGATATGGGTCTGATTGTCTACTAATTTGTGGTCTAAGTAGCATCTGAGGAGACGAACCAGATTCTCCAGTAAACGTCATATTGTTCGAGCCCGAAGGCTCTGTTTGTTGCGTTCGAGGGGGTTGATCTAACTCCCCGTTTGAAAAGACAAGTTATATCTATTTCTTGGGGTTTGTGTTGACAACTGATTAGTTGAATAGTTGTCGCCCCATACTAAGAGTGAGGGTGATGATTGTCTATTCTGTTGGGCGTAGTATGCCTCAAGACCCAAGAGGGGTCTGCCATATTCATCGAATCCCGACATATTCGGGGGGTATATGAATACCCATGAGAATAATGGGAAGGAGTGAAGGTGATTTGTGAAAGAACACGTGATACTATGACTCGAACGAGAAAGTAGGAAGTTTACATCAGCTTCACTAATTTTGTTTGCTTCACGTCGGGTTCACCAATTTTGTACGCCGGAAAAGTGACAAGCGAGCGTGGGAATCTACAGGTAACTCTTCCGCGTACCCGACCTCCCGAGGTCGTGCCGAGACAGCCGGTGGGAATGGAATATTCGTGGGATGCAGACAGACTAGTTAGGCAATCTAATGTCTTCGACACGCACTAGTGGAATTTGTGAATCTAAGGCAAAGAAGGCCCTTCTAACACAGGTGGTGTGATAGATCGATCGGCAAGGATGACTGCTCGAAGGCTCCAATCAATATCGAGCTCTGGCGTGATTCGATCTATGGGTTGTGGAATACGTGGGAAATGACCTAGGATAGTTTCGTGTATGTCTCCAGATAAGGTCATATGGTGGATGGTGGAAACAATTGACTCTACGGACGATTCTCTGGCCTAGTCCAGAATTCTCTAGCTTCGTTAGCCGCTATATCTAGTAAGGACAATTGTTCGATGATGATGGGTGGAAGTGGAGTGGATTGGAATACTAGTGTGCGTAGGCCAATGTTTATATCCGATTGACTTATGGATTCGTTAGGCTGTGGGACTTGTGGGTCACAACCGTAGACTCTTGGTTGTTGCGGTTCTGTTATGGTCATATACGAAATCAAGTCCTGATTCCTAGTATCTAGTAATCATATGCTTTCTCAGCTTCTATGTTTAGGACCAACAACTGCGTGATTTTCTCATAATATCTCACAGGCGTTCGTGCAACCTGGATCCTTAAACTAGTATCTATGTGCGTGAGAGTGTCTCTCTGCTGGTTTGTGGGACAAAGGATCACAACCAAAGGTTTGTTCTCTTTGAACCCTTCTACTGAGTCATGCGAATGTTTGCCTAGGGTAATCTATTAGTTTGGTTGATTTGACCAAAACGTGTGTGCTTGGTCGTCTTCTATATTTAACCCTCTCTCGGCGAGGCGATCGGTTGTAAATCATTGTTGTTTGGAAGACTTGTATTATGAGATTTTGGTCTATGTCAACTATTGCTGTGATGAGGTTTGGTTGAGGCACGATTGGCTCAAATATGTATTCCCTAGGCTCCTGAGGTCCCGTGATTGTCATACAAAATAAAATGTAAATCTAACTGTAATAAAGCAAATTCTAACTACATGGAGTAAAACTAAAACATATATAACTTCTATTTTTGTATTTTAACTTTATGAGAAGAAAAGCAGCTATTTTAGGTATATCTAGAAATAACAACTGAATAACAATTTAAAAACAAACAAAATAACCGAGTGTAGTTATTTTCCTGTGCAATTTGTAGATTTATCCTAAACAAAAGAAATAGCTCATCTATCTGCAAGATTCTCGATCCTACCTCAGAAGTGAGGAGTGAATCATAGTTTCTCGGAAACTATCAATCCTCATAGCTTCCCTGGCAATATCGAGAATAGAAATTTACTAAAATGAAGCAATTAACTATTTTATTTGATATGATTCTAACTAGAACTTTGAAAGCTAACACGGATTCCAGTGAGCAGTGGCGAATCCGATGGTGTGTGTGATCTTGTCCCCTCAGTATGATCTCCTCGTTCTTTCGTGTTCACGTGGATCCAGAAAAGCGTGTAATGCCAGCATCGACAGAAATAGATATTGGGACAAGGACGGCTCAGAATGCAGACTGAAAATGCGAGTAGGAGAGGGATAGCGCAAGAGTACAGAGCTTGGCTTATGTAATTCCTAGCGGGATTTTATTGCGAGTCACGCAACATAAAGCGACCAGAACCTTGAATCTACCCTGTTTGAAGAGAAAAACCTGCAACTTTAATGGCTTCCTAAGCTATTCTACTTGATGGAATGGGTAAAACAACAACATTGTTTATTTGACAAGTGGATATGTGGCTTACCAACTTTGGACAATACTAAATAACAAAGGATACTATGGCTCTAAATAGAAAAACTGAAACTATGAAAATGAGAAAGGATTAAAGCTATGGCTCTAAAGCAAGAACAAGGTGGATATGTGGCTTAATAAGCTTTGAATAAGACTAACGAACTATGGAAAATGAAAGGATGAGAGGAAAAAAGATCAAAGGCTCTTTTGTTTGTGCACAAACCATTTATTTATAGGATTCATACACCCAAAGATCAAAACCAAACTGAACTCTAAAAACCATAAACAATGGCCAAACACTATTCAGGGGACCAAAAACATAAATGCATGCCCAAGTCGGCAAGGAAAGCTGGTGAAAGCGTTGATCTTTACGTGAGTCACGTCAAAATGCTTTACGGAAAATGCGTGCGGGACCGCCACTTTGAGCGCGGGGCGATTACTGAGGACCGCCGCCACTGATCGAAGGCGGGTGGCGGTTTGGCCATCCTTGAAGATCAAAAGGCCAAGGAAAGAGGGAAAAAGGGGAAAACAAAGGCATGGGGGCTAAAGCGGGGCATGTGGGATGTTAATGCATACTCGAGGGATTTTCCGGATCCCGAACACCTTGCGAAGAGACTGTATCATCATTGGGAGCTTGTTACCTTTGTCCAAAGAAGATCTGATGACTTTACAATTTTGGGTACGTATGTATATTTTACAAGCAGTGGGTCGTGGCTTTGAACTAACTACACCTTTGGCATATCCACGTGGCTAGGTGAATGCCGAGAGGAGGTGGTGTTTGAGTTCTGACAAGCAAATCGTTGCTTCCGGCTACTTCTGTTCGGACGTAGTCCCTTAAGAGCCCACAGGACCAAAATATCGTTCAAATTTGACAGTGACTACTCGGACTCCGTGACACCTAGATATGGCTCATCTAATCTAACACCTCAAAGATAGGGACCCTCTACAAAAGCCTCTCTCGCTTTTTTCCTTCTCATTTCGGTGCTCTCATTTGCGCCTTATTATTTGCAAACGCGTGAAATAGTGCGGTTGGAGCCGGTGATTGGTTGTCAAATGCTATATTTTGGGTCGTGGTACCGATCTGAATACATTAGCACATCCGAGTGGCTAGGTGAATGCTAGAGGATGTGGTGTTTTGGTACACGATAAGGTCATTGCTTCCGGGCTACTTCGTTCGGGCGTAGTCCCTTAAGATCCCTGAGACCAAAATATCGTTCAACTTTGACAGTGACTACTCAAACTCCGTGGAACCTAGAGACAGCTCATCTAATCTAACACCTCGGTGTAGGGACCCTCTACAAAATCATCTCTCGATTTTTTCCTTCTCATTTCGGTGCTCTCGCTGCCCTATTGTTTGCAAACGCGTAAAATAGTGCAGTTGGAGCCAGTGATTGGTTGTCAAATGCTATATTTTGCAAATGGTGGGTCATGGCACCAAACCGACTACACCGGCACATCTGGGTGGCTAGGTGAATTCTAGAGGAGGTGGTGTTTGATCTACGACAAGGTCATTACTTCGGGCTACTTCATTCGGCGTTGTCCCTTAAGAGCCACAGGACCAAAATATCGTTCAACTTCGACCGATGACTACTCGGACTCCGTGGCACCTATAGACATCTCATCGATCCAACACCATGGCATAGGGACCCTCTAAAAAATCTTCTCTCAATTTTTCCTTCTCATTTCGATGCTCTCTTTGCCCTATTGTTTGCAAACGCGTGAAATAGTGCGGTTGGAGCCGATGATTTGTTGTCAAACCCTATATTTTGCAAGCGGTGGGTTGTGGCACCGAACCGACTACACCAAGCACACATCCGAGTGGCCGGTGAATGCTATAAGAGGAAGTGTTTTGTGCGTGATAAGGTCATTTCTTCCAAGCTACTTCATTCGAGGCGTAGTCCATTAAGAGCCCTGAGACCAAAATATCGTTCAACTTCGATGGGTGACTACTCGGACTCCGTGGCACCTAGAGATGCCTCATCTGATCCAAAACCTCGGCGTAGAGACCCTCTATAATATCCTCTCTCATTTTTTTCCTTCTCATTTCGGTGCTCTCGTTGCCCTATTGTTTGCAAACACGTGAAATAGTGCAGTTTGAGCCAATGTAAGGTTGTCAAACGCTATATTTTACAAACGATGGGTCGTGGCTTTGAGAACCAATATGCGCCGACACATCTAGGTGGCTAGGTGAACGCTAGAAGAGGTGGTGTTTTGGTGTGCGACAAGGTCGTTGCTTCCATCTCGCCGTATGGGTGTAGTCCCTTAAGATCCCTAAGACCAAAATATCGTTCAACTTCGACGGGTGACTACTCGGACTCCATGGCACCTAGAGACATCTTATTTGATCTGACACCTTGGCGTAGGGACCCTCTACAATATCCTCTCTCGTATTTTCCTTTCCAGATCGGTGCACATGCGTAGGTATGGTCTTGTAAACACTTGGGGAGGAGTCGTTTTCAAAATTTACAACATTTTCAAAATTTACAACTTTTTCAAAATTTACAACTTTTTCAAAATTTACAACTTTTTCAAAATTTACAACTTTTTCAAAATTTACAACATTTTCAAAATTTACAACTTTTTCAAAATTTACAACATTTTCAAAATTTACAACTTTTTCAAACAATGAAAGCTTCTCTTAGCTTCAAGAATTTAAAATTCTCTACTAACGATTACTGACCACATGAAGGTGGAAGCTTTTCAAGCACCACTAACCTAAACATAAAAGTGTTAGTCAAAGAAATTTAAGTTTCAAATCAAAACCATATACTATCTATATATACAAAATATACAAATTTAAAACAAAATATATATTCAAACTTAAATCTAGATCTTTAAACTAACAAATTTATATATATATTGAAAATAAATTATATATACGGAGACATGAGCATTGTAAATTCATTCCAATGAACCATCAGGATTGGATCTACTCTGAATAGCGAGACAAGATTGCTTCATGATCTAACTCTTGAACCTTCAAAGAATCTTGTTATTAGGCCTTCCTCGATATCTATACAGCTGAATATTTGTCGTTAGAACTAGATGCGAATATAAGAGTATTTTCTGTGTGTCTCAAAGTCTTCAAACACCCAAACAGAGGAGTTTTTAATGGATACCGTCGAATCCAAGTTCCAGTAACTACCACTGACCCTGTAGGATACTCAATATCTTTGCCATCTATAATAGGAGAAGTCAACTTCTTTCTTTCCTCGATGTAATGACATAAGAAATAGTATGTTCCTTCTTCATTGTCTTATGCACATGCAATTCACCAAACACATGTCCTACTAAAAATAACTTGGTTGAATAACTCAAATTTAAATTACATATTAAAATTTCAATGGACATAACTCAATACAAAAATTAAATAAATAACCATAAATACCTTGTCACACCAAAATTGAAATTTTGTCAAAGTCCTTGGATGTTGCAACTTCATCTGCAGAAACAAGTCGTAATGCTTGTGGAGGTTGATAACTAGGAAGTGGAGTTAGAGGCCTAAAAATCCATCCTTCCACCCATTCTTGTGAATCACACTCAGTAGTGACAAATTTGATACAAGATGCACAAAAACATGTCAACTTTCTTGTCCATACGGCCCATGAAGTAGCGTCTGAGCTACAAAATGAGTGCATATCACTGGACCCAGTGAGTGTCATACAATCCTCGTAGTTAGCAATTTGTTGTTCCTCTATCAACAAAAATATCTATGAACTGTGGAATTTTCTTGAGAACCTCGGGCCATGTTGTCAGTACACCATTCCACTATGTTCTTTGCATCTTTTAATTTAGCACCATCTTTGTACTTCAACTCTTCTCTTGCAAGAGCTCTTTTCACACATGCCCCTACACTGTCATGCTCTCCTTTTCCATGTCTAGCCTCAGTGAAACTCCAAATATGTTGCACACCCATCTTGATGTGCATTCTACTCATCTAATAAAACATTCGTGCATTCTTAAATTGAGACGTGTAATTATCTGACCATATATAATGTTGTTTGAAGTGGATGTCCCTATCAGACAAGTTTCCATAAAATAACTGGAAACACCCTTGCACAAATTTAGTAGAATGAGTACGATCATCACTGATATAAAAGTGGTACTCTCTTAAAAAAATTGATCATTCTCTATACTATCAGGAGAATGTAGAAATGTTATATGCACAAAAATGGCAACTTGTACTTGAGTTGTAATATTACGATTGAACCTCCATTTGTGGTTTAATGTGTAATTCTCTGCAAAATCAACCCTTTGAAACAATAGTACCAATAGGAAATGTGTCTTTGCATAGCTTGAGGCTGTTCATCCAACCATCGAGCTCTATGTGTATGCCTAGCATACTCATAAACAATTTCATCCTTAAATTTTCTCAAAAATTAGAAAACAAGCATTTGTTCTGTAACTAGCTCACACCATTTAGACTCTTTTCCATCTTTCAACTGGTATGTAACTAATTTATATTTATCAAAATCAACTAAATTATGTCCTATTGTACCTTCAATTTTCTCATGGATGCAACTTTCCAATTTAGGTAATCCGTCGCATGTACTACAACTTCCATCTAAACAATCCCGACTATAAAAAAATTGTCCAACTTCTTTTCACAAAATATAGTAGGAATGAAATCCTAGAAGATATTGGTGGAACTTGAACACCACATTCCGATAACATAGTTTTAGAATGAAAATTAGAACGAATACGTAAAAATTTAGCATAATGCATCACAAATTCAACATGTTGCCTACAACAACAAGTGGTGCGAGCATGGTTGATTTTCACATAGAATGGTTTCAACATTTCAAAAAAATGTTGACTAATTTTAATTTCTAGATTCTCTTGTTCAAACTTACGAAAAAAATTGAGTTTGAGTCATATCTAAGAAATGCTTTGGATGTGGTTCACGATTAGTAGAACCAACTCTGTTTTATAACATCTCTTGTATTAGGTGAAACTCTAGTGTTATCATGCCAAAATTTAATAACAACTTCTCTTATAGCATCATAATTATTTTTTTCCTTACATGGTGCTCTGTGAAAAATGCCCAAAAATCGGCATTATTGAGTGATTAAAGGATATTACATCTTTAATTGCTTTCATTAGAGTTTTTGATTAACTTGCAACATTTGACTTGTTTTCGTAATCAAACATTGTTTTTTATTGATTCACTTACAACACTAGTAGTAAGTACACGATGCACAATATTACTATCCCTAGTGCGTCTCTTGACACCAACAATGTGATATGTATCATGAAGGTTTTCAACAATTGTAGAGGTTTGACCACGTATATTAGATGTTATCAATCCTAAGGTGTTTAATGTAGGTCTCATTTTAATCAATTTCATCAAACTAACCAACAACTGACATCTTTGGGAATCATTTAAAATTTCAAAATGATTATCCCAAATTTCAGTGGCTTTTCTTTTGATTTTCATTCAAAAATTTTGTCAGACATTGGTTTCAAAATGTTTTCATCAATTTCAATAAAAAATTAGGTTTCTTACGTAAAATTCTAGGAGATTTTTTTGTCAAATTTTACTTGTCTCTGAGTTTCAACATGAATTTCCTTATTCACATTTTCATTGTCTCCTTCAATTTCAACATTTGCTACATCATGAGTATTTAATTCTTCTTCAACATTGACAATAAAAACATCTTCATCATGAGTATTTAATTCAACTTCAACATTGACAGTAGAAATATTATCTGGTTCTTCATTGCTTACAATAGTTGGGGTTGAAGATAAACCTCTTCTTGATTCACGAATTTTCCGCATTCGCTCAACATTTTGAATTTTGTTGGCCTCTAATTTTTTGGTGTCTTTTTACTTAATGACTTCCTTTTTTACTTTATTTTTGTCTCCCATGATGTTTTGTTTCGGGTGATAAGAAAACGTGTAAAAAAGACAAAATTTCATGATAATTAAATGCAGTAAGGTCAAAAGAGTGAAAATCACATGGTAATTTAGACATTGGGATGTGTGTAAATATGATTTATGAACCGTGAGTGTGTTTTATAAACCACGATCGTGGTTTATAAAGTGTGCTCATGGTTTGTGTAAAAAAACCGCGATCACGGATCTATCTGCCAAACCTAAGCCTCGGAAAATCTTTGTTTTTCCCCAACCAAAGCTATGGAAGGTCATTATGAAGTGTAAAAGGTCAAAAAACCTCAAATCTGCTCTTCCAAAGACTTGAACCATGCTAAAAAACTAAAAACATTTCACAAAAATGGTGCCATCACGTAGGGGAGACTCTTAGCTTCGTAGAAATATTGATTTTAAAGTGAATAGAATAAGATAAATATCATTTTATAATTTTTACTAACAATAGGTCTTTAAGACATTTTTTCCTTGAATGTTCATGTCTACGTTTAAGACTGTAACTTTTGTTTCGCTTATCAAAATGTGATAAAACTTATACCATTCTAAGCGTGGAAAATTCTATACATGTTAAAATATATATATATATATATATATATATATATATATTTTTGATTTCGATATTTTTTGATATAGTTATGGCAGGCAAACGGAAAGCGCTCCGTTTTCTAAATATTTTCATACCACTTTCACGGAAAAAATCATAAAAAAATATTGCTCAAAAAAATACAAAATAAAATCCATCCCAAGATAGACAACTACATCTAATGTTTCACCAAAGGAAAAAAATAACAAGATTTGGTCATCCAAAATGCGGGCAAACGGACTACAATCTTATAAGTTTTAAAAAAAAAAACTAAGTCATATAATTTTAAGTGTTTAATATAGCTAAACTTGTCCATTTTTAAAAAAATTAGTATTTTAGAAACTAGATTCGAATGCTACGATTCATATTTATATAATTTTTCTAATTTAGAGTGCGCGTATAGCTAATAATCCCTACAAGTTGAGATTTCACTTTTTTTTTGCAATATGACATCCACGGATGACCCTATATTTGTCCATCAACTTCCTACACTTACCCTTGAACTAATCTGGGTGTGAAATCTTTAATTGGCCTACTCATGGTAGTAATATTCTTTTCCTAATGTCTCTTTGTCACCCCTCATTGCTCTAATTTCTTCCCATGTACCTCGTAAAAGCACTTTTCCATAGGTCCAGTGGAGTGTCCCTATGTGATTCCCGACCTTTTTGTCCAACTCACAACACTAGGTAGGATTAAATTAGTTTTCATTCAATAATGAGAGATGTACCATTCAATGCAGAGGGGAGTATCCCCATGAACATTGGTAGAGACACCTAATTTTCCCACTGACAAATTTTCTCACCAACACATGATCGAGTTTTATAAGCTGTAAATGCTCAATTAGAAGGAGAGAGTATGATAAGGATTAGAGGCTCTTTTTTTAGTTTGATGTATTGGGTAAGATGAGATTCTACCAAGCATTATGAGTGTTAAGGAGCTAATTAAATAATTAACATAGTAAAAGATTGTTTTATTACCTCAACAACATAAGTACAACATTTGAGTACAACTTCACATCCATTTCAACACTTACAAAATATAACCAACTTGTTATTTTCCTTTTCAAAATGTACATAAGAATAATTCTTGAAAAACACTAGATAACATTATTCTAACATAATACACATAGTACAAGATGAGTAACTTTTTTATGATAACTTATTAAATACAACATATCACATCTTGAATCCTTCTTGTTCGAGAGTACCTGCAACCAACACAAGGTTAGTCCTAGGAATGGTATCAAAATCCCTTATACTCAAACATAAAATCCATGCATCGATCATTTCAAGAAAACCGAAAAAAAAATAGATAGAGATAGGGGGGGAGAGAGAGAGAGAGAGGTTATTTCTTCACACATTCGCACTTCTACATTCTATTACATGTTTTTAATTCTCGAGAGAATTATAAGAAAGAAATAGGAAAGTCTAGGATTCATTTTCTTTTCTATTCACCATATCAAACCACATACATCTTGTGTCCATTTTTCATTTTATTTCAATTCCATATACATTTTCAACCCATTTACATTT